>OY796659.1:28380466-28769069 GCA_963680705.1 Rhagium mordax
CTATAACTGAAGTCTCCTGTACTTTTTGTTTAAAATTTTTGTATGGGGGTCTAGTACACCCCCCCACCATGATGTGGCTGTAATAATTTAATCCTCAGTGGGCACATAACACCCCCCCACCGAGATTGGCTTTTGGCGATGACGTTTGCTATCCTTGGCTGTTGGATAGAAATCGATGAGCTTAAAAAGTAATGTATTAAAAACTTAAGATTAGCTTATTCTAGGTCGGATCTAAAAAATTTTAAACCCTACTAAATATGTGAACTAAACTATATAATGATTATATAAGAATGTCAGCCCTACTAAATATGAGAACTCGCGGTTATTTCATTTGGACATTAGCGTAACCGACATTATATGGGGACTATTCGGAGTCCGATGATTTGATGACAATCCTAGTACGTCGTTTTCGCCGAATAGGCATTCGTGCTGGAACTGACATCTGTTGCTGACTAGTTGCCGACAAACCAGGCTTAAGCGATTGGCTTTCGGATTGTGGCTGACTAGGTGCCGACGAACCAGACATATGTGTTTGGCTCTCGGATTGTGGCTGACTAGGTGCCGACGAACCAGACTTAAGTGTTTGGCTCGCGGATTGTGGTTGAGGACGACATCGCGCTACTTCCCTTAGTAGTGGACGAAATGACTCTGATTGTGACTCTACGGTTCCTGACTCTGAGGTTGAGCCAGGTCGTGTTATTACTCGGTCTAGGCGAGGTTTTCTAAGGGGTAATGCCAATTTTGAAATTGGGCTTGTAATGGGGGATGCCAATTTTGGAACTGGGCTTGTAATGGGGGATGCCAATGTTGGAATTGGGCTTGTAATGGGGGATGCCAATGTTGGAATTGGGCTTGTAATGGGGGATGCCAATGTTGGAATTGGGCTTGTAATGGGGGATGCCAATGTTGGAATTGGGCTTGCAATGGGGGATGCCAATGTTGGAATTGGGCTTGTAATGGGGGATGCCAATGTTGGAATTGGACTTGTAATGGGGGATGCCAATGTTGGAATTGGGCTTGTAATGGGGGATGCCAATGTGGGAATTGGGCTTGGAGGAGGTTCCGGTAACGGAAGATCCTCATCAGACGATGTGTCTGGGGAACTGGTTTCAGTCTCATGATGAATATCCCTCTCTGGAACCTTTGGCGCAGGTCTCAAGTGGTCCACATGTACATCGGTGCGATGTCGTCCCTTTTGCACTGTGTAAATCTCGTCAGAGACTTTACGAACGACTGGGTGTGGCCCTTGCCACGCTGGCTCTAAAGTGTTTTTGTGAGGTCGAAGGTTTTTCACCATGACTTGGTCATGTTCTCGAAACTGAATTGGGGTCGCTTTGTCTCGTGGGGCGTATCGCTCTTGATAGCCTGTTTGGGTTCGTCGAGCCTGTTCCAGGCGATCCTGTGGGGAGATTCCAGCTAAACGTTCGCGCTCGGCTAAGTATGCTGGTGTATCCCAGTCGCCAGGCGCTGGGGGTTCGAAGCCAAACATCAGGCAAGCTGGTGTCTGTTTTGTAGCGGCATTTTGCCGGTTCCTAATCACTTTTAGGGCCGGTGCCACGTACAAGTCCCAAGTGTTGGGAGGTTTATTTAATAACAAAGTTTTCATCACCTTTTTCAGATCTTGTACTTTGCGTTCAACAGGATTTGCCCGTTGATGGTAAGCAGCTACGTACTGTATGCGGATTCCCTGTTCGGCACACCAGAGTACATATTCTCTGCTTTTAAAATGACCACCATTATCGGATAAAATCTTTCTGGGGGTACCATATCGTGCTGTTAAGTTTTCCAAGAATCCGACCACCGTTGGTCCGTTAACTGCGGGGTATACAGAGGCTTCTGTCCACCGAGTCAATATGTCTTCCACCATGATGACATAACGGTTTTTTCGTTGATTGGTTTCCTGGTAGGGCCCCAGAATGTCGATACTGAGTACTTCAAATGCATGTTGCGGCGATGTTGCTCTGAAAGGGGCATGCGGCTGCAATTGCCTCCCCTTGACAGTCTTACGGACCAAGCATTCCCGGAGTTGTTTCCGGACATGGGTATCCATGCCCTTCCAATAATAACCCCGCTTGATTTGTCTGAGAGTGTTTGTTATGCCTGGATGAGTAGCTGCTTCACGAACATGGTAGTGGTTAATGACTTCTGTTATGGCATTTTTGGGGACTACAAGGCGTTTTCCCTCGTTAGTTGTCCTCCATAATAGATCGTCTTGTACCAGATAATGAGCGTAGAACGCTTGCTCTTCCTCCTCTTCGGGTTCTTGCTCTGCATCTCGAATCCGCTCCCATCTGTCAAGATTGGATCGTATCTGCCGTGAACGCCCTTGTGCACGGGATACATCTTGCATTAAGGCTGCGTGAGTTACAGCATTCACCTTCAGAGTTGGTGTGAATTTGGGCATAAGTAGCCGATCTTCATCGGGTGGTTTTCGTATTTTGTCATCTAATCTAGGCAGTGGCCTAGTTGCGTATTCCCCTCCGCATTGTTGAATCATCGCAGGTTCCATAGGAAGCGTTTCTCTAGTGGCGGGTATTCCGAGCAACGGGTAAATGGATGCAACAGACTGCTTAGGCAGTGGCTGGGTTGCTGGCTCCATTCCGCATCGTGGAATCGCCGTTAGTCCGACGTAGAGTGTATCTTCATTGGCTGGCAATCCTAACAACGGGTGAGTGAAAGCAATAGGTTCCAAGCTAGTGATTGTTGATGTTGTAACTTGAATTGGAACTTCCGCGAATAGATCTGCGAATTCGGGATGTAGTTCTTGTGATATTTCAGTTTTTGGCACAGCCTGATTCCAATACGCGGTCAGTCGTTGTTGTCGTCCAAATTTTATACATTGTCGAGCATAGTCAATGATGACATTTTCCTGCTGTAAAAATGGGCCGCCAAGCATGACCTCCTCGCTTAGATTGGGTAGTACGAAAAACTTGTGTGTTGTTGAAACACCTTGTATCGTTACTGCTAGCTCCGTTTCTCCTACTGATAATATTTTGTCTCCGTTGGCTAGTGTGATAGTCGGATGAGCTCTGTCATTGATGACCATGTGCACTAGGCTTGATCGGATTATATTACCAGTAGCGCCGGTGTCGATGAGTGCTTGACACTCATGGCCAGCAATACTTATGGTTAATCTAGGCAGTGGCCTAGTTGCGTATTCCCCTCCGCATTGTTGAATCATCGCAGGTTCCATATGAAGCGTTTCTCCAGTGGCGGGTATTCCGAGCAACGGGTAAATGGATGCAACGGACTGCTTAGGCAGTGGCTGGGTTGCTGTGTCCATTCCGCATCGTGGAATCGCCGTTGGTCCGACGTGGAGTGTGTCTTCATTGGCTGGTGACCCAAGCAACGGGTGAGTTAAAGCAACAGGGTCCAAGCTAGTAGTTGTGGATGTTGAGTCCATTCCGCCTTGTGGAGTCGTCACAGGTCCGACGTAGAGTGTGTCTCTAGTAGCTGGCAATCCTAACAACGGGTAGATGGGTGCAACGGACTGCTTAGGCAGTGGCTGGGTTGCTGACTCCATTCCGCATTGATGAATCATCGCAGGTTCGACGTAGAGCGTTTCCCTAGTGGCTGGCGATCCGAGCAAAGGGTGTGTGGATGTTGAGTCCATTCCGCCTTGTGGAGTCGTCACAGGTCCGACGTAGAGTGTGTCTCTAGTAGCTGGCAATCCTAACAACGGGTAGATGGGTGCAACGGACTGCTTAGGCAGTGGCTGGGTTGCTGACTCCATTCCGCATTGATGAATCATCGCAGGTTCGACGTAGAGCGTTTCCCTAGTGGCTGGCGATCCGAGCAAAGGGTGTGTGGATCCAACTGGTTCCGAGTTCTCCCTCCCAAGGGGGGAAGACTCGTTTAATGCTGACTGGGAGCTGTGTTCGGGCCGTTTGGGGGAGGTAAGGAGGCTGTGGCTCCCCGGGCCCCTTCGGAGTTTCCCGATACCTTGTAATTTTGATTAGCATTTAGCTGATTCCCTTGGGAATAGCGTTGTTGCCTTGTAGGACAGTCCTTGTAGAAATGCCACTGTTCTCCGGGGCAATACCTGCACGGAGATGGGGGTCCAGTAGTGTTCCTATTGGAGACCATATTTCTCGCTGGGGGATCTGTCGCTGGTTTTGATGAGCGGAATGTCTTAGTGACATCCACTTCGCTGAGGTCAGCTTCAATCAATGTGGCTATGCTTGTTAATTCGTCCAGACTGCGCAGTTGGTGCCCACGCAGACGCGAACGAATATCTGGAAGCAGCTGATCCAAAATGACTTCTAGCTGTAATACCTCAGGCTTGTAAGGGTCGACTCGTTGAAACAAATTGGCTTTTTTTGTAATGAACACGCCTACGGGTTCATCCTTAATCTGCTTCGAACCGTACAGTACCGTCATTACGCGTGTGATACGCGATACTGAATTAAAATTATTCAAGAACCTTTCCTCAAAGGCGCGAAAACTGGGTAAAATGGTTTTGTAAGGCTCGTGCCATTTTTTAGCCGCGCCACGTAGTAATTCCGAGATTACTGCCAGCTTGTCGCGATCTTCTCTTATATTCTGCCGAGCAAAATATTCCTCTGTTTGTTGAATAAACCCTTCTGGGTCTTCGTGGTCCAGTCCTGAAAAAGTTGGGGCGCTTAACAGACGGTCATGTCGGTTGACTGGTTGTGCAGTGTTTGCCATTGTTTGCTTGAATGTATTTGCCATTGTCTCGGCCATTTGCCGGAAAAAGGCTTCAAATTGCGGCACAGGCGCATCCATGATGGGTACTTCCTGAGCTCGGGGACGTATTATCGGTGTTGGTACCGCATTATTTTGATCAGGATTGACGTTTGGTACATCTTCCACCAGTGAACGCACATGTTGCGTCATAATATTTTGCATTGGTTCTGTATCCAGCCGGTCGGTAAGACGTTCTGGAACGATGGGTGTCATCCCTGGACTCGGAGGGCACACAGAAATACGAGATAAATCCATGTTGTCCGTGTTGGGATGTGTTGGTTGTATACAGTTGATATAATCGGCGTCCCAGCTGACACGAGATGGTCCGTGGATGTGGCCGACGTTCGTTGTTTGTTTATCGTCAAAATAAGTAATCGTTGAACACTCGGAACTGCTCGTTGAAGTGTCGCTCATAAAAAGTTGGTCACCGCTGATTGGTCGATACGTGGGATCAGTCATTCCTAATCGGCCGACGCACCGCTTCTTCGGGTTGACGCACACGTTCTACGCGCACCGTAACGTTTGACAGTCGAGTTTTAGTCTTTGAAGTTAAAAGTGCAAGTAACTCTTTTTTGTTGTAGCTTTTGATTCGTTGAATAACTCTTTATTCAGCAAGGCCCCTAGTTGGGCTCGCCATGACAACGCCTTAGGGATACGAGATTTGAAAGTGTTTGGAAAAATTCCCCGAAGGTGCCTGGATACTGGCTGGGGTTAGTTAAGTGACCACCACAAATTTGTATATTAAAAAAAAAGTTGTTGGGCGCCAGTGGCAGCGTGTTAACTAGATCTCGATCCCGGGTCGTACTTAATGTGATTGATCTCAGGGTGTGTTGCTTAATCAACAAAGGAGTTATAGTACTTGCACTTACCTTATAATGAAGGTCTAAGGTGAACTTAAAAAATGATAGCACTGGCACTTGAGCTTTATATGAATTGCAACCGGTGTAACCGGAAGGGTTCACCATTAATGACTGGACTAGTAAAAAATATTGGAATAAATTCCTAGCTCTGTTTGATGTTAATATATTTGGCCTTGACCACCTGAAAGTTGGACGGGTTACTTCAGTTACACATCACATCAACATAAACAGTTTAATACAATAAGCCATTAACAATATAAAATAAATGCTCTATGATTCTATAAGTAGCCAATGTAACAGTATCAGTCGATCGCGATACAGTTTTATGCCAGGCGGCAATGTCAATGTTCTAATTCAATAGCCAATAAATAGTTCTCTTACCCTCTTGGAGTAAGGGTACGTCTCGCTTTGATAATCCTGAGCGTTACAGAAGACTCACTAGGGATTAACACGACATAAGTATTGGTTTAAAGAAGCACGCACTAGATACACAGTAGTATTTGTTAAAGTTCGAAAAAATTCCTCGGCAGCGGACACACACGTCCAATACGAGTATTTATTGAAAAAGTCTTGACTACGGACACACACGGTCAATACGCGTATATGTAGAAAAATTCTTGACTACGGACACACACGGTCAATACGAGTATTTGTAGAAAAATTCCTGACTACGGACACACACGGTCAATACGAGTATATATATAGAAAGGTTCGTAAAGTGTAGTGGTAGGTTATAAACACCTCACACTCGCGATGGTTTACACACGAATGAGTTAAAGTAGGGTTATGTTGTATACCCTTCACAGCGAACACACAAGCACAAGGTAAGCACTCGAGATGATGATACGCGTATGAATGTTCAAAGCTAAACGACGCCGACGCTTAATGGTGACGAGTTTGTAAGAAGCAGTTCACAGCGAACACACACGCACAAGGTTAGCACTCGCGTTGGTTATTACACGTATGAGTTGTATTTGATTAAGATTAGAAACACTTCACAGCAGACACACACGCACAAGGTAAGCACTCGCGATGGATGACACACGTATGAAGGTTCAAAGCTAAACGACGCCGACGCTTAATGGTGACGCGTTAGTTTCTGGAGAAGAACCGACGTTGATGTTATGAATGCTCGACGGGAACTCAATATTCCCAAAATTTGGTTTTTCTTTTATAGTAAAAGTCAGAATGAAAATTTGTTCTAGAAGGTTTTAAACGTAAATAATTTCAAAAGGCCCCTGTCACGTGATAAAAATTAAATAAAATTTTTCTTAAAATCCCTATAACTGAAGTCTCCTGTACTTTTTGTTTAAAATTTTTGTATGGGGGTCTAGTACACCCCCCCACCATGATGTGGCTGTAATAATTTAATCCTCAGTGGGCACATAACAATATCATATATTATTTAATTTTATCTATTTTCTATTTTAAAACTCTGTTAAGTAGAACAGGGTGACCTGGACTTCGCCGAGTATAAAATAAAGACGTATTATTATTATTATTATTATTATTCGGTTTCCTGAAGCTAATGCTGGGCAGTCTCCCTGTGGCCTCCGACACCACACAGAGAGAGCGCCAGCGAATAATCTACAGCAACTCCCCACATCCCCCAGGGTTAGTCACTGTAGATTCCAGACTCGTGTGCCCTAAGTAGACAAAGGGATCCCAGGATGGCCGCTTTCTGCATTTGACCAGCCAACCATTCTGCCGATGTTTGGCAGGCAGGCATGGTCTTCAATGCGTAGACCAGCGTGGGCTTCATACCTCTTCATACTTCATACACCTATTATGGACAACCAGAGTAGCCTGGGTATAGCACTTGGAGCTCGTACCGGAGATCTCTGTATTTAGTCCGTTTCTCCTCCTCCTTCAAGGCGATGTTTGTCTCAGCAGGTGCTGAGAACTCGATGACATACATCACCTTGGTCTGATGGTCGAGGAGGACTATGTCAGGCTTATTGGCTTGAATTCGCCTGACGGTCGGGAACGAGTAGTTCCAGCAAATCTGGCATTTCTCGTTCTCAACAACGGACTCGATATCTCCGGGGATATAAGGCAGCACTGGTGTTTGGTCTATCTTGTACGAGTGCCGAAGATGGTAGTATAGCACTCGTAAAGCCGCGTTATGTCGGTGGATGTAGGCCGAAGTCGCATAAATCGGACATGCAGATAATAGATGCATGAGCGACTCCGGCGCCTGACAACAAGTCCTGCAGTTGATATCAGAAACCTCTACACCCATCACGCGACTCCGATAGACCAATGTGTTAATAACACCATCTTGGCAGGCCACAATGAATCCCTCGGTCTCCGACTTCAGCCCAGCTGACCTTAAGAATGCGAAGGTCAGCTCTGTCGATAAACCCTGTGCTTCTATGTTGTTAAAGAAAACACCGTGCAGGGGTTTATCGACGTGCTGCCTGAACAGATTCCTCTGTTCGGCAGCTTTAATTTGGGCTGTCAGACGATTCGGCGGAAGCTCAGTAACTGATTCTGCATCAGCCTGCCTCCTCGCCTGCAGTCGAACACGAGACCGAGTTCTTCTGCGACCCTCTGCCTTAAACAATAAAGCGCCAACTCCCACGGTTTCACGATCTCTCACTAACCGTAGGAGCGGATCCGAGCTCCTTAGGATGGTACATGCCATACTCAGTGCTACTCTGCCATGCATACACTCCAGACTCAAAAGTCCTCGGCCCCCCCGTTGACGTGGGAGGTACACACGAGGAACGGACGATCTAGGATGAATATTCCTATGGATATTCATCATCTTGCGGGTATCCCTGTCCAATTGGCGCAGCTCATCTACTCGCCATTTAACTACTCCATTAGAGTAGAGCAGAATCGGAACGGCAAGCATATTAGTGGCAGACACCTTGTTCTTCCCCGAAAGTTCAGAAGACCAAATCTTTCGGAGTCGGTGTCTGACATGCCACGGAGAGAATCCTTTATTTGGTTCACATCCTGGATGTGGCGTTGTTCCACACCCAGGTATGTGTAGGTCTTTCCGGCATCCAAATGTCGTAGGATGCTTCCGTCTGCGAGCTGCGCATCTTCGTGGAATTCCCCGCATCGTCCTCTCTTGAGGTGGACGACTACGCATTTGTCCAACCCAAACTACATTCCAATTGCCCGTGTGTATTCCTCGACTACCCTGAGAGCATTTTGAAGTTCTCGCTCCCGGAGGTATAGAGTTTAAGGTCATCCATATAAAATAGATGGGTGATGTAGCGTATTCACCTACATCTTATTAGGTTTTTACTGTAACTATCAATTATTTATCGTAGTTATCAATTTTATCGTTTTATGTTTTCTTTTTGTTAATAAGAAAACAGAATAACAAAATAAAATAATTTTAGAATATCAGAAATATATAATCATACAAATTTATCGATTCCAACAAATATACAATCGATCATTATATACACTCACCGGCACGAAAAACGGGTGACTTAAACATTGAGCCAAATTAAAAGTTCTATAATTTTTTTCTTTATGTATCGATTTAAAAAATCTTTGCAGCATAATGTAGGTAAATTAGTCTTTTTTATACTCATTTGTCAAGGCATAATGAGAGATGATCGCGTTTATCTGCCAAAGGGAAAGGGGTATTCAGATAAATAAAAAAAGAAAATGCTTACGATAAATGTGGCTTAATGACAAGTGATATTTCATCGTTTCTACATTGCCTAACAACTCCACAGGGTGATTTAAAATTAGACCTAGAAAACACACTTTTGCTTCCCACGGTATAATATGATGCGAAATCATCTCTCATTATGCCTTGATAAATGAGATAAAAAAGACTAATTTACCTACATTATGCTGCAAAGATTTTTTAAATCGATACATAAAGAAAAAAATTATAGAACTTTTAATTTGGCTCAATGTTTAAGTGACCCGTTTTTCGTGCCGGTGAGTGTATATACATACAAATATTATATTGTATCTGAAATGGTAATGAAATTATAATACATTAATCACGCACAAGAATTTTAATTTTGTGGTATCCCCACAAATTAGTGACCCCGACGTGATTTTTACTATCTGACTGACGTGATTTTTACTATCTGCCCGACCTGATTTTTACTATCTGTCCGACGTGATTTTTACTATCTGCTGACTGAAGCTACTGTGTTATGAAACCCTGCTGCATTATGGTAATCTGCCTGACGTGATCTGCTGAACCTATTCTACCCGACATAATATACCTGCCCGACCAAAATCTTTGAATTCCTGGACCCTGAGAAGATTGCAAATTTTAGAATATTTTACGAAGATCTTCAATTTTGAAAATTTTATAAATTCATTGGATTGTACAATTTGTGGGTGAGTACGATACTTATATCCTCCCTGCATTTATCAATAATTGTAACTACCCAATCAAAGTATCTTTAAAATTTTCTATAACATTAATTATACTAATTTCAATAATAACATCATTTAATAATGATAGAATCAAATGTAGATCGTGAAAATCAATCTATTCAAATTCCAGAACAATACGCTTATACTATTAAACTTCCCCCATTTTGGACATCGAAACCAGACATCTGGTTTACACAAATAAAAGCTCAATTTTCAGTAGCTAGAATCACAAATGACAGGCGGAAGTATGACCATGTTTTAGCTGCATTACCCATAGATGTGATTAACAACATCTATGATGTAATTCAAAACTCGCCTGATCAAAATCTCTATGAGTGTTTACGCGATACCATAATTTTTCGACTTTCTTCTAGTGAAGAAAATAGATTAGACGAACTGCTAACGGGTTCCCAGATGGGTGATCGCAAACCTTCAGAGTTTTACAGACACATGTTGAGCATAGTTGGTGGCTCACACATGGTAAGTTCTGATTTACTTCTTAAGTTATGGAAACGTCGTTTGCCGAAAAAGGTTTTTGTAGCCCTTACTGCTTCTGGTAAAACAAACACAGATGAACTGATAGAGATGGCAGACAAAATTTGGGAATCATGCCAAAACCCAATTATGTCACAGATCAGTCATGCCATTTCAGTACCAAATAATCCCGATTTACAAAATTCTATAAATCCTCCCTTGACTTTATCTAACTTGTCGACTCAACTCAATACTTTTACTACAAATTTACAGTTGGCTTTAAGTGATATTACACGTAGACAACAATTTTTAGAAACCCAGATTTCTACACTGCAGTCTACCTCTTTCCCAATTCCATCAACTGTTTCTTTTGCCGAAGGATATTGTTCAAAATGTAACAACCGGTCACGTTCACAAACGCGTTCGAGTAGTCATTCCCGCAACAAATCTCCAAATCGCAATTCTTTTGATCCGACCAACAATTCAATATGTTATTATCATCAACGATATAAGGATCGTGCTTATAAATGTGGTGGTTTATGGTGCATTTATAATAAAGATCATAAATCCTCAAATTCTGCAGTTTCAAAAAACTAGTAAACTCTAGTGTCCTTACACCAGACACTAGTACTATGAACCATAAATGTAGACTTTTCATTAATGATTATAATAATAAATTACGTTTTTTGATTGACACCGGAGCTAATTTATCAGTTATACCTAGGAATATTCCATGATACTAAAACCTACAGATATGATCACTTGCTGAACGAATTTTGAACCAATTCGCGCATGACGTCAACCTGTGACAAAAATGTATGCCGATATATGGGGAAGCTAGTTTTTAATGTATTTTTAGTTTAAAGTTATTGAAATTTTCGTTGTATTCGATTGTTATAACTGTTTTGGATATTATTTAAATATACAAAATAGAAAATAAGACATTTTGCACAATATGAGGCCTGTAAATGCCGTGTAAATGCAGAAGATGCTTTACGCATGTGATCTTATTTTGAGCTAGAAACAAAAAACTTGTATACAAGTAATTGCCATAATCAGTCTTGAATGCATAAAGTATATATTTTGTGTCTACTTTCAGATTTTAAACCGTAATTTCGGTGTTATAAAGCTGGATATGCTTCTAAACAAAAACCCTACCAAATTGCTTATAGTGTGTCGTGGTTGAGTGGTAGAATAGCTCTAAGCTAAACTTCGCCAGGACGTTAATATAAATAAGTCCTTAAAAAAAACGGAAGAGGGTGGTACCAATAACTAATTTTTCGTAACTTTGTCCTAAAAGCAGGTTCTGCATTTACACGCCTCAATATAATATATTTATAGAAAAATAAATTATATTAATTCGTTCCAATTTATCTAGGTACTATGTATTGTAAGTTTCCCTCGTTCCGCGGAGGTTCTTAGATGGTTATTTTGACGCCTGAGGTGTGCGGCGGTGTTATCTGGACGGTGTATCTCGAGCGCCAGTTTCTATTTTAGAATGCACAAACACCATTTTATCTATTAGCAGGATAATAGACGCTTAGGTTAGTGAAGAAACTGTTAAGACAGGGGTCTATATTAACCTATAAGTAAAACCCTTGTATATGTAAGAATACATATACAAGGGTAAAACTCAGGAGTTTCGGATTAAGACTTTATAACAGGTTTTATTCAGGAATTGTTAACAATTTAACATAATAAATCAATTTTGGCTACGGTTAAGTAAACCACAGGTATATACAGGAAACTTAAAACAGGCAGGCTACATAAGGCAAATATTAAAAGCGGCAAACTTCCTCTTATTTTTAGGCAATTGGAATAGTTTTTCTTTAATATAAAAATCATCATCCAAAAAATGCTTTGAACATATTTTACCGTTATTAATATTAAAATCGTACATTTGATAGCACTTTTCAATCCATAAACAAATTTCTTTAGCAGCAGGAAAACTAAAGTATCGCAACTAGACGAATAGCTTTTACTTCTTCTATTATTGTTACTAGTGCAATACAACACTGCACAGTAAACCATTGTTTATGCTATATTAAATAAACCAATACACACAGCCACAACTGGTCAAATTAACTAATATAACGTATTCACACCGAATTAAAACACAATATTCGAAGTAAACAAACTAAAATGCGTACATTTAGACATTAAACTATGACAGCCCTCGCAAAATTAAAAAAATTGTCACGAAGTGACGTCAGCGATTACATGTCATGCGCGTGAGCTTATCTGTATTGTTTTAGTATCATGGGAATATTCTAACAGATTTTAAAAGTAACCCAGATCTTATATTGACAGCTGCTAACGGATCTGTTATTCATACTTACGGTAAAAAATTACTGACAGTTAATTTAGGTTTACGTCGTGCACTTACCTTCATTTTCAATATTGCTGATATTTCAATTCCTATAATTGGTGCAGATTTTTTAACTCATTTTAATTTATTAGTTGACTTAAAGAATAAACGTCTAATAGACAATAAAACGTCTTTGTCAACAAATTGCTATTTGCAATCCGTTTCACTGGCTTCTCCTAAGTTATTTTCAATAGAAGATCAATATACTAAATTACTGCTGGAATTCCCACACCTGGTTAGTACACCTAATTATTTTTTACCGATTATTTCACTCAGAAATTATTAACCAATGAAACTACTACAATTTTTAAATTTGGACCAATGACAGCAGTATTATATCGATAAAATCCCTGAAACAGTTTTATCGCGATAAAATCATTCTTTATGTCAACTGTCACTTAATACGTTACTTTGACATTTCGTCGTTAAAGATATGTTTTTGTATATAAATAATTTATTCGTGAAATATTCTCCGCAAATACCATTCGTGCTTGAAAATTTTACCTATAAATTTTTTCTCGAGCGATATTGCCAACAGTAATATTACTCGTGTAAATTGGTCACTTTATTATCAAAAATTAAATCCCTCGCGCTAAAGCGCTCGTGATTTAACTAGATAATAAAGTGGCCAATTTACACTCTTAATATTACTAGGCAATATCGCTCTCGAAAAAAATTTATCGATAAAATTTTAAGCACTTATGATATTACATACGATTAAACACTCTGTCAAGCATCATATTTATTGTAACGGAAGGACATTTACCTTTTTGTCATCCACGTAGATTGGACTCAATCAAATTAAATATCTCTAAAAACGAATTCAAACAGATGGTTGAAATAGGTATATGCGAACCATCTTCGTCATCAGTTTCCTCCCCATTACATATGGTGGCTAAGAAGGAACCAAACGATTGGCGCCCATGTGGTGATTACAGAAAACTTAATACAATTACAGTTCCTGATCGATACCCGTTGCCACACATTCATGATTTCAACGCACAGCTATACGGCTGCACCATTTTTTTGGAAAATTGACCTAGTACGAGCTTATCATCAAATACCAGTTGCTGACGCTGACGTTTACAAAACCGCTATTTCTACTCCTTTTGGTTTATTCCATTTCCTTCGAATGCCTTTTGGATTACGAAATGCCGGTCAAACTTTCCAGCGATTTATGAATGAAGTACTTAAAGACTTACCTTTCATTTTCACTTATTTAGATGACATCTTAATTGCAAGTAAAAATACAGATGAACATTTATTACATTTACGTAAAGTTTTTGAACGACTAAACGCTTACGGAATAAATATCAAACCGTCGAAATGTGTTTTTGGTAAAACTTCTTTAAATTTTCTCGGTCATCACATTTCTGTTAACGGTATCTCACCTACTGCAGACCGTATTAATATTATTAAAGATTTCTCAGAGCCTACGACTTTGAAACAGCTTCAACGATTTTTAGGAATGATAAATTATTACCACCGTTTTGTTCCTAACTTCGCACAAATTTTATCACCTTTTAGTACCCAACTAGCTCGTGATAAAATAAAAAATTTCAGTTCTTGGCCCTCCGACTGTAATCATAGTTTCTTTAATGCCAAAGAAGCTTTAGTAAACGCAACAGTGCTGTCACATCCTAATTATGATAACGGTGTTACACTCACTTTGTCCGTAGATTGCTCAAACGTGTCGATGGGTGACGTATTAGAACAAAGCACTGGGGACTTGGTAATATCAACGTTTAATAACTAAACTAATTGCTAAGGCTGTGTCAACGTAAAGTTAACCATTCGTTATAACCAGTGATAGTTGGAGGGAACGACCGATATTCGATTAAGTCAACCAACCGCTGTCACAACATCTGATTTAACTCTTGGCCGTTGAATTCAACGCAGGTCGTGGCGAGCTTTTAATATATAGATGTCTCGACATCGATAGATTAACGGTAACCCGTCGACAATGAATGCTTCCTCGTATACAGGTTTCGCAACTTCCTGAACTAAAGATATAACACTAGATAGACACTATGCACACTACACAATTCACTTCTGACTCCTGCCCAGACAGGACTTGTTCGTTCACTCTTCTTTGGCTTCAGCCGAATGGTCAAACCGACGCAATTGCGAGGGTCGTAAGTTATGGGGTCAACACAAATACTAGACTAATACTAGAATGCAATAAAAGAAGACATTGGTAATAAATAAAGATATATATATTAAATAATCATCATTACACATATAGAGCCTCACCTAGCAAGGTCTACCACCATAACCACGATACCCCCACAAGGGGTCAGCGACCGCGACGGCCGCGCTTAAAGGAAAGTGATCGATTGCCGAAAGAGAATTATTACATGGACGTAACTGGCAATTTAGTGAGTGGGATTTATAGACTGTTAGAATTATATACTAGAAATTTAAGGTAATATTCTCCAAAAGGGGTATATGCCGTTAGACGTCTGTGGATATTTCGGAAAAGGGAAATCTCTTCGAATGCTATCTCACAAGGCGGTCACCTGGTAATAATGGGGGAATGCCCCGGTACCCGTGCGCACCGCACTGAGGCTTATCCTAGCTTAATATTATCAAAAATACCCTATTTCTTATTTGCGAGATCATTGGGAGGTCTCCCCCTATATATATGAAAATGATCCGAGACCACTTCATGTCGCCACGTGGCACCGCAAAATTTTCACTATTTCACTTTTTTATTCAGTTCCTAAATTTTCAAATGGTGCTAGCAGACACGATCCCGGTAGAGACGATGACCAATGAGAAGACGAGGCCTGCTCAACCTCTCATGGAAGCCTTTGGTCACGGACTCACGAGGAATTCCAGAACGCGAGGGTAGAGTGAATCTATTCTTCCGTAGACCAGCGCGACCATGATGGTGGACCAGTCTATGGTAGATCTGATCAAGAGCTACTGATCTACGGTAGATTCACTCTCGCGCCTATGTGGATTCTTCCTCGCGATCCGTTAGACCGGCTTATGACCATAATCATTTGCGCCATGATTATGTTGTCCAGTCCGTCCATTGAGGATTCGGCACTGGCTGAGGATAATGCTTATCCTTGGTCGTCTCTACATGCTGCATCGTGTCTGGATGCTTTCGTTCAAAAGAGGGATAATGGCCTAAAAAGGATAAATGGAATTTGGAAACTGTACTGAAAATCGACATAAAAATTTATAAAAAAATCCTGATATGCACGAAATCATGCATATCAGGCAAAAATGGGATTTTGGTGTTTAGGAACTGTAGTGAAATTTGTGATAATTTTTGTAAAAAAATGGTGTATATGGAACCTGATGTTCCATATACACCATACAAGCCTGATGCTTGTTGCTTATGTCTATAAGGGATCTTTTTGCTTACAACTACTTATACTGCTTCTCCTGCGTACGTTAACACTCCCCTCCCTTTGAAAATTCGTCTTTTGGAATCGATCACTAATCACTGCTTAAGATTACTTTAATATTATTTAAACATTAATTATTTCCATCAGGAAATAAATGAAAGAAATGATATATGGATAATAGGATTTATTAACAACTCTTGTGGGAATATGGTGGTGGTGGTATGGTTAACATAGATAGTTAAAACACATTACAATTTATACAATTATTGGCCGAATGGTAGTAGGGGACTGAACATTTAGAATTTATAAAATTATTGGCCTCATAGGTTTAAAAGTAAAATGGATCATAACATTGATAATTTATAGAATGATTGGTCAAAAGTGTTGACGGACGGTACTTTGAAGTACCGGCTTTTTTTTAGCTCATATAAATTCCCTATTACCTTAAAAGCTTCTCCCAGCCGGACGATACTTTCAAGTACGCTTTGAATAGTCGATGTAATCAGTCGCCGCAAGAGGGCAGCAGCCTGTAATGTGAATTTCATAGTTTCTCCAAATCGCCGCAGTATCAGCTGACATATTTGTCATGGGTGTAGTTGATTATTTTTTGTATTTAGTTCTGTGAAATTTTAGACAAGTGTCGCAATATTATTTACCTGAGGAGACTTTCATAAACTCATTAAGTGCCTTGTTATATAAAAGGAACGTGAGAATTGCTGTATTTTGGTTATTTTTCTTAACGTACTCTGAAGTACCGTCAGGCTACGAACCAGTGAAATGGATGAAGCACAACCGGTATGATTTTTAATTTTGTTTTTATTATTTTTAATTATTATACTTTTATAGTCAACGTCAAAAGGAAATCATGCTAACGCATATGAAAACGGGAGACCCCCTAACCGATGCAGAGCTCCTGCAAATTATAGAACAGTTTACGTACGACGATTTACCCGACGATCAACAAATTGACACCGATATCGAAAGTGATTTTGAGGACTCGCAACACAATGAAATTATTTATGACAAATTGGAGGAAAATAATTTAGGAAAACAGAATAATGCATTTCAAGACAGTGCAACCGTAGAAGATGAGTTTGAAGGTGCTGAAGAAATTATTGAAGAGGAAGTGGAAGAGGAAGTCGAAGCAAACGTACAGCAAAAAAAAAGTAGTATTGGGAGGAATCAGTCAAAATCCAAAAAAGGCACCAATGAGATAAACAGAAAGTGGAAAAAAAGGGACGCCTTGAGTTCTATTCCAACTTATCAATCTCCAGAAGGTTGCATAGAAGACAAATTTGTGGGTTGTGAGACAGCCACAGAGGTTTTTATAATGGTAATAAATCCTTTATTGGAAAATCTGATTGAACAATCGAATCTATATGCTGTACAGAGGAATAAGATTCTCAATACTAATAAAGATGAGCTGTTGGTCTTCATAGGTTTGAATATGTTGATGGGATATCACAAGGTGCCTAATTGGCGGCATTATTGGTCGACATCAAGAGATTTAGGTGTTCCTCTGGTATCTTCTGCAATGTCTAGGGATCGATTTGATGCTATTCTAAGTAACCTACATGTCAATGATAACACACATATACCTCAAGATAAGAAGGACAAACTGTATAAATTACGACCAATGATAGATACCTTGAATGAATCATTTAGCTCTCTCTACAATGGCACTAGGGAATTATCTGTTGACGAATCAATGATAATTTTCAAAGGCCGTAGTTCATTGAAGCAGTACAATCCTATGAAACCAGTAAAACGTGGATACAAACTTTGGTGTTTATCTGATCAAAAAGGTTTCATAAAGAAATTTCAAATATATGAGGGGAAAAATGAGACAGTGAAAGACAAATACTCAACATTTGGACTTGGTGAGAGGGTAGTTCTAAGTCTGACCGAAGAGGAATGGGGAAAGAACCGTTTTATATATTTTGACAATTACTTTACCTCATTACCTCTATTGGAAAAATTGAAGACCGAACAAACACTAGCATGTGGAACCATCAGGTCTGACCGTAGAGGACTACCCAATAATATGATTGATAATAAAAGCCTGAAACGTGGAGATTATGATTATCGCTTTTCCTCGATGGACATAGGAGTTTGGAAATGGCAAGATAACAAGACTGTGCATGTGGCCAGTAATTTTCATGGAAGTGAGGAAGCCTCTGTAAAACGAACACAAAAAGATGGGTCAAAATTACAAGTTCCAGCTCCGGTGGCAGTGGCTGAATACAACAAGTACATGGGAGGGGTGGACCAAGCAGATAGATTGCGGGCTGTCTATGGAGTGGACAGGAGATCCAAAAAGTGGTGGCACCGATTGTTTTGGGGTCTAATAGACATGGCTATTGTAAATTCCTATGTCATTTACTCTGATATCAGAGATAAAAAGTCTCTTCTGGAATTTCGCAGGTCTGTTGCCTTGGGGTTAATAACACATAAACGATGTGCAACTAGTAAACGACGCTCTTCTGAAGTTACTAATACTAATTCTTTGAAGAAAAGACGTGGCCACGGCTATTCTATTACAGCTGACGTTAGACTTTCAAATAGGGGGGCACATTGGGTCAATTTTGATAACAATCGAGGCAGATGTGAAGTTTGCAGCAAGAAAGGTATTCAGTCCAAACCATTCTCAAAATGCTCTACATGTAACATATCACTTTGTTGCAATGCTACCAAAAATTGTTCCCTCGAATTTCACCAAGTACCTCTCTAGTGCCATGTTTTTATAGACTATTACTAGTTTCTTGTTTACTTATTATTACCTTATTATCTTTTTTAATAAATAATCCTTCTAATTTGGTTTCAATATTTATTATTTTAAAGCCTTTGTATGTTTTCAAAAATTTTGTTTTTACAATTTAAAAGTACTGCCAGATGCCTAACGGTACTTTCGTGTACCACCTCAGATTTTTTTGGAAAAAATGTAAAAAGAAATCCCAAAAAATTTGTATATGCTAATTTAAATATTTTAATCCACTCTAGCAAAAAAAAAGTTGAAAAAACCATATGTTTGATTGTTCAGGCAACAAAGGGTTAATATAATAATCGAATGAACATATATGGAAAACATGAAAGTGTCTTTATGCACTGTTTTCTGAGTCTTCTGTCTTGCTCTTCGATCTTCGTCTTCTGTCTTCGTCTTCTGTCTTGGGAGTCCATCCTCTTGGGGAATGCTGCGCTCCACTGCTTGGCTCGTTCGTCTGGAATCTGCCAACATACCATTGGGACTTTGGTGGATCAATGCATTGGGAATTTCTGGGTTAGATCTCAGGATAGGATCAGCAGGGGTCTATTTATGTTCAGGCTGTGAACATAAATCAGTACGTATTAGTTTAAATTGAAACAGAGGATACCGCAGTATCCGACTATAATTTTGGACTTTAAAATTTCTGGACATAATCTCATCACTCTAATTTTCTCCTCGCGTGTGGACAGCGAAAGGAGAGACTTCTCTACGGAACGTCTTTTGGAAAATAATTTAAATTTGGTAGTTTAACATTTGTCAAAGGAATTATGAGTCTTCGCTCTCTCTCGAGATTGAAAGGATTACAGGAATTTTGTGGAATATTTTCAGGAATAGGATTTGCTTCAGAGGAACACTCTGCAGGCGGAATTGTTTGGCCATGATTTTGCTTAGGATCATTGGATAGAATAGAATTTTGGTCATTTACTAGTGTGGAAAGATCTGGATCATGAATGGAAATATCAGCATGCGAAGCTGCTTGCTGCGAACTGGTTTCCGGTCCTTCGGAAACGCTATCCTTTGTCTGCTTCGACGCAGGATGCCTTCTTACATTCAAGACAGCTACGCTGGCTGTATTAGGCGTATGAATTTGGACTTGTACTGGAATTGGATCATTGGAATGCTCTGGTCCATCGGGAGGATCGCCCACTGAAGAGTCATCGGAATCTTCGTCTTCACTGGATGCGAATCCTACTTCCTCCGTTGGTTTCATAAGTCTCAGATCGTTCACATGTAATCGAGATAGATGTTGGTCTTTCTGGATAATATAAACCTCATTTGACACTTTCTCTGTCACCCTATGTGGCCCAGTCCACGATGGTATAAATGCCTGTTTATCTTTACGCATATTTTTAGCCATAACTCTGTCTCCAACTTTCAAAACTATAGGAGTGACTGCTTCCTTAGGGGCGTATTTCTGTTTGTATTGCTGAGAATTTTGAAGAATATTTTGAACGATAGCGGGTCTAGTTAATGTGGGTTGCCTTTCTTGAAAATAGCTTTCTATCTGCCAGTCGCCTGCTTCTGCGAGTTCGTATCCTAAAACTGCAAAGCTCGGGGTATATCCTGTGGAAGCGTTCCTTCTAGTTCTTAGGTTGTAAAGCATTTGTACAATGTACATATCCCATGTGTCTGTTGCCTGATTGAACATAAGAGATTTTAAAATTTTCTTGGCTTCTTGAACCTGCCTTTCTATTGGATTTGCTTGTTGATGATAAATGGGCGTATAGTAATTTTGAATATGGTTGCGTTTACTAAACTGAGTATTTGATATGTAAAATAATATAATTACCTATAAACAAGAATAAGGCTATTGCCTTATTCTTGTTTATAGGTAATTATAATTGGGATTTTAGGCCAAATAAATAAATGGAAAAACCAATTTTTGTTGTAGTCGACGTTTCGATTTTAATAATATCATCCTCAGGACTCTATAAAACAATACATAATATAAACATTTAAAGTCTAAAATGAACAATGTAATGAACAAACCAAAAAAAACACAAATTAGTTAATATCCAATATTACTATTAACAGTAATCCAACAATTATAAATTTAATAACTTATTTACACTTTAAAATTTATTAAAACTTACAATGTAAATTTGTTCATCAATAATTAAAAGGATAAAATACTTATATTTAAAACAAATTAAAATACATTAAAACAATAAGATACTCACATTCAAAAGAGGTTTTCCTCGTTAAATTAAAAACTATGTAAATTCGGACAAACATTAGATAACTCCAGTTTTGTTGAGTTATCTAATGTTGTTACCGTACAACTTTCGATCAAGCCTGGAAAGACTAGGCAAGAGGCTTTTGTTGTTTAGCTTCTTCGAGTGAATGTAACAAAATTTGTATTTAAAGTGCCCCTTTCGGATACAATAATTAAAAAAAACAAAGTGCGAAAGTGACACTGACTAGCTCAGTGGGCGTTGGGGTGAGTAAGGGTTGTAGGGTGGTTAGTTGCTACTTGCAATAAAAAAACAAAACTCGCCTCTCAATATATAGACTATAATTATTTCCTTGATTATAGATCCAGAAAACACAAAAAGAATATGATAAGTAGTTATATTTTAGGTTATTACCTAGGTTATTATATTATTCTAAAATTGCGAAAATACGCTTATTTGCCTAGGTACGTTTTTAACGTACTTAATCGTTAGTTACCGCAGTGATCACTCTGGTTTACAGATAGACGATTCAAGATATCTTAAACAAAAAAAACAATATAAACTCTCCTACCACGGGTGAGCATAGGCCATGATAAATAATAGTTATTATATATATTAGATATGTCCTATTTAATAATAAAGAGGTCTTAACTTAAAAAAAATTACGAAATAAATACAACTGGTATATTGGTAAATAATAGCTTTCTTACGTCATGGTTGTTTCAAAACTTAGCTGTTTCTCGAATAAGATGGCGGCAGGTTCCTTTCCTGTGATACGAGGTGGGGTTGATTTCAAAGATGGCGAAAATCCACAATTTCCGGATTCTTGCCACGTGGAAAGATGTCCAGCGCCTCACACCCAAAATTCCTTTAGAATGCGCTCCAAAATGACCAACAGACACCAATTTACATAACCAATTCCACGACAATAGCCCATCTATTATGTCAGCAATCTGTCCGTAGATCCTTAGGTAGATCGAACTCGGGACGACGTAGTTTTCTTCACCATTTAGAAGAACGGACGGGACGAAGGAAAACCAGTACCGGAAAGAGTAACATACCCAATAAATTCCGAACAAACACCAAAAATAAAAGAAAATAAGTCCTAAAAGGAAAGACTATTTTACATATGTTCACGATACGATTCATTAATTTGCATTATCGTGTTAGTAAGTAATATCACGCTAAATTGAATAAACTGAAATTATATTTCAAATTGAATGCTTTGAAGAATAAGTTTTAAATTTACATAGGGAATAATAAGTTAATCATACCTGGAGATGTAAGGCGGGCTTTATTAAAGATCTCTCCTGCGAGACGTCTATAGGGTGAATTTAATCTCATACACAAAATATGGATATAAGTATGCGGCAATCCTCCAACACAATCAAACCACAATTTAATAAGGCACAACTCTCCTAGCTCCCAAATAGGAAATATCTCAACTCAGATAAAATATGGAAATGTTATACCGCTACACCACTAATAATGCGTGCTCGACGCTCGCTAAGACCAAAGTGACCCCCCACGCACTCTCTTGTTTTTTGGTCTTTTTAGTTCCCAAATTATGCGCTGTCCGTATCGTCGTTGTATTTAATAGGGCATTTTTCACGAGGAATATGCAGAGTGGTTACACGGTAGGTAACCGGTCAAATGTTTTATACTGTATGTGTGGGTGGGTACGAAAGCTACTAAATTAAATAGTTAAAGAAATAATATTTATTTAACTCGAGAAATATTAGAAATTATACCATTGAGGCGTTGAATCAAAAGTTACCTGTAACAATTCCCCCTCTACTCCCAGGTGATTAACACGTTAATCGCCTTCTGTCAAAAGAAAAAATATTAGACAGCGCACTACTTATGAGACTTAATGTCTGGTACTAACAACTAACCCTAATACTAAACAAAAATTTACAAAAACGGAGCTTAAAAGGGCATAGACAGCCGGCCCTACAACTGCCTATATAGCCTATCGCGCAGACGCGCGGGAGTACTCCCCAAGTCGGCCACGTCGACGACCCTTCCGACGGCGGCCGGCAAGAGACCACAGCAGATCATCGGGACGGGGGCACGCAGCAGTGTTAACCAGGCCTCAACCTGGCTAACCAAACCGGTGATCAACTGCGCCCCAAATCCGCCCCGACGTTCCAGGCAATCTCCGCCAACCCCACATCGAAGTGAGCCGCCGCCCCTGGTCCACCCGGAGTCCCTCTGTGTCTGAAAACAGTGGCCGTACAGGGGACTTCTACCCCACGCAGGTATATTCCGCGGTGACGGTATTCGACACCCCCGTCACAGGGCAAAGCTGTTGCCAGCTAATCACCTATATTCGCCCACCTAAACCTGATCTTAAAGTGACCAAATAAATAAACTAAACTAACACCGTAGGGAAAGATACCCAGCAATGAATACCGATAGATACTTGATAATTCCTCCCCAATAATGGGTCATAGACGGAACGGTAATATCCAAAAAAAAAAAAGAAACTCAAATCAGAACGCCTATGGAACACACATAAGGACCCCCTGAATCCAGTTCGAAACTGAGATGCTAATACCCTTATACCAAAAGGAGAACTTGGAGGTACCGAATGTTGATATCAATTCCACCAGCTTCATACTATGAAAACTTACTATCACACCTAACTATTACTACAATAAGACACATAACACCTATTTACACACAGTAGCGCAGTACTCAAAGTAAATGCAGGATTTGTTACCAAGCCTAATCGGAATCACTATCAGTCACATCAGGTGGATGAGATTTTAAATCTTTGACGTGCCAAGTACCTTTGTTTTTATTCTTATCATCCATCAGTTCATAAGTAACGGGAGATAGCTTGCGTTTAACTATAAATGGACCTACGTATTTTGGTGCCAATTTAGAGGTAAATTCATTGGCCGCATTCGACAAAACATAGTTCTTCCGATAAACTTTGTCACCTACCGAGTACGAGACCGGGCGTCTTCTGAGATCATACCTATGCAACATCAAGACGTTTCCGAATATCGGCATAAACTTTCGCAAATTCCGCTGCGGAAGGTGCAATTTCCTGGCGATTATTAATATTATCCTGTCCAGAAAAATTAGGACGATCATATTGATTTCCCGAGATTATGTGTTCGCGACCAAAATTGACGAAAAATGGTGTATAGCCAGTTGCCTCATGTACTGCGGTACGTATTGCACACCCTACCTTCGGTAACATTTTGTCCCAAGTTTTATGGTTATTCTCCACATAGCAAGATAATATAGTTTTTAGAACTTGATTTACTCTCTCTACCGGATTAGCTTGAGCGTGATAATACGGGGTGAATTTAATAATAACTTTATAGTTTTCGCACAACTTTTTAAACAAACTTGATTGAAACTGAGGCCCGTTGTCACATAAAATAAATTGAGAACAACCATAAACTAGAAAGATCTGTTCTTCTACTATTTTTGAAATTGCAGCTGCAGTTGCTGTTCTAAGTGGGAAAAACAGGGAGAATTTACTGAATGTGTCGGTTACAACAAAGATATATTTGTACCCTTGAGTGGACTGTGGTAAAGGCCCGAAAAGGTCAATACTTATCATTTGCCAAGGTTTCTCCACTTCGGGGTGTTTACCCATGAGCCCAGGCGGTGACTTTAAGGAAGGTTTATGCTTTAAGCAAACTGAACAATTTCGAATATACCGTGCTACGTCAGATCTCATTTTTGGCCAATAATAGTGTACTTTCAACCGTTCAAATGTCTTATAAACGCCGGCATGGCAAGCAGACGTGGAGTCGTGATTATCGTAAATTACTGAACTACGTCCTTGTTTGGGAATGACTTCTTTCCAAGAATCGTATTCGCCTGTAAGTTTCGGAAACGGACATGATACGTATTTATATAACTTATTATCTGAGATACGCCACTGAGGATATCTTAAAGGGTTTTCACTAACACGCGTAATCATTTTCTGATACCATTTGTCGGTTACATTGGAAGGGGTAACGATATTTATTTCCGGAACGGTGCGAGATAGTAAATCCGGTACAACATGATCTTTACCTTTCCTGTGTATTATCTCGAAATCAAATTGTTGAAGTTGGACTGCCCATCGAGCCAAGTGACCAGTGGGTTCTCGTAGGTTATGTAACCAAATCAAACTATGGTGATCAGTAATGACAGTAAATTTATAGCCTTCGAGATAAGGTCTTAAACGATTTAACGCGACGACCAAAGATAAGAGTTCTCGTTCGACCGTACTATAATTTCTTTCCGCGCGCGTTAAAGATCTACTAATATAGCATATCACGTGTTCGCCGTCCTCGTGTTGTTGCGTCAAAGCTGCTTCAATTCCGAAACCACTGGCATTCTGTCTGCACCAGAAATGGACGATTGAAATCCGGACAAATCAAAATCGGCGCAGTCACGAGCGCAGTCTTAATGTCCTGCAATGAACGCTCGCATTCCGCGGGCCAGAGCCACTTTTTATTTTTACATAAAAGAGCGGTCATGGGCGCCACTATAGTGGAAAATGAAGGTATAAACCTCCGATACCAAGAGGCCACTCCAAGTATACGACGCACCTCGGTAGTGTTTTTTTGGTGGTGGGATATTAAGAATTGCAGTGACTTTTTCCGGGTCAACATGTAGGCCTTGGTGGTCTACTATGTAACCAAGATTTCGCAACTCAGGTCGGCAGAAGAAACATTTTTCTTCAGAGACGGAAAGACCTGCCCTCTTGACGCGTTCAAAAATTTCCTGCAAAATCTCTAAGTGTTTCTCGAAAGTATCCGTGACAACAATTATATCATCTAGATATACAAACGCGTGGGGCTCTAATTCGGCACCCAGTACTCTATCGATTAACCTCTGAAAGGTAGCAGGCGAATTACACAGACCGAAAGGCATCCTTTTGAACTGATATAATCCTCGGCCTGGGATAGTAAATGCCGTATACTCGCGCGATTCTTTGGCGACGGGGATTTGCCAGTAGGCAGATTTAATATCGAGTGAACTGAGGTACTTAGCGTTTCGTAATTTATCTAATATTGACGACATGTAAGGTAGCGGATACGTGTCTTTTTTGGTTACTCGATTGAGACGTCTATAATCAACACAAAACCTGTATTTGCCATCTTTCTTTGGTACTAGCAGGACAGGGCTAGACCAAGCCGACTGTGACGGTTCGACGATATCATCCTCTATCATAGCTTTTACAGCGTCATCTATATGTTTCTGTATAATAGGGGACACCCGGTATGCACGTTGTTTTATCGGTTCCGAGTCCGTTAAGATTTTATGTTCTACCAAAGTAGTGCAACCAATTGCTTTGCCTTGAAGCTCAAAATGATTTTTACCCAAAGTATCTAACAGTTCTTTTTGCTGTGAAGTTAATATTGCACGCGGTACAACCGAGGATACAACCTGTATAGACGAAGTATTATTAAATGACCAGCAATCACGTTTTAGATCCGGAATGATGCCCATTGCAATCCAAAAATCGATTCCTAATATCACACCATGTGGTAATTCCGGTATTGTAATGGCTCTTCTTTCTAGCGCGGTACTTTCGGTCAGATACTTGCGTAATCTCTCTATTCTTACGGAAATCTCGGGCGCCAGCTCTTCAATTTTTGAGTGCGAAGAACTACACTATATTTTTGGCTCTCCTATTTGGGAGAACAACCCTGAGTAGCAAAACAGTGGATGATACAGTATAGCCAGAGGTCTGAGCTGGAGACTATATCTAATGGATTTCAGTCATACTGCTCAAACGGATTAATCAGAAAATAAAATTACAGAAATAATAACTCGTGAATTTTACCTCTTTAAAATAACGTGTTTATTCAGAAATAAATGATGAACAAATTAATCAATTCTCAAACCTCCTCGACTATTCAGTCGAGCATGTATAAAACTATTTCTTAAAATAATTACAAATTAGGCAAGCTGGTAATCAAGAATGGACGCGATTTTTACGGCGGAATTTTCGGATACGTGAAATTGATAAATTGCGGTGTACGACAAGCAAACGGACCTTTCCAATAAGATGGTTTTAGAAACGGCGGGCAATCCGTTAGCTATAGATATTTACGTCTTTTATTACTATTTAAATAAAAATACGGCGAACTACCGCCACAAACATAGAGCTATGGTTTAACTGATTATGTCATTTACTACTAATTTACTAGTCACCCTGATGCATTGGTACCTCACAGATTACCCGACGAGAAAATCTAATCAGTGGATGCACTTTTAGGAATGACTTTCTAAATGCACTGGGTTTTCCGAAAACCCTTGTACATGACAGCCTGTCGGATTACCCGACGAGAAAATCTGACCAGCTGGTGTACAATTTATGCAATGATAAAAAACCAACGGAGGTATTATGAATTAGCTCTAGTTTACTTTGGTAGCAAAATACAGCGATACTCACGGACAATCAGGACTTTAAATATCTATACTTAACTGAAGGCAGTACCTACTAAATATAGCAGGTTGCGTTGAATTCTTACCCAGCGGATATTCAAAGAAATTTACTATAAAACAACGGAGCGGCGGTACGGAAACAATAACGGCTGGCGACTGGATCTTTTCTTGCGGACGGTAGACTGGATCTGCTCGTGCTGGCGGTAGGTTGGATCTGATATCGACGGGAGGGCCACTTGGCATTTTTATTACCTTTCTGACGTAGCTCTCGGTCGTGTCAAAAAGAGAAGTGGTCACCGAGTTTAAACGACGGACTCAAATGCATCACACGGCGTACCTTGCAGAGATGCAGCGTTTATGCAGCTACGTGCAGTGACTCGAAATGCATTTAACCGGAGTAGATAAGCTATGGGGCTATGGCCTCAAAATCCCATGTTATTTCTTATGGAGGTTCAATCTGGTGTTCAAGGTCACACTTCAGCCGGGGGGGCTAACTTCACGCCGGTCGCTGCTAGCTCGGTCGCCGCTAACTTCACACCGGTCGCTGCTAACTTCACGCCGGTCGCTGCTAGCCCGGTCACTGCTAACTTCACGCTGCTTATTGAAAAAAGTTGTTGATTGCTGGGAGATTCGAACCGCTGACCTATGGATTGGTAGGCAGACGCTTTACGTGTTGTGCTACTGAGTAACTTGGATACAAGATGCGTAATTGATATCTAATTTGGAAAAACATATGTAGTGGATATTAGGGCGGCTATTTAAAATTTGAAAAGCATGCGCAGTAGATATGAGAAAAAAACGTGCAGCAGGTATGAGGAAAAAACATGGCGGCGCAATAGGTATGATAAAAAAGGCCCTGATCATGCGCAGTAGGTATGAGAAAAAACATGGCGGCGTAGCAGGTATGAGAACAAAACATGGCGGCGCAATAGGAATGTGAAAAAAATCATGCGCAGTAGGTATGAGAAAAAAACATGGCGGCGCAGTAGGTACGAGAAAAAAACATGGCTGCATGAAGAGAAAAAAACATGGCGGCCCTGATCACGTGATGTGGGATATCAAATGAATCGCCTCGACGTCTAGAATACTAATATAACAAAATTTTCATTCCAAGTGTGAAAAAATGGTCTTTGGGGATTGATATTTGAATTTAAAGTATATAGATATGTTCCTCAACTCGAAATACGTCATAAAACAACAACTTCCGGTCTCCACTTCCGGTCTTCCGAAATCCGTGATGTGGGGTATCAAATTAATCGTCTCGACGTCTAGAATGCTAATTTAACAAAATTTTAATTCTGAGTGTGAAAAAATGGGCTTTGGGGCTTGATATGTGAATTTAAAGTATATAGATATGTTCCTCAACTCGAAACATGCTAGAATCTGCAATAAAATAACAACTTCCGGTCTCTACTTCCGGTCTTCTGAAATACCTGATGTATGGTATCAAACGATTCGTCTCGACGTCTAGAATACTAATTTAACTAAATTTTCGTCATTAGAGTAGAATTTGGCTTGATATTTGAATTTAAAGTAAATAGATATGTTCCATGACTGGTGAAAAGAAAAAACAGGTGTGACGCTATAGCTCAAAGCTGATGAGGGTGGCAGCCCCGTATCTAATGCCCAACAAATGTTTTTAAACGCTAATTCGCCTTGAAACGATTACGTCGTAAATTCTCTTATATAATTAAAAAATTTTTGCAGCCTGTGATAAGAAAAGGCAGTTATTGCGAAAAAGACCGTTACAATTTTGTCGCTGATAACAAAAAGCCGTTAGAATGAACGACTGTAGAACGGAAGTAATATCCGGTGATAAGAAATGGCAGTTATTGCGAAATAAACCGTTATAATTTTGCGGTGATAACAAAAAAGCTGTTGGGATCAACACATGCAAATTTAATACGTATGGTGTAGTGGGGATGCGAAATAAACCGGTAAAATTTTTCTTTTCAGTAACTATAAACGTCGGTTAAGCGGTATTTGAATTTAAAGTATATGGATATGTTCTCCAACTTGAAATACGTCATAACAGCTTCCGGTCTTCTGAAATACATGATGTGGGGTATCAAGCGATTCATCTCGGCGTCTAGAATACTAATATAACAAAATTTTCGGCATTAGAGTAGAATTTGGCGTTTGGGGCTTGATATTTGAATTTAAAGTATATAGATATTATGTTCCACAACCCGAAATACATCATAAAATAACACCTTGAATCGTCTCAGCGTCTAGAAGGCTAATTTAATAAAATTTTCATTCCAAGTGCGAAAAATGGGCTTTGAGACTTGATATTTGAATTTAAAGTATATAGATATGTTCCTCAACTAGAAACATGCTAGAATCTGCAATAAAATAACAACTTCCGGTCTCTACTTCCGGTCTTCTGAAATACGTGATGTGGGGTATCAAATAATTCGTCTCGACGTCTAGAATACTAATATAACAAAATTTTCGGCATTGCAGTAGAATTTGATGTTTGGCGTTTGATATTTGAATTCAAAGTATATAGATATGTTCCTCAACTCGAAATACGTCATAAAATAACAACTTCCGGTCTCTACTTCCGGTCTTCTGAAATAGCTGATGTATGGTATCAAATGAATCGTCTCGGCGTCTAGAATAGTAATTTAACAAAATTTTCAACATTAGAGTAGAATTTGATGTTTGGCGTTTGATATTTGAATTCAAAGTATATAGATATGTTCCTCAACTCGAGATACGTCATAAAATAACAACTTCCGGTCTCTACTTCCGGTCTTCTGAAATAGCTGATGTATGGTATCAAATGAATCGTCTCGGCGCCTAGAATAGTAATTTAACAAAATTTTCAACATTAGAGTGGAATTAGGTGTTTAGCGTTTGATATTTGAATTCAAAGTATATAGATATGTTCCTCAACTCGAAATACGTCATAAAATAACAACTTCCAGTCTCTACTTCCGGTCTTCTGAAATACCTGATGTATGGTATCAAACGATTCGTCTCGGTGTCTAGAATAGTAATTTAACAAAATTTTCAACATTGGAGTGGAATTTGGTGTTTGGTGTTTGATATTTGAATTTAAAGTATATAGATATGTTCCTCCCCATACAACATTATTATCTGACAAATAATAGAAGTTAGATGTCTGGTATTGACTTACTAATACACTGTTCCTGTAAACAGTTAGGGATAATAAACAGCTTTGAGCTATCAGCTAGGGATAATATTGCGAACAGGAGGGATACTATTGCGAACAGGAGGGATAATATTGCGAACAGGAGGGGCAATATTAGGGATAAATTGGGATAAAATTGCGAATAGGTGGGATAACATTGAACTGATGAGGATCAACGAAATGAATACATCCGAAAATGTTTTAAATAAATCTGATTAAGTATGTGATATTATAATCAACAAACTTCAATGTTATGGATTGCACATCAATGATGAATTAAAGTTAGAAATAATTAATTCTTTAAAAAAGATTCATTCCTGGTGGGAGCCGCCGTCGAACGAATTACCTGACATTAAATCAGATAAATGGAGAATTCGAACACATTCTCAACTTGAAAACCCTCGTTGCATGATATTCACATTTAAAAGGAACGAAATGATGATAAGAAGACAGGGTTAGACTATTCATGTGATAAAATATTTTTCAAATTTTTAAATAAGACCAGTGACGATTTAATAACCATGTATGTTTGAATTGCTATTCATTTATTTAATAAATAAAGATATGTAAATTTTTATTTGTGTTTTATTTTTGTTATTAAAATAGAATTATTTAATGAATCTCAAGGTTCCACTTAATTTTAAAAGTACAAATATGGAAAATTGTAACTCTAGGTCAGTATATCTTATAATATATTATGTAAACAGTGTTCAGCATAAAGACCATAAAAATATTGGTGTGATTTATATAACGAGGTCAGCTACTTATTGTTAAATACTCAACTATGCATCAACTTTCTCTTTTGAACTTCCTGGAGCTAAGAAAATATCTGTTTAAAAAACTCAAATATCTCTTCCCGTTCGAAAGTTATATAGAGTTAAATATGGAAAATATTATCTGTCAGTAAAACTTACAATGCATGCAATACACATTTCTATTCATAAAAATATTTACACCATTTCATAACAAGGTCTGCTATTTCCTATTAATAAATCATGTTCTCTAAGCATTATACCCGTTATTATATACAGACCTATTTCAAATAGAGCCAGTTCCATTTCGCTTATCCACCGTCAACTTAATATGATTATAAACTGAATTTAAAATTTCTTTTTCATTCTTCATTTCCGACGGGCTGACTGGGATCAAATAAAAAGCGTAAGCCGTATTGCTAGAACTTTGTATTAGTATGTAAATCAGAATAAACCTATATTTTAATCGGGTAATTAAAATCGATATACTAGCTATCTGTTAATGTTAGGTGTAAACCATAATCAAATATACGTAAAACAATCTCACTAAAAACATGCACACTACGATATGATTCAATTAAATCTTTCATATTTTACAAGAACGGCATAATTATCGGGTCGGCAAATTCCTACATGCGAGCGAGAAGCAATCTATAATATTATAAAACTGATATTACATTTAAAAAAACATTGTGACAAGCGCTGAACATAATCAATATTATATATTTAACAGTTCTTTGCGTATGAAGTTAATATTCTGATGTCATAACTCAATGCTTGTTCTGATAATTAATTAAAAACCAATTACTACTGTAAGCATGCGTAATAGATCTTCCAAATAACTTGAGAACTATTGAAGTTTAAAAAAATCTTCGGACTCTAATTGTATGTCTACTAAGATATGTGGAGAAACCTTATCAAATAAATTTCTGATTGAAAAATTTCCTAGCTGATTTATACCCAAGTTTTTCAGCTTAAATATTAATGTAGATTGAAACGGTGTAATAAGAGTATAGAAATAAATCCGTAAAATATTCATAATAGACGTGGAATTTTTAGGTTAGGATCCCATTAAGCAGTAAAATATTGCATGGGGCATATCAAATTCTTCATCTCAAGGTTTATAATTTAACTAAATTTTTGTTCTATGAGTGACATTTAACATTTATTTTATAGTCTGTTATTTTATACTTAATGCATGTGTGTTCAAAAACATGATGGAATTTAAAAAGGGTTAAGACATGTAGATGAAACAAAGAGGATCATATTTTATTCTTTTCGGTTCAGCCTTAAACTTTTACATAAAATATCATTGTTAGCTGTATTATTATTATCATTGAATAGGAATTATTACATAATTTAAGTCTAACACTCTCTCAACTGAGTCAATATGACTACGGAAATAAAACAATCATTAATGAAATATATAGATATATTAACTTTTTTAAATACAGAGTTAAATATTAATATTTAGGACCCCAGCCCAGAGCCGAACAGCAGACTCAAATGCGGAACGTAGGAAATCTATAACTTCTTTTACTGCAGCAGCAATCAGATCTAGAGAGTCACTAATAATGTCTATTTATAAGCACTGGTGTGATTAGGAATTAAATTTAAAACGTTGAAACCTCCAGCGATCAACCGAAACCTCAATCCAGCATATACCATCTCGAGATATCTTATACGCATAACACCTATGTATGATATCGAATATGAATTTTATCATCGAATCTCACATGCTTTTTAACAAACACTATTTAAATAGTATGAACTTCACTGATAAGTTATACATACAGAGGATTCTAAGCGTTTACCATAGATTATTCATATAACAAATTTTACACTTTGTATCTTATTTTTCACATACTTGTACAGGATTAATTCTTCGAGCTGCAGTATCATTTAAAACTTTTCCACAACGACTTCTATCAATGAACACATCACTAACATCATATAGGATAATATTTAATCTTTCAAGCTGCGAAAACATATTTTGTTTCTCTTCATAAAATTTTATATTTTCTTTTAACTGTTCTAATTTTAATAAATGTTCTTGTAACAACACCTTAAATGATGACATCTTACTCTTGTTAGATCTAACGAGTTACTAGTACTGAGTACTCATATGAAGGTTAAAAATAAATGGGGAGGTGAAGAGGGTGAAAATGTCATCTCACAGCATCAATAATAATAAAGTATCTACGTTTTCCTCTTTTTTAATAATATTCTAGAATAATGGTATCTCAGACGTAAAATAAATATTCCAAGTTTTAAAATAAATGATTCAACTCAGGGAACACCGAGCTATGAGAAAATATGTTTAAAGAAGTATTCTAAGAATTGTAATAAACAGCTGCATTCCTAAAACAAATGTGATTGGTTGAACAGTATCACGTGATTAGCATGACGTCACAGATAATAATATCTCTGAGTAAGCATACTTATTAGTTGTTTATAAGTTAGTAGTATTTACGTTGAGCTCACGTAGTAGATATCGTGGCGTTTAATTTTACTTTGTGAATTATTTTGTAACAACATCAGTGGTTTCCACTTTGATCATTTAAACTTTTTTATCTCGTGTGTGTTTGCTATGAATCTAAAAACGTAAGTTATTTTATTATTTCGGTAAAGGCGTTTCGAAAGTAAATTTAAACAATTTTTAGAATGAATTTAGATGTGATAAACAAGGAAGCTCTTTCACAGCGCAAGCAGTTAATCAAATTACATGAGTTACCCATTAATATTCTGCAACCTATATATGATGCACAAGCTGTTAAGACTAGATTTGGGAATGCTGTTCTATTGGAACTTGAAAAGAAAAAGCTGTTTTTACCTAAACGTATGTTTCCTCTAATGAAGAATAATGTACATCAATTTACCGGATGCAAATACAGTTTGATAGTTGAAGGTTTAAAAGAAGCTGATAACCCATCAGCAGGAATGAATTTTAGATTTATTGAAAATCTCTAAAATGTAAGTAAAAATTTTTTCAATATTTATTTTTAAAATTATTAAGTTTTTTATATCATTTTAGCTATGGTAAAAAGGACTAAGAATACTCGCATAAATATAATAGATGGATGAGGGGTGGTAACAGTTATTTTCAAGTGAATAGATATACCAGTTGAACTCTAAAGAAATCGCAGTTCTCAGTGATGAAATTGTAAGAAAATTCCATGCAGTTAAAATAAAAGACTAAGTATACCCCAGAACAACGAAACATTCAACTTTAGAACACAGCGAACTATACAATCTCATCTACATAACGTTTACTCGGTGGAGCAAACTAAAATTGCTCTTAAGTCCATATGATGATAAGCGTTATCTTTTAAATGACTCTACCGACACGTTACCTTGGGGTAACTTATAGAATAATTTAATAGTTACCAAACATGTATGTAAAATAGGATTAATATTATTATTATTGTATTTCTTGTAATAAAATATTATATAACCTATGTCTGTGTTTTTCTTATAAGGTAAATAAAACTCATAAGTATCAGTGGTGGTATAATAGAAAAATTATACATATTTTTTATGATATAAATATTTTCAAGAAAGAAGTGATATTTTGTCTACATATAATACATTTATCAAAAGTAACTGAGCAATCAGTACAACAAACTGTATTTGGATAGAAGAGGATGGGAACAAGTCACATAAGTAAAACATTACATTTTCTGAACAAAGATCATAATCACTTTCACATAGTATGTTATTAGTAATATTCAAGAAATTATTGTAGAAACCAGCAAAGTCTAAGCTATGTAATATATTCATAGTAGACATCACAAGTCCATTAATGTTTATAAATTCAAGTTTTTAAGATTTTATTTAAGTTTTACAAGTGTTGATTGTTTGTTATCATCTGATAGTCTACGTTTTTCTTCCATGATGATTCCAGTTATGAAGGTGAAATTTAATTCATATCAGCTGTCGATCGGTGCAATTACACCCATATCTTGCAATATGTTTATATACACCTGATAGTTAAGGTCTAGACGTTTACTAATTCTTATCATTTTAACTAAATCATTGGGGTCAATATCTGAACCTCGCAGTAATATTTCATCAAACTCGGAACAACTTGCGAATGGTTTACTTTGTTCTGATTCTATTAGTGGAGGTATATTTTCATTTCTAAATAAATCTAAATCATTTCTTGCGGTTTCCTGCATGTTATTGGAAGGGGTCTTGCTATGTAACCTTCGTATATGCTCCTTTAAGTTGTCTTTTCGTTTAAACGTTTTATTACAAGAATCGCATTGGAAAGAACGATTTTTATGAACGTTATTATTATGTCTGCTTAATCCACTAAGCCAAGAGAACGTTTCACGGCAAATATCACATGAATGCATGTTCATCAACTAGCTTCAACTGATTCATAACTATCAGATACAATTATTTATCCTTCAGCAGTACCGAATTTATCAACATGTATCCTTAAACCGTACCTGACTATACCCTTAATTACCCTTATATACCCTTATATATATACCCTTATTTACCCTTAATATCATATTAATTACCCCTAATTAATCGTTATTTACCCTTATATACCCTTATTTACAAGGAAATTTTCAGGTCAATGTTAGGTTAGGTTAGGTTAAATTCTCAGGCCAATGTTAGGTTAGGTTAGGTTAGGTTTTACTCAAGGAAAAGGGAATTCTCAGGCCAATGTTAGGTTAGGTTGGGGAAGGCGCGCGCGTCTTCCCCAACTTTGCTGGTTTCTACAATAATTTCTTGAATATTACTAATAACATACTATGTGAAAGTGATTATGATCTTTGTTCAGAAAATGTAATGTTTTACTTATGTGACTTGTTCCCATCCTCTTCTATCCAAATACAGTTTGTTGTACTGATTGCTCAGTTACTTTTGATAAATGTATTATATGTAGACAAAATATCACTTCTTTCTTGAAAATATTTATATCATAAAAAATATGTATAATTTTTCTATTATACCACCACTGATACTTATGAGTTTTATTTACCTTATAAGAAAAACACAGACATAGGTTATATAATATTTTATTACAAGAAATACAATAATAATAATATTAATCCTATTTTACATACATGTTTGGTAACTATTAAATTATTCTATAATTGAGTAGTTACCCCAAGGTAACGTGTCAGTAGAGTCATTTAAAAGATAACGCTTATCATCATATGGACTTAGAGCAATTTTAGTTTGCTCCACCGAGTAAACGTTATGTAGATGAGATTGTATAGTTCGCTGTGTTCTAAAGTTGAATGTTTCGTTGTTCTGGGGTATACTTAGTCTTTTATTTTAACTGCATGGAATTTTCTTACAATTTCATCACTGAGAACTGCGATTTCTTTAGAGTTCAACTGGTATATCTATTCACTTGAAAATAACTGTTACCACCCCTCATCCATCTATTATATTTATGCGAGTATTCTTAGTCCTTTTTACCATAGCTAAAATGATATAAAAAACTTAATAATTTTAAAAATAAATATTGAAAAAATTTTTACTTACATTTTAGAGATTTTCAATAAATCTAAAATTCATTCCTGCTGATGGGTTATCAGCTTCTTTTAAACCTTCAACTATCAAACTGTATTTGCATCCGGTAAATTGATGTACATTATTCTTCATTAGAGGAAACATACGTTTAGGTAAAAACAGCTTTTTCTTTTTAAGTTCCAATAGAACAGCATTCCCAAATCTAGTCTTAACAGCTTGTGCATCATATATAGGTTGCAGAATATTAATGGGTAACTCATGTAATTTGATTAACTGCTTGCGCTGTGAAAGAGCTTCCTTGTTTATCACATCTAAATTCATTCTAAAAATTGTTTAAATTTACTTTCGAAACGCCTATACCGAAATAATAAAATAACTTACGTTTTTAGATTCATAGCAAACACACACGAGATAAAAAAGTTTAAATGATCAAAGTGGAAACCACTGATGTTGTTACACAATAATTCACAAAGTAAAATTAAACGCCACGATATCTACTACGTGAGCTCAACGTAAATACTACTAACTTATAAACAACTAATAAGTATGCTTACTCAGAGATATTATTATCTGTGACGTCATGCTAATCACGTGATACTGTTCAACCAATCACATTTGTTTTAGGAATGCAGCTGTTTATTACAATTCTTAGAATACTTCTTTAAACATATTTTCTCATAGCTCGGTGTTCCCTGAGTTGAATCATTTATTTTAAAACTTGGAATATTTATTTTACGTCTGAGATACCATTATTCTAGAATATTATTAAAAAAGAGGAAAACGTAGATACTTTATTATTATTGATGCTGTGAGATGACATTTTCACCCTCTTCACCTCCCCATTTATTTTTAACCTTCATATGAGTACTCAGTACTAGTAACTCGTTAGATCTAACAAGAGTAAGATGTCATCATTTAAGGTGTTGTTACAAGAACATTTATTAAAATTAGAACAGTTAAAAGAAAATATAAAATTTTATGAAGAGAAACAAAATATGTTTTCGCAGCTTGAAAGATTAAATATTATCCTATATGATGTTAGTGATGTGTTCATTGATAGAAGTCGTTGTGGAAAAGTTTTAAATGATACTGCAGCTCGAAGAATTAATCCTGTACAAGTATGTGAAAAATAAGATACAAAGTATAAAATTTGTTATATGAATAATCTATGGTAAACGCTTAGAATCCTCTGTATGTATAACTTATCAGTGAAGTTCATACTATTTAAATAGTGTTTGTTAAAAAGCATGTGAGATTCGATGATAAAATTCATATTCGATATCATACATAGGTGTTATGCGTATAAGATATCTCGAGATGGTATATGCTGGATTGAGGTTTCGGTTGATCGCTGGAGGTTTCAACGTTTTAAATTTAATTCCTAATCACACCAGTGCTTATAAATAGACATTATTAGTGACTCTCTAGATCTGATTGCTGCTGCAGTAAAAGAAGTTATAGATTTCCTACGTTCCGCATTTGAGTCTGCTGTTCGGCTCTGGGCTGGGGTCCTAAATATTAATATTTAACTCTGTATTTAAAAAAGTTAATATATCTATATATTTCATTAATGATTGTTTTATTTCCGTAGTCATATTGACTCAGTTGAGAGAGTGTTAGACTTAAATTATGTAATAATTCCTATTCAATGATAATAATAATACAGCTAACAATGATATTTTATGTAAAAGTTTAAGGCTGAACCGAAAAGAATAAAATATGATCCTCTTTGTTTCATCTACATGTCTTAACCCTTTTTAAATTCCATCATGTTTTTGAACACACATGCATTAAGTATAAAATAACAGACTATAAAATAAATGTTAAATGTCACTCATAGAACAAAAATTTAGTTAAATTATAAACCTTGAGATGAAGAATTTGATATGCCCCATGCAATATTTTACTGCTTAATGGGATCCTAACCTAAAAATTCCACGTCTATTATGAATATTTTACGGATTTATTTCTATACTCTTATTACACCGTTTCAATCTACATTAATATTTAAGCTGAAAAACTTGGGTATAAATCAGCTAGGAAATTTTTCAATCAGAAATTTATTTGATAAGGTTTCTCCACATATCTTAGTAGACATACAATTAGAGTCCGAAGATTTTTTTAAACTTCAATAGTTCTCAAGTTATTTGGAAGATCTATTACGCATGCTTACAGTAGTAATTGGTTTTTAATTAATTATCAGAACAAGCATTGAGTTATGACATCAGAATATTAACTTCATACGCAAAGAACTGTTAAATATATAATATTGATTATGTTCAGCGCTTGTCACAATGTTTTTTTAAATGTAATATCAGTTTTATAATATTATAGATTGCTTCTCGCTCGCATGTAGGAATTTGCCGACCCGATAATTATGCCGTTCTTGTAAAATATGAAAGATTTAATTGAATCATATCGTAGTGTGCATGTTTTTAGTGAGATTGTTTTACGTATATTTGATTATGGTTTACACCTAACATTAACAGATAGCTAGTATATCGATTTTAATTACCCGATTAAAATATAGGTTTATTCTGATTTACATACTAATACAAAGTTCTAACAATACGGCTTACGCTTTTTATTTGATCCCAGTCAGCCCGTCGGAAATGAAGAATGAAAAAGAAATTTTAAATTCAGTTTATAATCATATTAAGTTGACGGTGGATAAGCGAAATGGAACTGGCTCTATTTGAAATAGGTCTGTATATAATAACGGGTATAATGCTTAGAGAACATGATTTATTAATAGGAAATAGCAGACCTTGTTATGAAATGGTGTAAATATTTTTATGAATAGAAATGTGTATTGCATGCATTGTAAGTTTTACTGACAGATAATATTTTCCATATTTAACTCTATATAACTTTCGAACGGGAAGAGATATTTGAGTTTTTTAAACAGATATTTTCTTAGCTCCAGGAAGTTCAAAAGAGAAAGTTGATGCATAGTTGAGTATTTAACAATAAGTAGCTGACCTCGTTATATAAATCACACCAATATTTTTATGGTCTTTATGCTGAACACTGTTTACATAATATATTATAAGATATACTGACCTAGAGTTACAATTTTCCATATTTGTACTTTTAAAATTAAGTGGAACCTTGAGATTCATTAAATAATTCTATTTTAATAACAAAAATAAAACACAAATAAAAATTTACATATCTTTATTTATTAAATAAATGAATAGCAATTCAAACATACATGGTTATTAAATCGTCACTGGTCTTATTTAAAAATTTGAAAAATATTTTATCACATGAATAGTCTAACCCTGTCTTCTTATCATCATTTCGTTCCTTTTAAATGTGAATATCATGCAACGAGGGTTTTCAAGTTGAGAATGTGTTCGAATTCTCCATTTATCTGATTTAATGTCAGGTAATTCGTTCGACGGCGGCTCCCACCAGGAATGAATCTTTTTTAAAGAATTAATTATTTCTAACTTTAATTCATCATTGATGTGCAATCCATAACATTGAAGTTTGTTGATTATAATATCACATACTTTTGAATCAGATTTATTTAAAACATTTTCGGATGTATTTATTTCGTTGATCCTCATCAGTTCAATGTTATCCCACCTATTCGCAATTTTATCCCAATTTATCCCTAATATTGCCCCTCCTGTTCGCAATAGTATCCCTCCTGTTCGCAATATTATCCCTAGCTGATAGCTCAAAGCTGTTTATTATCCCTAACTGTTTACAGGAACAGTGTATTAGTAAGTCAATACCAGACATCTAACTTCTATTATTTTTCAGATAATAATGTTGTATGGGGAGGAACATATCTATATACTTTAAATTCAAATATCAAACACCAAACACCAAATTCCACTCCAATGTTGAAAATTTTGTTAAATTACTATTCTAGACACCGAGACGAATCGTTTGATACCATACATCAGGTATTTCAGAAGACCGGAAGTAGAGACTGGAAGTTGTTATTTTATGACGTATTTCGAGTTGAGGAACATATCTATATACTTTGAATTCAAATATCAAACGCTAAACACCTAATTCCACTCTAATGTTGAAAATTTTGTTAAATTACTATTCTAGGCGCCGAGACGATTCATTTGATACCATACATCAGCTATTTCAGAAGACCGGAAGTAGAGACCGGAAGTTGTTATTTTATGACGTATCTCGAGTTGAGGAACATATCTATATACTTTGAATTCAAATATCAAACGCCAAACATCAAATTCTACTCTAATGTTGAAAATTTTGTTAAATTACTATTCTAGACGCCGAGACGATTCATTTGATACCATACATCAGCTATTTCAGAAGACCGGAAGTAGAGACCGGAAGTTGTTATTTTATGACGTATTTCGAGTTGAGGAACATATCTATATACTTTGAATTCAAATATCAAACGCCAAACATCAAATTCTACTGCAATGCCGAAAATTTTGTTATATTAGTATTCTAGACGTCGAGACGAATTATTTGATACCCCACATCACGTATTTCAGAAGACCGGAAGTAGAGACCGGAAGTTGTTATTTTATTGCAGATTCTAGCATGTTTCTAGTTGAGGAACATATCTATATACTTTAAATTCAAATATCAAGTCTCAAAGCCCATTTTTCGCACTTGGAATGAAAATTTTATTAAATTAGCCTTCTAGACGCTGAGACGATTCAAGGTGTTATTTTATGATGTATTTCGGGTTGTGGAACATAATATCTATATACTTTAAATTCAAATATCAAGCCCCAAACGCCAAATTCTACTCTAATGCCGAAAATTTTGTTATATTAGTATTCTAGACGCCGAGATGAATCGCTTGATACCCCACATCATGTATTTCAGAAGACCGGAAGCTGTTATGACGTATTTCAAGTTGGAGAACATATCCATATACTTTAAATTCAAATACCGCTTAACCGACGTTTATAGTTACTGAAAAGAAAAATTTTACCGGTTTATTTCGCATCCCCACTACACCATACGTATTAAATTTGCATGTGTTGATCCCAACAGCTTTTTTGTTATCACCGCAAAATTATAACGGTTTATTTCGCAATAACTGCCATTTCTTATCACCGGATATTACTTCCGTTCTACAGTCGTTCATTCTAACGGCTTTTTGTTATCAGCGACAAAATTGTAACGGTCTTTTTCGCAATAACTGCCTTTTCTTATCACAGGCTGCAAAAATTTTTTAATTATATAAGAGAATTTACGACGTAATCGTTTCAAGGCGAATTAGCGTTTAAAAACATTTGTTGGGCATTAGATACGGGGCTGCCACCCTCATCAGCTTTGAGCTATAGCGTCACACCTGTTTTTTCTTTTCACCAGTCATGGAACATATCTATTTACTTTAAATTCAAATATCAAGCCAAATTCTACTCTAATGACGAAAATTTAGTTAAATTAGTATTCTAGACGTCGAGACGAATCGTTTGATACCATACATCAGGTATTTCAGAAGACCGGAAGTAGAGACCGGAAGTTGTTATTTTATTGCAGATTCTAGCATGTTTCGAGTTGAGGAACATATCTATATACTTTAAATTCACATATCAAGCCCCAAAGCCCATTTTTTCACACTCAGAATTAAAATTTTGTTAAATTAGCATTCTAGACGTCGAGACGATTAATTTGATACCCCACATCACGGATTTCGGAAGACCGGAAGTGGAGACCGGAAGTTGTTGTTTTATGACGTATTTCGAGTTGAGGAACATATCTATATACTTTAAATTCAAATATCAATCCCCAAAGACCATTTTTTCACACTTGGAATGAAAATTTTGTTATATTAGTATTCTAGACGTCGAGGCGATTCATTTGATATCCCACATCACGTGATCAGGGCCGCCATGTTTTTTTCTCTTCATGCAGCCATGTTTTTTTCTCGTACCTACTGCGCCGCCTTGTTTTTTTCTCATACCTACTGCGCATGATTTTTTTCACATTCCTATTGCGCCGCCATGTTTTGTTCTCATACCTGCTACGCCGTCATGTTTTTTCTCATACCTACTGCGCATGATCAGGGCCTTTTTTATCATACCTATTGCGCCGCCATGTTTTTTTCTCATACCTACTGCGCATGATTTTTCTCATACCTGCTACGCCGCCATGTTTTTTCCTCATACCTGCTGCACGTTTTTTTCTCATACCTACTGCGCATGCTTTTCAAATTTTAAATAGCCGCCCTAATACCCACTACATATGTTTTTCCAAATTAGATATCAATTACGCATCTTGTATCCAAGTTACTCAGTAGCACAACACGTAAAGCGTCTGCCTACCAATCCATAGGTCAGCGGTTCGAATCTCCCAGCAATCAACAACTTTTTTCAATAAGCAGCGTGAAGTTAGCAGTGACCGGGCTAGCAGCGACCGGCGTGAAGTTAGCAGCGACCGGTGTGAAGTTAGCGGCGACCGAGCTAGCAGCGACCGGCGTGAAGTTAGCCCCCCCGGCTGAAGTGTGACCTTGAACACCAGATTGAACCTCCATAAGAAATAACATGGGATTTTGAGGCCATAGCCCCATAGCTTATCTACTAACCGGAAATGAGTTACTTGTAATTTATATACTATGTTGCAAAAAGAAACGGATTAAAACGGACAAGGATTAACAATTTTAGTAATGAATGATTTTTATTTCCGACTCGGTCATTATTTATAATAATTCTAGGATTTTAATTATACGGGGGACTGTTGAAAATTACTCAATTAATTACTTGATTGCTTGTTTACCAGCGGACCTTTTAACAACTCATTTATAACTTAACTAGAACATAATTTGACTACTAAAACAGCGGCAGGGTGTATCCAAGTGACAGTAATATTTAAAGCAAAATGAACATAACTTGATCGAAAAAATCACTTCGTTACAGTATTACTAGAGCTTGAATTGTCTGTACTTTATTTTCTAATTTAATAGGCAAACTAACCGTTCCTAAAACTTTGCAGGTATTATTATTTGCTACCGTACAAGACGTAATTTTTGAGGTAAATAGTTCCAAACCAAAATTTTTAAGTATTTCCCAACCAAATCGACCTATTACCGTATTATTTGCACCTGAATCGAGTAAACTTTTAATTTTTATTCCGAGTATGTCAATTTCTAGGTAAGGTCTATTATCTCCGTCACAATGAGCCATTATATAAGAAAGAACAGGTAAAATATCGTTGGTGGATAATTTATTATTACTTTCATTAAGTTGAGTCGCCAATTTAAGTGACTTAGAACCTACTACGCGACCAGTTAGTGGTTCGGTTGACCGTTTCCCGAGCAAGTCGGACACGTACGTACAGTGACTTCCGGTTTGCCACAACGATAACAATGTTTTCGGGACGGTTGAGGGCAAGAGTTTTTAATATGTCCTTGCTGACCACAATTCCAGCATATAACTGTAGTAGTAGTACTAACTGTTTGTCTTGAAGTAGTGGGGAGAGGAGTAAGTAGATTGACGTCTACCAGATTTTCTGTTTGTGAATCAACAACTGTTATCCGCGAATTAGGGCGTCGATATTCTAAACCGGGTTCCACGGAATTCCTAGGGTTCGTCGGTGGTGCTTGATATTCCTGTGCGCTAAGATTAGCCTCCTCTATTTCACGACCTACTTTAATCAAGGATTCCAAGGTTACAATATTTTTACCGGCCAAAGCTATTTGTAAATGAGGGAGCATTTTATCCTTTATAAAATTAACACGAGATTCCTCTGTTGGTTTACTGTCCAATTTACTAAATAAGTTTTCCATATGAGCTATATATATAACAACCGACTCAGTAATTGCCTGTGTACGATGTCTAAGAATTTCCCTTATGCGTTCCTCGTAATTTCTAGGTAAAAAGCTAGTGCGAAATTCTGCTCGAAATTCGTCATAGCTTCGAACCTTATTTCTAGCGAATTTATACCACACGGATGCATCTCCCTCTAAAAGTTCTGATAATGAATTAAACAGTTGTCCCTTGGACACATTACGCGAAATACGCATTTCCTCCAAAGTTTCTAAAAAATTAGTGACACTAGATGTTCCGTCAAACCTAAGTTTCCATCTTGTCACAACAATATATTTTTCCGAATGTAAACCTGGCGAGAAAGGTAATTCACGAGAGGTAGAGTTTAGAGCCTCCTGATTGGCCTCAAAATTCTCCGGAAAATGAACACCACGTTTTTGAGAACTTTCATTATTACGTGAAACATTACAGAAGTTAATGGTTTTTAATTTTTCCGCCAGATTATTTACTAAATTATTAACATATGAATTGTGTTCACGCTCGGCCGAATTGGTAAACCTCTCACCGGATTGTGACGTTTGACTAAGGCCGTGAGTTGACGTTTGCGGTTCTTGGTCTATGTCAAGTAAATTATCCACATCTACATCGACAAGATTATTTAACGCACTATTTACTTGAGTTTGTGAAATGCTAGGCAGCAGCAAATTCGGTTGATCAATAATAGACATAGAAGTTCCCGCATCAGGTGAGTTATTATCACTTCGATATTGATGAGGTGATTTTGTGGCGTAGGTTTCATCCAATGCCCGCAACAAATCAACACAAAACTCGGCTAATTTAACTTTTTCTGTTTGAGTTCCTAAATCAACAATACGGTTTATACGGCCCTGTACATGTAACAAGCGAGATTGAATTCATTTATACCCGTTATTTTTGTTAGCAACATTAAATTCCTGAATATTTCCGAGTAACTCATCTAATTTATTAGAACAAATATTAATTTCTGATTTTGGATCGAAATATACGTTAATAGGGGCGCTAAGTCCTAAGTGCTCCTTACGTAACGCCTCACGTAATAAACTACGTTTCTCGTTTACGGTACCGTTACCTATATCCACTCCGCGACTTCTCAATTCAAATGTAAGTTCGTCACTTAAAAGTCTATTAATTTCCATTGTTAAACGTAAACAACAAAAACTAGGGATAAAAAATATGCACCGAGATAAATATTAAGTACCTTTCGCAAAGTCTTTATCAAACAAATATTTCAAACATTCGCTTATAAATAAATAGCACGGGTACTGGCGTTGAATAACTAATACTATAATGTTTACGACCAAATGATATTCTATAAAAGATAAAAAAAATCAAATTACAATCGCAAATAGCAGTGGTACTGGCATACACAGATTTATTATTTTCCCCAAAATAATATTCTAATTATGAGGCAAGAATTTATATCCCCACGGTTCCCCGGAGAAAAAGAAAGAACACAACAAAAAAAACCAACCGCCAACAAAATCATATACACAAAAAATCCAGCAAATACAATGCCAGCTGATCGCTCAACAACTTACACTTTAAACAATTTTTCGTGACGTATTTGTTTATATACCTTGCTATTTTGTAATGGCTTCCGCTCTTCCTGATACTTACGTAATCTTTTATACGGAAATCTCGGGCGCCAGCCCTTTAACTTTTGAGTGCAAAGGACAGCACTTTTTGGCTTTCCTATTTGGGAAAACAATCCGGGGTAGCTAACAGATGGAGATACAGATAGCCAGAGGTCGCAAGTTGGGGGTCTGTCTAAAGGACTTCAACCCCTACTCAAACGGATTAATCAGAAATTAAAATGACAGAAATAATAACTCGTGAATTTTACCTTTTTAAAATAACGGATTTATTCAAGGATAATAATGAACAAATTAATTTACTCTAAACCTCCACGACTGTACAAACAGTCGAGTGTGTATAAAATTATTTCAAAAATGATAAAAATAAGTCGTGCTGGCAATCAAGAATGTTTACGTGATTTTACGTCTGAATTTTCGGATACGTGAGATTAATGAATTCTGATGTACGACAAGCAAACGGACCTTTCCACTCGGATGTATTATGCACGGCGGGCAATCGATTAGCTATAGATATTCTAGGCTATACGGAATTTTTACATACACGGCAAACTACTGCCACAAACGTAGAGCGATTTGCTAATGCTTATATTATTATTATATTATTACGTAAGTTTCGCGAGCCAGTTCTATGCAGATCACCCGTTTGGAAGGCCCTAGCGAACAATTCCTCTCAGTTGATGCATATAGTGGCTATTAGATTTATCGTAGGTTTTCCGGTAACCTATTATGCAGTGGAACTTTTGAGGTGACCCTAGCGAATAGACCTCAGCGGCTGCTGCATATATTAACAAACAAAAGACCAACGGAGGTATTACTAATTAGCTCTGGTTTGATTGAGTAGTATAATACAACAATACTTACGGACACAAAACCCTTTGAATATCTATACTTAACTGAAAGCAGTACCTGCAAAATGCAGTGGACGGTGTATTCTTACCAAAATAATGTTCAAATAACGTTCTGATAGGATTTGCTATTTAATTCGGAGCGGCGGCGCGAAACTGTAGACGGCTGGTTCGATCTGGCACTTCTGAAGGTGGATCGGATCTGATGTCCACTCCAGGGCGATTCTTCCTTTTTATGACCTTTCTGACGTGCCCATATGGCATGTTAAGAGGGGCGTACTGATTTGACACGATGGGATCGTGTGCTCAACACGAAGCTCGTTGCAGAGTGCAAGCGGATTATGCAATTTGGAGTATTCGTTCAGAGCGTCGATAACCGGAAATGCGCTACTTGCAATTTCTATACTATGTTGCAAAAAGAAACGGATTAAAACAGGCAAGGATTAACATTTTTAATAACGAATGATTTTTATTTCCGACTCGGCCATTATTTATAATATTTCTCGGATTTTACTTATACGAGGTATTGTCGAAAATTAATCAATTAATTACTTGATTGCTTGTTTACCAGCGGACTTTTTAACAACTCATTAATAACTTAATTAAAACAGGACTTACTTACTAAAACAGCGGCAGGGTGTACCCAAGTGACGGTAATATTTAAAGCAAAATTGAACATTCCTTGATCGGAAAAAATCACTTCGTTACACCCCCCTCTTACTTCGGTAAAAAAAATTATAATTCATTATACATTTTTTTTTTCTTCTCCCTGGGAGGCTCCAGGTAAACAAAGGCAAAATTAATTGAAAACGGAAAGCTCCCTAATCTAGTATTTCCAGAACAAAATTCTAAATTAGCAAAAATACAAAATTAACTTTAAACAGCCTCCCGGGACCGTTGTCATTATCTCTGGGGGTCTTCATTCGGTGCGTCTTACCAGTTGGCCTTAACGTGTTCCAGGGTGGTCAGTATTCCCTGGGGGGTCCTTCAACTGGGCCGACCATGGTCAGGGGCTGGTCCTTCTGAAAATACAAAAAGCAGTTAGCTATGGTGAAGCTAATTGACGGCGGTAAATGTAGAACGTCGGCGGAATTTTTGGACGTCGAGCTCAGGCCTTGTAGTGGCAGTGGCAGTCACACACGGGACAAGCTCGCTTATTTCGCAAATACAGCGGGTCGGTTTGGATCCCTTGTTTCCGGGTCTTGCGGGGAAGGTTCGGTCGACGGGTTGCCCTCGGGGTGGGGTTAGGAGGTATAACCGCGGTACTACACCGGCAATCGCGGGATAGCATGCCCACGAGCCCACATCTGGAGCAGAATATAATCCTCCTCCGCGTACAACGGTCTCTGCTGTGGTCCGGATAACCACATCTCCAACAGAGATCCTGCTCGACAGGTAGGTAGGTCTGCGGCGGATACGGCTCACGTCTCCATAACCCAGACTGGGGCGTCTTCGATGGGCTCTCGTGGCGAGTCATCCGCAGGGGTTCGGAGTCGGTGGCAGGTGGTGTCGGCGTCGGGCTACGGACCAAAGGGGGCGGTGTATGGCTTCTTACTTCCAGTAGTTCCGGACGGCTCGGACGGGCTACTTCCTCCTCTTTCCTGTTGTCCTCGGGGGATTCAGTACAGGCCTCCATCAGCTCCCACTCGAAGTCTGAGGCTGGGTCGCCGAGGAGTTCCAGTATGGGACTGTCCATGTGGAAGAAGTACTGTAACATAAAGTCAAATTACACATTAATGGGCGGCGGGGCCGCGTGCGAGGCTGGTTTTAAATCCTTTATGTGGATATGTCGCACTTGCTTGCCGGTATCACTTTTCAAATCGTAAACGACGGGTGAAATGACTCGGGTGACAGTGTACGGTCCGGAAAATTTCGGAGCTAGTTTAGCGGCAAATCCGCGAACGGCGGAGGACAACGGGTTTTCTCGCTTCATAACGCGGTCGCCACGGTGGCAGCGCCATTCCCGCCTACGCAAGTTGTAATAGTGACTTTGTGTAGAAAACGCGCGGGCTAAGTTTATTCGAACCAGCTGAAAAACTTCGCGCAGTTTTTCTAACCGGTTACTAAGGTCAGCGGGTTTGAGAGAGTCGGTGGTTATTTCTTCCCCTTGATGTCGGGTTTCAGTTCGATACAGAGACTTGGGTTAGTCCAATTCTCTCCCAAAATTGAGGAACGCAGGCGAAAATCCGGTTGACTCGTGTTTTGAGCTGTTTATCGCCAATTGGAAATCAGTGATGTTTTGATCCCATTTACGATGGTCTTGTTCGCAATATTGGGCGATCATGGTTTTGATTGTCCGATTGGTTCGTTCCACGGGATTGGCTTGCGGCGTATACGGAGGCGTGAAACGGTGCTGTATTCCCAATTCTTCCAGGGTGCGACGGAACAGTCGGCTATCATACTGAGAGCCGTTATCACTTATAATGGTGCGGGGGCAACCAAAACGGGTGATAACTTCGTCATACAGTGCTTGACTTACAGTACGGGCTGTAGCACTTCGGAGCGGCTTGCACTGGACCCATTTAGTAAAGCGATCTTGAAAAACCACAAGGTAATTATTCCCTTTACTGGATCGTGGCAGGGGACCGACCAAATCTGTACTGACAGTTTCCCACGGGTTTCGGTTTGCGGAAGGTTGCATTTTCCCTGCAACCTGTTGTTGTGACGGTTTGTACCTTTGACACTGTAGACATCCTCTGACATATTTGGCGATATCGCGAAACATACCAGGCCAGTACCGGTGAGCCATGCGCGCCACCGTTTTGGCTATTCCCATATGTCCAGCGGACGGAACATCATGGTTTTCGGCCAATACAGTAGGACGGAGAGACGTGGGTACGCATAGCTTCCAGGGGTCAGACAGCTCCGGCTCAGTCAGATCATGTGCATCCCAGAAGTGGCGAAACAGACGGTTGTCTCGGATGCAATAATCTGGAAAGGCTTCGGGATTTTTTTCCACTTCGGCCTTTTTCCTGTTGTACCAGGAGCAGTCAGCTGTTTCAGTTAGAGCTCTCAATTCCTCGGAATCTGGGGCGGACGACGGTCCCGGTAACGGTTGTCTTGATAAGGCATCTGCTACTCGGTTCAAGGTGCCTTTTCGGTACTTAATCTCAAAATCGTATTGTTGCAAAAAGATACTCCATCGAGCGAGGCGTCCTGCCGGACTCTTGATCGAGTGCAACCAACGGAGAGATTGGTGATCGGTTAGCACGGTAAAACGGTAGCCTTCCAGGTAGGGTCTCATCTTTTCTACTCCCCAGACAATCGCTAAACATTCTTGTTCTGTGACAGAATAGTTTTTCTCGGCGGGTGAGAGAGTACGACTAGCGTATGCTATCACCCAGTCATGACCCTCTATTTCCTGGGTTAACGCTACCCCAAGGCCTTGGTCGGACGCGTCTGTTTGCAGAGTGAATGGTTGAGAGAAATCCGGACACGTCAAGATGGGGGCCTCGGTCAGAAAGCCTTTTAAACGGTTGAAGGCCTCCTCTTGCTCGGCAGTCCATTTAAATCGATGATTCTTCTTTAGCAGTCGCGTCAGGGGGGTTACGATTTGCGAAAATGCAGGCACAAATCGACGGTACCAGGACGCAACGCCTAAAAATCGGCGTACGTCGCGGACGTTACGTGGCGTCGGAATTTGACGAATAGACTCCACCTTGTCGGGATCGGTATTTATTCCTTCGGACGTAACGACATGTCCCAGATACTTCAGTGACTTCCTACAGAATTCACACTTTGCAGGGTTCAGTTGTAAGTTCGCGGCTCGGAGACGGCGAAAAACTTCTCTCAGGTTGGTCAGGTGTTCCTCGAACGTTTCTCCTAGGACGATTATATCATCCAGATAGGCGAACGCGTGGGGTTCCAAGTCGGGTCCAATAATGCTGTCGAGTAGTCTTTGGAAAGTGGCGGGGGCGGAGTGCAGTCCAAACGGCATTACTCTAAACTGGAAAACGGCATTACTCTAAACTGGAACAGTCCACGGCCCGGAACGGTGAACGCGGTGATGGGTTTACTGGAATGGGAGAGAGGTATCTGCCAGTATCCCTGTTTCAGGTCGATACTAGAGATATATCGGGCTCTGCGTAACTTGTCGAGAATATGGTTGATGTATGGTAGCGGGTATGCATCTTTTTCGGTAACTTCGTTTATTTTTCGAAAGTCTATACAGAACCGGGGTTTTCCATCTTTCTTTTTGACTATGACTACCGGTGAACTCCACGGACTGTGAGACGGTTCGATGATCCCATTTTTTAGCATCTCATCAACTTCTTGATTAATGATCTCCTGCATTTTCGGGTTTTGTGGACGGTACCTCTGCTTGATTGGTTCGGAATGCGACAGACGGATGTGGTGTTGTACCTGGTCGGTAGTACCACGGATTTCTTGAAAACTTGGTAACTCGTTATCAAGAAAGTTCTGCAGGCGATGCTCCTCACTTGTAGTGAGAGTCAAGGAAACTGTGCCTAACGGGCTGGCGGGCGTGACTCGTGGTCGAGAGACCACATGACCATTTAGTGAAACGGAAACGGTTCTTGGAGTGATGAGAAAGTCGTGCTTGCTCATTACGTCCATTCCCAGGACAATGTCGGACGAGAGATTTTCCAGATACAATAGATCTTCAGCGAATTGTGTTCGGCCGATGGTAAATTTTAGCGAATATGCTTGGGTGACGGTAGCCAAGTTGCCATTAGCCAATCGGGCAGAGGGTGCGGTAACAGTTTGCGGTTTAATCCCCAATCGCGTACAAAATTCATGTATTTGGTTACCGACGTACGAACGGACGGCGCCGGTATCCACAAGGGCGGAGAAGGTCTTATTACGAATGCGTACGGGGATATGTGGGCGGTTGTCATGTTCAGGTGCCAGTTCCTGGTGCGAGGCGGTAATATTTCGGAACCAAACTGGCCTCGGTACGGTGCGGTTCCGGTTTAGTTTTCCGCTGTGTTACATTGGCAGTCGCGGGTCATTGTGCCCTGACGGCCGCAGCGTGAACAAAATAGGCGGGGTGGCGAGCGACATTCACTGCGGAAGTGACCGGTCTTGCCACAACGCCAACAGATCGTACTTCGGTCAGTAGGGATGTCTGCGGATGCGGGACTGTTATTTCCATTACGTTTCTGGTTTGGACGGGTTCGAGTTTCCTGGGTTTCACGCGTCCTCTCGGAGGGCGTCGCGGTCCGTGCCTTGTCGCTGCTTGACCGCGGAGGTGGTGACGACGGTTGGTTGGAAGTACGATCTCCCGGGCCTAAGCGTTGAGACGTCCCGGAAGTATCGTCGGACGGACGTGTACTGGTGGAACGGCGAGCGAGAGGTGGTTTGCTATACACCCGGTCAACCTCCTGCTTCAGCGTTTCATATTCACGACATTTCGCGATTAATATTGCTACGTCTGTAAAGTCTTGTCGACGAATGTACTGGCGAAAATCGGGTAACAAATTTCGGTAGAGCCATCGTAACTCTTGTTCCCCGGAAAGTCCTCTATGACGGCGGATGAGGGTCTGCAAGTCGGTGATGTACGTCATCACTGACTCCTCTGGGCGTTGCAGTCGACGGCTAATTTCTGCTTCTATATCTTCCTGATAGTGAACCGGTACGTAAAAAATACGAAAATCTGCTAGGAATTGTTCCCAGGAGGTCCAGCGGGCTTTATTATTGCGGTACCAGAGCAAGGCGGAGCCTTGCAGTAGCTCAGGTAGGACCGGAAGTAACTGCGCGGGACGGAGGGTGGTATACCCACAAACTTCTTCCAAGCGCTCCAGGAACGCGGCTGGATCGCCAGTGCCATTGAAATGGATGTTCCATTTGCGTATCTGTACGGGGTCTAATGGCGTCTGTCCTGGTGCAATATTGTGGGGCGGTTGAGGTATTACCAGCGGTGGTAACGGTGGCGGTATCGGCGGCGGAAAAACAGGTGGCGCGGTATTTGGTCTAGGCGAAGAGCACCCCTCTTTGATAAACTTGACCAAACGGCGCTTCTTCTCGTCCACGGTACCGGTTACGGGTAGACCAAACTTCCCTAACTGATCGTCTATTTGTTCCTTCTTTAATTTATAGATCCAGCCTAGCCGAATATCTCCCAGATCAAGGTTCGCGGCCTCGTCGACGGGTAATACGGGTGTGTCGGTTTTATCTCCTTCGGTAGGCATTGTGTTACCTCCCAAAGATGTCAGCAAAACGAGTTCAGGTCAAATCAAACGGACGATACGAGTCGGAAAATCCTAAGTCTGGAAGGGCTGGTTATATCGCTTCGAAACTATCGGCAATCGCTTTAGCGTATTCGGTTTACTATTAAATGAGGGGTCACACCCTCGGAAAATTCTGACTCCGGAGTCACGAAATACTCCGGTGAAACTCCGGTGAAATAGTAAGAGGCGTCACGGCTGCTGTATAGCGGTCACGGATACGGAAATCTGCAGGTTGTGATGATATTCAACCTCAGGCGTCGCGACGGTAGGCGTCTTTCAGCAACGGTGCTTCAGATCGGGTTGCAAGTATCACCAATCGGTTCCTAGGGTGCGATTACCCTAAAAAGGATACCCCACAAGGCTAGCTTGTACCTGGGTATTTCTGGATGCCCTTGGATACAACTGACGGTAATTCGATTCGGAACGTGTAATCGTAGTTCCTCGTCACGTAAATTAATAACGTATAACTCGGTCTGGCTTCAATAACGTTGTGTCGCGTCAAAGTTATATGTAACTTCTTCAATAGGGTTCGAATCGGTATGTAAGTAGTCGCAATCGGTTCTTCAGGTTCGATTTAATCAGAATCGACACGTCGCAGGCTTATTTACCGCGGCTAGTAAAAATTTGGTTGCGTTTGTTGCGTGCCGAATTCACAAAAAAACCTAACAGATCGCTGCACTACCCAGCGGATGGGCAGTTGGATGCTAACAGAAAACGGTAAATCTGCGTTGCAGATTTTTGGAAATTGCCTACTTACTTGCTATAAAGCAACAATGGTGAAAACACACCCTGGTCACGTCAAAATAATTTGTTGTCAGCTAGAGTACCTAACAACACGTTATCTGAGAATAATTTTCAGGTTTTGAGTTGCTTAACAACTCGTCATAGGACAACAGCGGTATCTGCCCCCTCTGGTAACGTCCAAATAAAAAAAAACAACCCTAAGATTGTTTATATCACTAATAAACGGTAACAGTAAGGTATGCTGTATCAATAAAGTAGGCACACCCTGTATAATGTCGGACCAATTATGTTGAAGTTGCCTTTCAACTCAAAATTTTGGTAACAGAGAGTAGCGGGCGTCAACCACAGTGGCAACGTCAAAATAATTTCGAAAATCCTCTAACGATTCGGTATACAGCGGCTATAGCAGCTTGAGTATTTCGCGGAAGTAAGTACTTATGCAAGCAGCTGTTTGTAAAATTAAAATAAACCACCTTCGGTTGTAATTGCAATCGGGACGTATTAACAAGTTAAGTTGCAATCACCTGGCTAGGTTACAGACAGACAGACAGACAGACAGACGGATGTAAAACCTAGAAGTAATTTATTTCAAGTTTATTTCGATGTTTAAATCCTCCGAGTTAAATAGGAAATGTTTTTATTATCTAGCAGACGGACAGACGATATTTAATTTAAATCACCTGATAACGGAATATTATTTCTTTACTAGAAATAAAACTGTTTGGTTTTATAAATTTTAAATTGATAAAACCCTCGTGTACGGCGAACAACAAGTTTTTATTTCTTATCAATAAAAAAACTGTAATTTATAAAAAATTCTAGCGTTTTCGACGGACTGAAAAAACAGGCTTCACGTATTTTATTTTATTTTAAATCGGCGTCTAATTGCAAATTTCTAGTGTTTCGGTATTTATTTAATTCTACGCGTATTTCACACAAGACTTGTAATTTTTTTCGGCGGATCCGTTTTCTGGACAAATTTACACTTTCGGATTTCTGATTAACGTAATAAAGTCCCTGCTCTAGGGCGCCATTTTGTAATGGCTTCCGCTCTTCCTGATACTTACGTAATCTTTTATACGGAAATCTCGGGCGCCAGCCCTTTAACTTTTGAGTGCAAAGGACAGCACTTTTTGGCTTTCCTATTTGGGAAAACAATCCGGGGTAGCTAACAGATGGAGATACAGATAGCCAGAGGTCGCAAGTTGGGGGTCTGTCTAAAAGACTTCAACCCCTACTCAAACGGATTAATCAGAAATTAAAATGACAGAAATAATAACTCGTGAATTTTACTTTTTTAAAATAACGGATTTATTCAAGGATAATAATGAACAAATTAATTTACTCTAAACCTCCACGACTGTACAAACAGTCGAGTGTGTATAAAATTATTTCAAAAATGATAAAAATAAGTCGTGCTGGCAATCAAGAATGTTTACGTGATTTTACGTCTGAATTTTCGGATACGTGAGATTAATGAATTCTGATGTACGACAAGCAAACGGACCTTTCCACTCGGATGTATTATGCACGGCGGGCAATCGATTAGCTATAGATATTCTAGGCTATACGGAATTTTTACATACACGGCAAACTACTGCCACAAACGTAGAGCGATTTGCTAATGCTTATATTATTATTATATTATTACGTAAGTTTCGCGAGCCAGTTCTATGCAGATCACCCGTTTGGAAGGCCCTAGCGAACAATTCCTCTCAGTTGATGCATATAGTGGCTATTATCGTAGGTTTTCCGGTAACCTATTATGCAGTGGAACTTTTGAGGTGACCCTAACGAATAGACCTCAGCGGCTGCTGCATATATTAACAAACAAAAGACCAACGGAGGTATTACTAATTAGCTCTGGTTTGATTGAGTAGTATAATACAACAATACTTACGGACACAAAACCCTTTGAATATCTATACTTAACTGAAAGCAGTACCTGCAAAATGCAGTGGACGGTGTATTCTTACCAAAATAATTTTCAAATAACGTTCTGATAGGATTTGCTATTTAATTCGGAGCGGCGGCGCGAAACTGTAGACGGCTGGTTCGATCTGGCACTTCTGAAGGTGGATCGGATCTGATGTCCACTCCAGGGCGATTCTTCCTTTTTATGACCTTTCTGACGTGCCCATATGGCATGTTAAGAGGGGCGTACTGATTTGACACGATGGGATCGTGTGCTCAACACGAAGCTCGTTGCAGAGTGCAAGCGGATTATGCAATTTGGAGTATTCGTTCAGAGCGTCGATAACCGGAAATGCGCTACTTGCAATTTCTATACTATGTTGCAAAAAGAAACGGATTAAAACAGGCAAGGATTAACATTTTTAATAACGAATGATTTTTATTTCCGACTCGGCCATTATTTATAATATTTCTCGGATTTTACTTATACGAGGTATTGTCGAAAATTAATCAATTAATTACTTGATTGCTTGTTTACCAGCGGACTTTTTAACAACTCATTAATAACTTAATTAAAACAGGACTTACTTACTAAAACAGCGGCAGGGTGTACCCAAGTGACGGTAATATTTAAAGCAAAATTGAACATTCCTTGATCGGAAAAAAATCACTTCGTTACAATTTACATACCTATATCAATACATTGTTTTTAAGCATCCTTACCAATACACATATGTACTTTTAAATTTATGGGCGCAAAAAAAAAACCACAGAAACATATGTCGCTAAATTGAATAAACTGAAATTATATTTCAAATTGAATGCTTTGAAGAATAAGTTTTAAATTTACATAGGGAATAATAAGTTAATCATACCTGGAGATGTAAGGCGGGCTTTATTAAAGATCTCTCCTGCGAGACGTCTATAGGGTGAATTTAATCCCATACACAAAATATGGATATAAGTATGCGGCAATCCTCCAACACAATCAAACCACAATTTAATAAGGCACAACTCTCCTAGCTCCCAAATAGGAAATATCTCAACTCAGATAAAATATGGAAATGTTATACCGCTACACCACTAATAATGCGTGCTCGACGCTCGCTAAGACCAAAGTGACCGTCTTCCCCCCCACGCACTCTCTTGTTTTTTGGTCTTTTTAGTTCCCAAATTATAGTAGAGTAAATAGCTGCTTCTATCGTGTCATCCCGTTTGCACTTTGTTGCTAAAATGTGAGACCCACTTTTTATCATTCCCCATCCGTTAACAATGCAAAATCGAGAGGTCGTCAAAAAATCGTACTGTACAGGGGGTGGCTAGGGGTGGTTTTTAAAAAATAATGAAAATTTTTTTTTGCGTTTTTTACATCCATGCCACCTGGTCCATCATCTACTGAAGTTTTATGCCAATATTTTAATCAGAAATATTTTTTTTTAATTTTAAAATCGCCATGTACAATGCTTTTATATGGAGCGCCTTATTATATAAAGTCTCGCCCTGAAATACCACAATTGTAATATCCTTTCTAACGTCCTAACTCGAAAACCTTTTGATTAATCAAAAAAATCACTTCTATAAACGTTATAGGTCAAAGATCGAGGATTACATTACTTTTTTCAGATTCTAAATCCGATCGATAGTTTTGTTAAAAACTTACAAATTGTAAAGCCATGTCGTGGCGATTACGGCCGCCATTGGAGATGCTACGAAGGTTCACGTTACCATGGCGCGCCAGCCAAAAAACGACTCTAAGCTTCAGCGCGTTTGTAAAGTCGATATTCGCCTATTACGTGCAATTTCTGTGTTTTAGAAGCATTTTAAATGTCTTACGATATTATTTTATTAATAAATATTTAATAAAACAACTTCGATATGATTTTTTTTAATGGTAATAAAATTTCCCTTTGATTTTTTCAATAATGATAAGTAATTTTAAATAGCTACACAAAAATATAGGCAGGTAGCCGGTATCTTAGACAAAAATATAGGGTAGGTAGTAAGGTACCTACATAAATTAAATAGTCTAAAAGTTTTGTTGAATATATTAAGTTAAGTTTACTATGACACAAGTAATGATAATATTTAATAATAATTGTACTACAAGTGTAACGAATTACAAACCCTTAAAAGGGAGCCATATATAAGAGACAGGGGTCCGATTGGGAAATATTTACTAATTTTGGTCATACATTTTTTGTTAATTCATATAATACAAAAGAAAACATGAACTTATAATATGTTAAACTATATAGGGAGAGTATAGTTTTGTGATTTGTAATCTGTTTATATACTTAGCCCAATCAATAGGTACTTTTACCTTGCAAAAGGTATAGGAAAGTTTATATTTGGTACGATTGTTTAATTCGGAAATTATTTAAAATCCCAAGTTTTCGACCTTGGGGGATGCCGCTCGCACCGCCCGCCTATTGGTTTTAAGGGGTGGAAAATCTCGGTATCGGTGCGAGATACGATTGAGGTCATGATAAAAATTGTGGACGGTTTTGTATATTTTTTTCGAAACTTTATTTGTAAGGTTCATAGTTTTAGCGCTGCAGCGCGTAGAAAGTAAGCATTTTCATCAATTTCACGGAAAATTTTATTTTTGAACAAAATTTACAGCTGTTTATTAATTTTTTACCCTTACTTGTTATCCTTACCACATCACCACAGAGGTAGGGCGCGTTGTTTTTAACGTGATATCCCCAGTAGGCATAATTCTCGAAGCATCATGTCATTGAAGATGATTAACACTTTTTTGAACTTCTTATATTCATTGATGGGCTATGGGAAGACAATAACGAACAAAATAAAGATATACCTGAAAATTTTCCGATACAAGATTTTAGTTCCTCAGAGATTATAAACTCTTCTTGAGAATTTTCCTCTTGTTCTTCAGGAGTGAAAGTGCTTTATTCTTCTGAAGCAGGTTAAAAAATATAGCTTTACCTTTAATATATGTAGAGTCAAGACTTCTTGTCACTCAGTGATTTATTCAATTCAAATATTCAAAGATGATAATGTTAACAGTTAAGATATCATTTGTGCGGGGGGAAAATTTTTGGTTGAACTTTACAGAACAAATAATGATGACGTCACTTTAAATGACATTTTATTACATTTATTACAAAACATTAATATACATTGGCCTCGTTGCCTCCTACAAGCGATGCTGCACGATATCATTCTTTACGGACCTACCATCAAGTTTAATTATGGTACAACAAATCGAAAAATGCAGAATGCAGTTGATTGGAGTTGAAAGAGTAGTAAATTCTGTCCTACTCCAATATTTATGATGAAAGATCCTGCACCTGAAATTTTATTAAAATGCATTTCATGTAAATGTAAAAAGGGATGTGGAACAACATGTAGTTATAGAAAGGCAGGCTTGAAATGTTCGATTATATTGCACAGGAATTTCATGTAACAATATTCCGGAAATAATCCCCGATTTCGACGATGAAGACAATGAACCACCTGAAATCAATCAATTTCTCACTTTACAAATACCAGATGATAATGGTGATGATCCTGAAGAACAAGAGGAAAATTCTCAGGTAGAGTCCATAATCTCTGACGAACTAAATTCTTCAACATTAATTAATCCATTAAAGTCAAAGTTTTAATCATTTTCAACGACATGATGCTTCGTGGATTATGCCTACTGGGGATAACACGTTAAAAACAACGCGCCCTATTACCATTCTACCTCTATGGTGGTGTGAAAAGGAGTAACGATTAAGGGTAAAAAATTAATAAACAGCGAGAAATAAATAAAAAAATAAAATTCTTCGAGACATTGACGGAAACGCTTGCTTTCTAGGCGCTGCAGCTCTAAAACTATGAACCTTAGAAAATAAAGTTTCGATAAAAAATTTAGAAAATCGTACGTTCTACATTTTTTATAATCGACGTATTTCGCACCGACATAGAGATAATCGCAAAAAAGCGATTTTCCACCCCCTAATACCAATATGGGGGCGCAAGCGGCATCCCCCCAAGGTCGAAAACTTGGGATTTTAAATGACTTCCTAATTAAACAATCGTACCAAATATAAACTTTCCTATACCTTTTGCAAGGTAGAAGTAACTATTGATTGGGCTAAGTATATAAACAGATCACAAATCACAAAACTATACTCTCCCTATAGTTTAACATATTATAAGTTTATGTTTTCTTTTGTATTATATGAATTAACAAAAAATGCTCGAAAAAAATGTATGACCAAAAATAGTAAATATTTCCTAATCGGACCCATTTTTCTTATATATGGCTCCCTTTTAAGGGTTTGTAATTCGTTACACTTGTAGTACAATTATTATTAATTATTACCATTACTTTTGTCATTGTAAACTTAACTTAATATATTCAACAAAACTTTTGCACTATTTAATTTATGTAGGTAGGTACCTTACTACCTACCCTATATTTTTGTGTAAGATACCGGCTACCTGCCTATATTTTTGTGTAGCTATTTAAAATTAGGTACTTATCATTATTGAAAAAATCAAAGGGAAATTTTATTACCATTAAAAAAAATCACATCGAAGTTGTTTAATTAAATATTTATTAATAAAATAATATCGTAAGACATATTTTAAAATGCTTCTAAAACACAGAAATTGCACGTAAGAGGCGAATATCGACTTTACAAACGCGCTGAAGCTTAGAGTCGTTTTTTGGCTGGCATGCCGTGGTAACGTGAACCTTCGTAGCATCTTCAATGTCGGCCGTAACCGCCACGACATGGCTTTACAATTTGTAAGTTTTTAACGAAACTATCGATCGGATTTAGAATCTGAAAAAAGTAATGTAATCCTCGATCTTTGACCTACAACGTTTATAGAAATGATTTTTTTGATTAATCAAAAGGTTTTCGAGTTAGGACGTTAGAAAGGATATTACAATTGTGGTATTTCAGGGCGAGACTTTATATAATAAGGCGCTCCATATAAAAGCATTGTACATGACGATTTTAAAATTAAAAAAAAAATATTTCTGATTAAAATATTGGCATAAAACTTCAGTAGATGATGGACCAGGTGGCATGGATGTAAAAAACGCAAAAAAAAAATTTCATAATTTTTGAAAAACCACCCCTAGCCACCCCCTGTACAGTACGATTTTTTGACGACCTTTCGATTTTGCATTGTTAACGGATGGGGAATGATAAAAAATGGGTCTCACATTTTAGCAACAAAGTGAAAATCTTTTCTAGAAGGCTTTTGCGGGCTGGCAAACTCTACTATTATGCGCTGTCCGTATCGTCGTTGTAATAGCGCATTTTTCACGAGGAATATGCAGAGTGGTTACACGGTAGTAACCGGTCAAATGTTTTATACTGTATGTGTGGGTGGGTACGAAAGCTACTAAATTAAATAGTTAAAGAAATTATATTTATTTAACTCGAGAAATATTAGAAATTATACCATTTACATAGTTTTTAATTTAACGAGGAAAACCTCTTTTGAATGTGAGTATCTTATTGTTTTAATGTATTTTAATTTGTTTTAAATATAAGTATTTTATCCTTTTAATTATTGATGAACTAATTTACATTGTAAGTTTTAATAAATTTTAAAGTGTAAATAAGTTATTAAATTTATAATTGTTGGATTACTGTTAATAGTAATATTGTATATTAACTAATTTGTGTTTTTTTTTGGTTTGTTCATTACATTGTTCATTTTAGACTTTAAATGTTTATATTATGTATTGTTTTATAGAGTCCTGAGGATGATTTAATTAAAATCGAAACGTCGACTACAACAAAAATTGGTTTTTCCATTTATTTATTTGGCCTAAAATCCCAATTATAATTACCTATAAACTGAGTATACCATCCACTTTGAAAATGTCCTCCTTGATCTGAGATGATAGTCTTCGGCAAGCCAAACAGAGATATCCAGTGCTCCTCCAGAAATCGAACTAAAGTTTCACCATTCACCTTTACAAAAGCTTGCGCTTCGGTCCACTTGGTAAATAAATCGACCGTCATGACTATAAATCGATTACCAGTGTCCTTAGCGCGTTTGTATGGTCCCAATATATCCATACTGATCACCTCAAAAGGGTATTGAGGTTCATGACACCGTAATGGGGCTTCCGGCTGCACTTGTCGTCCTTTAACAGATTTGCACACTAAACAATTTTGAATATATTGACCTACTAGCCTGGACATGTTGTTAAAATAATAAGTTCTAGATATGGTTCGAAAGGTTTCATCTCATCCTGGATGGCCGACACCAGTCTTGTCGTGAAAATGTGAAATAGCTTCTTTGATCTTACGTTTAGGAACCACTAAATAAATTTTGTCTGAAATCAATCTCATAAGTATGCCATTTCTCACTTGATGAGTTGAGTAAAATTTCTGGTCTTTAACCGATCTCTCATTTATAGTTCCTTGACTGAGTTCAATCCAACGACTAACTTTCTCCCTGATGTTCGTAGAATCCTGTTGACTTTCGATAATTGATTGATAAAGTTCCAAATGGGTGATAGCCAAAATATTTTCTTTTGATTTGAATTTAGGCGGAAACATTCGCTCTTCATCGAAATGTTCCAAACTTGAATTTTGAGGATTCCTACTGAGATAATCGGCTAAAAGATTTTCTTTGCCTGGACAATGTTCAATTTTGAAAGAATATTCTTGTAACAACAACGACCATCTTGTGAACTTCGTTTTCTCATCTCGGTGCTTATCCAACCACAGGAGAGCCCTATTATCAGTTCGGACGATGAAAGGTTTGTCTGCTAAATAAATCTTATATCGCTTAACGTAAGTAACCACACTTAGACATTCTAATTTGTTAATGTGATATTTTCTCTCTGTAGGAGACAAGGTATGACTCGCATATGAAATAATATGTCTTTCACCTCCATCGCCGAACTGGTACAAAACTGCTGCCATGCCTAGTAGACTAGCATCCGTCTGATGAATAAACATCTTGTCCAAATCGGGTCTATGAAGTTCCAAGGGTTCTGCTAAGATCTGCTTAATAGTCATAAATGCGTTCTGGGCCTCCTTTGTCCATTTATATCGGATGTCCTTTGAGAGTAATCTGGTTAGCGGCTTGGTAATGATGGCGGCATTAGGGATGTATTCCCTTACCCAGTTGCATAGACCGAGAAAACTCTGAAGTTGTCGTTTATTGTTAGGAACAGGATAGTTCTGAAGCTGCAATTTATGTTTATCAAGTGGTTTAGTGGTATCTAAAGTAATCTGATGGCCAAGATAGGTAATCTCATTAGTAGCGATTACGCACTTATCCGGAGAAACCTTCAAGTTATGTAGCCGTAATCGTTCAAATATCAACCTGAGGTGCTCCACATGTTTATCCAAATCTTCACTATATATAATGATGTCGTCTAAATAGACTTTACAGAAATGGTGCAAATATCCTGTTAGAACATCTTTGGCCATGAATTTTTGGAATGTGCACGGGGCAGTCTTCAAGCCGAACGACATAACATTGAATTGATAGGCAGCTCCATCATGAGTAGTAAACGCTGTGTAAATTTTGGATGAATCATCTAAAGGAATTTGCCAATATCCGCTCTTCAAATCAAGTACAGTAAATACTGTAGCTTCCCCCAGGTCCTTGATACTTTCATAGATTTTTGGTAAAACAGAGGCTTCGTCAAGCGTGACTTCGTTTAATCTACGATAGTAGATACAGAAACGCGGTTTCTTATCTTGTCTCTCAATGATGACTGGTGATGAACTATACGGTGATGTGCTTGATTCAATAACACCGGCCTTTAACATTTCCTCTATCTGTTCATACATGATCTTCTTTTTACTAGGCGACATGGGATATGGCTTTACATTGAATGGACGATGATCCTTAACAATAATTTTGTGTTTAACACTTACGGTGGTTGCTTGAGTCAATTCCACCGTAAATAGATCAGAAAATTCTTTGAAAAGTGGATTGAAAATTGAGTTAGAAATTTTGAGGGTTTCCGGCAATTCTTCATTAGATGCTCTATCGGTTGCCTGATTCCTGAACACGGTTATACGTCTGCCTATTCCCACATACACACATTTCCTATGATAGTCGAATACGACAAGTTGAGAATAAAGAAATGGAGCTCCTAATATTATTCCTTCATTCAGTTCTGCAATCACTTGAAATGGTACATGGAAACGAACATCCGATATAAAGATGTCTAGAGAAGTGGTGCCTTGCGAATCAATAACTTGATCGCCACAAGCTAAAGCGAAAGTCTGAGGATCTGATAGATCATTCATTGATGAGAGAAATTGCGGATGAATGATAATGCGGGTAGCATCGGTATCAAGAAGTGCGTATACAAGTTTATTATTAACGATAATTTTGATTCGAGGTAAAGGATAGAAATTGGATAAATGATTAATGGCTTCTGATAGGATTATAGGTTGAAAGTTGGCAGGGTCTTTGGCATATTCTGGGTATTCTGACATCAGGTCAGGTAAGTGGTCAAATGGGTTTATGGATAGGTCTATTGACGACGAGGCGTGCTCGTAGGGCCGACTAGAGGGGTATTGCGGGAATTGCCCTGGTTGCCTTGTTCTCGACCCCCCGAGAAGTTTCCCTGTTGTCGTCTTTTATAAGAATTGTTAGGACATTAGGAATGGTAGTGCCATTGGACATCAGGACAATATCGACATTGAGTAGGAGGCGTTTTGGTATTAGTATTATTGTTAGAATTTGGATGGGATTGATTGCTAGAGGTTGCCTGCTCTTGGAAATGGACTTGTCGATTCCTGACATCTTGTGATTCTCTATTTACGTTCTCACTGCGGAAATTTTGCCAAACACGGCCATTATTGGAGTTGCCAGAAGATGGGTGATTATAATTTTGTGTATATGATTTTGTCTTAGATTTGGATTCGTTTGAACGCGCCGCAGATCCTTCATCAGTTATATCTCTCTCTACCCTAGATGCTATAGATACAAGTGATTCAGTGTTGAAAATATGCGTTCCGCGTAAGCGTGAACGTATCTCCGGTCTGAGTTGGTCCAGTATGATACTGGCCTTCAGAGCTTCCGGTTTGAAGGGGTCGACCCTATTAAAAAGACATATTTTCTTGGTAATGAATACCGCTGAAGAATCACCTGCATGCTGCATCTCTCCATAAAGTTTTGTGATTGCCTGAGTATAGATATCGCCTGAATCGAATCTATTGCGGAAACGTTCAATGAATACTTCATATGAAGTAATAAGAGTTCTATATTGATCAAACCATTTTCGGGCTTCTCCTTTAAGTTGTTCTGTTATCAGATGGAATTTATCGGTATTGTTATTAATTCTTGCTCTGTGGCAGTAGTCTTCGAAATTTCTGATGAAAGTTTCGGGACTCTCATGGTCTAAGCCATGATATTCCACGTTGGGAGTACGTGGTTTTTCGTAAGTGTAAGTTGTGCACTGTGCTGCGTCCTGCATAGCATTTACAAAAGTTTGTGCCATCTTGGCAAATAGATCTTCCATTGATGGAGGATTATCAGGGGACCTCGACGAGGGAGAAATATTACTGATCGGTTCCGACCGCCTCTCCGGCACTACGGAGGAATCTTCCATCAACCCGGCCTCTTGCTCGTAAAAACCACTAGGGGTCAAAGATATCAAAGGATTATCGTTCATGACTACGATTCTTGCAAGAGATGAGGTCAATTGAAGCACAGCCCCACGTTGGGCGCCATATCAACGTTTAATAAGGCCGAATTGCACCGTATCGTTAAACTCGGCTTATATTTAAGTATAGTTTAGAATGTGATATTATCTCCAGTTATACGCATTTGTAATGTCACATTCTAAACTATACTTAAATATAAGCCGAGTTTAACGATACGGTGCAATCGGCCCTAACTAAACTAATTGCTAAGGCTGTGTCAACGTAAAGTTAACCATTCGTTATAACCAGTGATAGTTGGAGGGAACGACCGATATTCGATTAAGTCAATCAACCGCTGTCACAACATCTGATTTAACTCTTGGCCGTTGAATTCAACGCAGGTCGTGGCGAGCTTTTAATATATCGATGTCTCGACATCGATAGATTAACGGTAACCGTCGACAATGAATGCTTCCTCGTATACAGGTTTCGCAACTTCCTGAACTAAAGATATAACACTAGATAGACACTATGCACACTACACAATTCACTTTTGACTCCTGCCCAGACAGGACTTGTCGTTCACTCTTCTTTGGCTTCAGCCAAATGGTCAAACCGACGCAATTGCGAGGGTCGTAAGTTATGGGGTCAACACAAATACCAGACTAATACTAGAATGCAATAAAAGAAGACATTGGTAATAAATAAAGATATATATATTAAATAATCATCATTACACATATAGAGCCTCACCTAGCAAGGTCTACCACCATAACCACGATACCCCCACAAGGGGTCAGCGACCACGACGGCCGCGCTTAAAGAAAAGTGATCGATTGCCGAAAGAGAATTATTACACGGACGTGACTGGCAATTTAGTGAGTGGGATTTATAGACTGTTAGAATTATATACTAGAAATTTAAGGTAATATTCTCCAAAAGGGGTATATGCCGTTAGACGTCTGTGGATATTACGGAAAAGGGAAATCTCTTCGAATGCTATCTCACAAGGCGGTCACCTGGTAATAATGGGGGAATGCCCCGGTACCCGTGCGCACCGCACTGAGGCTTATCCTAGCTTAATATTATCAAAAATACCCTATTTCTTATTTGCGAGATCATTGGGAGGTCTCCCCCTATATATATGAAAATGATCCGAGACCACTTCATGTCGCCACGTGGCACCGCAAAATTTTCACTATTTCACTTTTTTATTCAGTTCCTAAATTTTCAAATGGTGCTAGCAGACATGATCCCGGTAGAGACGATGACCAATGAGAAGACGAGGCCTGCTCAACCTCTCATGGAAGCCTTTGGTCACGGACTCACGAGGAATTCCAGAACGCGAGGGTAGAGTGAACCTATTCTTCCGTAGACCAGCGCGACCATGATGGTGGACCAGTCTATGGTAGATCTGATCAAGAGCTACTGATCTACGGTAGATTCACTCTCGCGCCTATGTGGATTCTTCCTCGCGATCCGTTAGACCGGCTTATGACCATAATCATTTGCGCCATGATTATGTTGTCCAGTCCGTCCATTGAGGATTCGGCACTGGTTGAGGATAATGCTTATCCTTGGTCGTCTCTACATGCTGCATCGTGTCTGGATGCTTTCGTTCAAGAGTGAGATAATGGCCTAAAAAGGATAAATGGAATTTGGAAACTGTACTGAAAATCGACAAAAATTTATAAAAAAATCCTGATATGCACGAAATCATGCATATCAGGCAAAAATGGGATTTTAGGGTTTAGGAACTGTAGTGAAATTTGTGATAATTTTTTGTAAAAAAATGGTGTATATGGAACCTGATGTTCCATATACACCATACAATCCTGATGCTTGTTGCCTATGTCTATAAGGGATCTTTTTGCTTACAACTACTTATACTGCTTCTCCTGCGTACGTTAACAGTAACACCTTTAGCGTTTTTCTCCCGCAAATTGACAGAAGCACAACAACGATATTCAACCTTTGACAAAGAATTGCTAGCATTGTTCACGTCAATCAAGCATTTCAGGCATCTTCTAGAAGGTCGTCCATTTATTTGTTTTACTGATCATAAACCTCTGACCACCGCGCTGTTTACTAATGCCGAAAAAACACCACGTCTAATGAGACATTTAGAATATATTGCACAATTTACAAATGACATACGTCATGTTCACGGTAAAGATAATGTCGTCGTGGATACGTTATCACGCATAAACGATTTATCCTTACTAAATCAACATATGTTATCAGGTACCGCAATTTCTCCTGTCATCAAACAATTTTAATTTACGTTTATTGAAAGATGCTCAGTCACATGATTGCGAACTTTCACATTTACTTACAAATCAATCAAACTCACATTGTAAAGTCAAATATTCCCTAAAGAAAATAAGATTTCCGAATTCAGATGTGGAGATTTGGTGCGATGTTTCATTTTCTAAATTTAGACCCTTCGTACCAAATTCTTTGAGACGCTCAGTTTTCGACATTTTTCATAATTTAACTCATGCTGGCATCCGTGCTACTAAAAAATTAGTGACATCTAACTATTTCTGGCCAAGAATGAATACAGACTGTACCTTATGGACCAAAACTTGTTTGAACTGTCAAACTTCCAAGATAAATAAACATACTAAATCACATATCGGTAGTTTTCCGGTTCCCAAAGGAGATTTGAACATATTCAAGTAGATATTGTGGGACCGCTACCGCCCTCACACGGTTTTTCGTACATTCTTACTGTGGTAGAGCGATTCACACGATGGCCAGAGGCTTATCCCTTGTCAGATGTGTCCGCTGTAACTGTCGCCGAAACGTTATTTAACAATTACATTTGTCGTTTTGGAGTTTCATTACATGTCACCACCGATCAAGGAGTACAATTCGAGTCAAATCTTTTTCGCGAGTTTTCAAAGTTTTTAGGTTTTCATCGCATTCGCACTACTACGTACCATCCTGAAAGCAATGGCATGGTTGAGAGGTTTCATAGAACTCTAAAAGCTACTTTATCAGCCAGAGCAGATACTGTAATATCAGCCAGAGCAGATACTGTAAATTGGTTTGACGAACTTCCAATTATTTTACTAGGATTACGGGCTATGCCTAAATTTGATTTACATTGTTCATCTGCGGAACTCGTTTATGGTCAAACTTTGCGCCTGCCAGGTGAATATTTCGTAAATTCGCATGTTAGTACACAAATGCCTTTGTCTAAAAGTTATTTGTGGCATCTTTCTGTATTTTCTTTCTGTTCTTATTTGGGATTTACGGCCACACTTCTGAACATTAATCTGATAATCTGAAAAATATCTGGATTATTTAAAAAAATAACCTTTCCCAAGATCAGTATAAAAAAAATAAAAATCAAATCCTATATAGTTTTCCACCTTGAGCCTACGTTTCCTGGAGTAAATATATAATCATATAAATTAATCGATTCCAACAAATATACAATCGATCATTATATATATACATACAAATATTATATTGTATCTGAAATGGTAATTAAATTATAATACATTAATCACGCACAAGAATTTTAATTTTGTGGTATCCCCACAGGTGACCTTATACCTCCGGTTGCTGGGTGGCCCACACTGATACCCGCGGGTTTGGCGGAGTCCAACAGATAGCGGCAGCAGTGAGATGCAGAAGAGGAGCGGACTCAAAGAGTCACCCTTAAACACTCCTCTCTTGAATATTAATAATAATAATAATAATAATATATCTTTATTTACCGTATAAAACAGAGGTATACAGATAAATAGGTACCATTTCACCTAAGTGGTGTTCTTCCAATGGCCCAAAGCAAATAAATAAAACAAAGAGAAGTTACAAGGAGAGAGAAAAAAAACTTAAATTAAATTAAATTTAACAAAATCTAAATAAATATTTGCTACAATGCTACGCCAATAGTGTGGGGGTGAGAGATCAATCAGAACAAATTAGAAAACTATACAAAATACAGTAATGTTTCAGATGCAGACAGGTGAGTTGACTGACTGTTTTATTTTAACTGGCATCATTTTGTTTCACAAGTAGCATGCTATTTATTTTATTGTTAAATATTTTTGCAGATAAATTTTTAATTTAATGTCATCAACTCTGTCGATACTCGCTCGGCACCGGATGTTATGGTGAAGCGAGTTCTCCAGAGCGGCAATCCAGGCCATTGATAGATTTCGCTTGTATTGCACAGAATCCTGTGTAAGCGGTCTATCAGCAGGTTTTCCTTGCAACCTGCCAGGTCCTTCTTGACACCACGCTGTTCGTTTATCTGTTGGTAGACCGGATCAACAGACCTCAACATCCTGGTATACAAGATACGAGTAAATAACTTGTAGCAGGTCTATAATTTTTTGGGTCAGACAAATCCCCTTTTTGGGGATTAGCATAGTTCGCCCCTCGACAAACCAATCCGGAATTTGCTGCCCGTCGTTCAATCATAAGTTGAAAACTCGGGCCAGATGGCGGTGGGTGGAAGGAAACTTCTTCCACCACCAGTTGTTTATACCAACCATTTGGACCCGGGGCAGCGAAGTTCTTGGTTCCAACAAGTGCTTGTTGAACCTCTTCTGTACTGATTGCCGGGCATACTTCGTCTGGCACTTCTAAGACTCTACGACAGAGAGCCTCGAAGTGTGCTATAGCTGGAGTGTCATTATCGAATGGACTCGCGACTTCGTAGATTCCTTTCCAGAAGGCTTCGACATTATCAACAGTCGGCGAATTATCGACAACACGCTGTGGCTCTTGGAACAGGCGAGACGGGTTTGTTTGAAACAATTTGTTTTGTTCCAAACTCCGCATTCGCCTGACCAAAGTTTTCTTAATAGCCATAAGCGAATCCTATCTAGACAGTGCTGCTTGATGGTCTGCAGCACTGTGCGATTTAGAGTGTGGTGTTGGCGTCTCAGTCCGGTTGCCACTCGCCGGACCTTCGGTGTAAATGGTCTACCTGCGACTATATAATCCACCACACTCTGGATTCGAGAAGCGTGTTGCCGCCGATCGAATTTTAGCTTCGATCTTCAGTACGCGCCGTTCAGCTTTCTCGACCCTAGCAACTGCGCTTGCCAGGCGCTGTTGTGGGACGAGCTGCTGAGCAGCAGCGTACACCGCACTGTTGATTTGCCATATGTTGGCATCACGGTGTAAGACAATTAGGTGATGAAACGCCTCAATGTATCGTATGGTTAGAGTGTCGCCAAACTGTTAACGCAAGAGACGCGAAATCGTAAGACAAAGAGAGGGAGTACAGGGCCGCGCGCGCTGCGCCTTGCATGTACCGAAACTGTGGTAGGTATGCACTCATTTACCGGGAAACCCAGAAACCGAGTAATATTTGTAAATTAGGTAAACAGTGTCTGCATAATATATAATTTTACCAGCTATAGCCGAATTTGTAAGTGTGAAATCTAGGGGAGGTCTAAATTATTCAAATGGAACTATATTCAATTACCTACATCCTTACCCTGGAAAACATTTTATTCAAGCTTTCAAGGCCCGTAGGGCCGAGGCAAATAAACCACATAAATGATAAAAAGGACCTTTAATGCCGAGATGCATATTAATTTTTTTTTTTCATCCAGAAACTGTGAAATTAAGATTAATTAACTCTATATTTTAAATAATTTTCAGTGACATTAAGAAATATCATATTTATTTAAAATTTTAAGTGACATTAGGAAATGTTACAAATATTTTTAAAATGTCAAATCGGAATAATTTTTTGTAAGAAAATCATTAATTTTAGCAATTATAATAGTGATAATACAATTCTGAATGTAAAAAACTGTATTTATTTACCTTTTGTTACAACACAATTATAGTCACAAGCAATACAAAATTTATGTTTACGTTCATCTGTCACCTCGGCCAACTATAAAAATCGTACAATAATGGATTACTTTAATGACTATTTCTATCACTTTAATGCCGATTTTGGGATACTTTAATGCCGATTGAAAAAAAAAACAGTTTTATAACAGAGAATCCCAGACAAAAACAAAGGCTTTTCCCAACAAAAAGAAGGAATCTAGATTGCAATTAACCTAATACTCTATTATAGTTGATTCAATTTACCACATTAAATTTCTGAGCACATTGCAAGAGATTTAAATTAAAATTTAAGAATCAATATCAAATGCGATTAATAGTTTTTCTCTTTTTTTTGATTTTGGACAATAAAAATATCTAAGTAATAATGCTTTATGTTTACTTAACTTGAATAGTTATATAATTTTTGAATAAATAAATAAACATTTTTTCGTATAGGTACATTATTTATTTCACTCACGTATCCCTTTATTATTTATCACATCAAAATATACTATACTACTTTTACTTTATTTACAATATTAAAAATATTATCTTTAAATAAATACCTTATTGCAAGCAATAAATGATTCTTTCGATCAATGACATAATATAAAAATCATGACTTACTACAGCTGTTTTAATTAAATTCTATAGGTATAGTGTAAAAATATTGTTTCATTTTTAATGAAGTTAATTATTTAGATATATGTATAATACTAGAACATTTAAAAAGAATTGCTTTAGATTTTAAACAGCTACATCCATACAATGAGCCCGATTCACGGTAAAATATGCGTTCTACCATTTCTCTCTATTCCCAGCGTTAACAAATGGGCCTTTCCCGCGTGATCGAATTTTGCTATTTCACCATAACCAGAACATATAATAAAACCCTAATATAAATATACCTTAATTTCGTTTCTCATAATTTTTTACGTTCTACCAAATATTCGCTTTAGAAAATCAGTTCTATTCCAAGTAATTTTAAACGAGTCAATGGCGTTATACTATGCTGACGTCATACTGATCCAACCAATAAAAGTCGTATTTTTAAAGGGAGTCCTTTGTTGCCGGGTGTATCTATTTTGGTGTAAACATCTTGATAATAATGTATTTGCAATAACATATTCTTCTCAGTATACAAAATAAATTCGTTAATCCGATATTAATAAAAACGAAAATTCTATCAACTTTTGACTGTCTGACATTTTAAAACCTATAATATGGTGTAATATTAGGTTAATTTGGCAACGCTGTGCTGTGAAATGTTAACCGATTTGATCCGAGATCCGAGTGATCGGTAATAACATAACCTCACTACCTCACTTTCTAAATATTTATTGTTTCCTCGTGTACGACAGTTTTGTGTTATTTTATAATGCCACTAAAAGTTTGTTTTGTACCAACGTGTTCAAATACTAGTGAAAATACTAGTAAGGTGTTTTTGCGCGTCCCAACAAATTTGGGAATTCGAGAATTGTGGTGGAAAGCTGCAAAAGTTAAAAGTATTCTCTACACTGGTCCTAAATTTTTCTGTTGTGAAGATCATTTTAACGTATGTATATTGTTAATTTTATTTTTTACTGGTTTTGACTTTATACTTTAATATTATTTCTTTAGATTGAAGAAGATGCAGAGAACTGGATGTATTTCAAAACAATGGGGTCCGTTTTAAAACTTAAGCCAGGGATTGTGCCACACAAATTTATTGACAGGCCCCCAGATGCTCCTTTACCTAATGTTTTTAGTAATTCAGGAAAAAAAAGGAAAATGGACAATTTGGAGAATATCGAACGAGCATCTACAAAAATGCCAAAATTTGATAAAGAACCGGAAAGTGTTTGTGATATTAATCAACCTTCAACCTCAAAGCATCATGTAGTAAGACAAGTTTTTTCCGATGAACCTAAACCATCAACACCATTTAAAGAAAAAACTGCTGCTGTTGCAATTTCCCCTTCTGGAGCATTTAAAATTGATGAGTGTTATTTTATTACACCAAGTACGACACCAAGTAGGAGTGTTGGTGTACAGGTTAATAGAAAAACAAAAACGGTCCGCAGTATACGTACAAATACAGAAAAAATCGTTAAGATTGATAGTGCTACTTCTCCCATAATGTTAGAGGAAGGGTTGTCACGGAAATATCGTAAGAAGATTGAAACTAATGTTAGAGGTTCTCCTATGTCTACAACATCTACTCAGACAGCAGACACTTGTGATTATACTAGCAGTGAATTTGTACCATCAACATCTTCGAGTAGTGAAGAATGTAGCGAAGTTGCCCTTGGAGTATTGAAAGACACGAGACAGAAGACTACAATACAAGTTATAGAACAACATCCGAGGTTTTATTTGGGTTTGTCAACAGATGTTTTCAACATTGTAAAATTAATATGCACAAAACAAAATATTTCATACATAAATGTTTTAATATCATTGAAAAAAATTAGGGTTGACGATAGTTATTTTCGACTCAGTCAGGACTTTGGTCTAAGTGTCTCTCAAATACAGAGAATCTTTGTCGAATCCGTGCCAAAAATAGCGAATCCTCTTCAGAATTTAATATTTTGGCCAGAAGCTAGCGCCATCAAGAAGTTATTACCATTACCATTTAGAGCTAGATATCAAAATGTACAGAGTATTATCGACTGCTTTGAAGTCGAAATTGAGAAACCATCTGATCCTGTTTTTCAAGCATGTACGTGGTCTGAATATAAACATTGCAATACTGTAAAGTTTTTGATTTCAAGTACACCAAATGGTTTCATCAATTTTATATCTCAGGCTTATGCAGGAAGAATCAGTGATAAGGATATTGTTATCAAAAGTAAATATTTAGAGAAATTACCCAATTCGGCTCATATTCTCGCTGACCGGGGTTTTAAACATGTAAGTGCCATGATAGAGCAAAAGGGAAATGTTCTGGTGAGACCTCCATGTGTTAGCACATCACAAAAGAGTTCAGCTGAAGAAGTAAAGTTAAGTAAAAGAATTGCTTCACTACGGATTCATATAGAGAGAGTTATTAGAAGAGTTAGGGAATATGCTTTTCTTAAACCTCATTCTTGTGTTAACCACAACCTAATATATTTATTAGATAGCATTGTTATAATAGTGTGTGCTCTTGTTAATTTACAGGAACCAATAATCTAAATAAGTTTTGTATTTTTAATTGGCAATTGATCTAATGAATATATTCGTAATTCGTCACCTATGATTGGTAGAAACCAATTTATAAATTAGTTCCAACAATCGAAGGCGACTAAATATGAATATATTAATTACGTCAGTCATGACGTCATAACCCGAATGCTTGCTTGTACTATAGTCTGCCTTCTATGTTTTTACCATAACATATTTATATTATTACCAAAAACCTAGTCAGTAAATTCTATATAGGTGTAGTCGTAGCCTCCGGGGCGATGGCTACGGTGTAGTTTATTATTTGGATTCATTATATTTTTGCATTGTTCTTTTTTATATTTTATACCAATATTCTTAAGCCTCGTGAATTTATTGTTCACATAAATCTATTTTTATATTACTATAGCAATACTAACCTGTATATTTATATTTTGGTTTATTATAAGTTTTTATACATTAAATGCATTTACCGATTATTTACGTACCCCCACAAAATTAGATTTTTCACAACTTGAAATTTTTTTTACTTTGCGATTTTATCGAAATAACAAGCTTTCCCATTATAGACCAAATGACTTGTGTTGTGTTTTCTAATCATGTATGTCTATGATCTAGGCTCAAAGTATTTAAGCTGTTGGCCTAAAGCAAAATACTTGGGCTTCCGGCTTGAACAGAAAAATCACGACCAATTTAGGTTGATATCGTACATTTTTTAATTTTTCGAATAATTTAAAAATCAGTTTTAAAATTAAATCGTTCTAAAACAAAATTTGCAACAATTTATTGGGAATTTTTTTACCAGAAATATAAATTGTAGAAACATTTCAAATATATTTCAAAATCTACTGAACTGAAATTAACTTCTTTTGGATTTCTATTTAACTTCGGAGTAATAAAAATCAAAAACATTTAAAGAAATAGTTTATTAAAAATAATGTTTATGCTGTGGAATATGGAATTATAATAAATAAAAAAATTGTTTGGACAAGTCAATAAACAAGTTGGACAGTAGGTACAAAAGATGTATGTATAGTACATTGGTAAAGGCCACCACAGACCAGGATGAATACAGGGTGGATCCTGTTGACTTTACTCTTCCTGTATTATCAACGATATAAAAAACCTTAAGTACCAAAGTTGTAAAGAATTTTATGGATATTTTAATGACATTAACAATCTATTCGTTCAAAACTGATAGTGAATGATCTATGAACGCAGAAAGGATAACCTCAGCCACACACTTTAGTTTTGCAACCGTTTTACCCATACAGTTTTGACTGATCGGATAAAACTGAGTAAAAAAGAACGAGGTCTGTGGCGACTTTAAAACAATAAATGTTTCACAAAACACTAATTTTTACACCATTGAAAAAAAATCACTTTTTTGACAAAACTGGGTATTGCCTTTTTCCAAAATACCTCTGCCATATTCATTATTTCAATAATTTGTTCCTTCTCAAGCTCGTCCTCAAATATTTGCACTTCCTGGTTTTCTTCAAAAGAAGGAGATGCCACGCAGAGAAGTCCTTTATTTTTATTTGCAAACAGCATTTGCATTTGTATTTGGCACCAAAATTTCTTCGTTATTTGCCCCTTGAATATATAACGCTCCACACTTTTGTCTTTTACAGGGCATTTAATTTCAATGACGAAATTACTAGTGATTCCATCAGGTGAGGCACCAAATATTGCATATTCTTTTTTTAAATATATACCAGCCTGTCTGATGGTAAATTTTTTTTGTTTAGCGACCTCTTTTAAGACTAAAGGCTCTAATCTCTTCCCTCTCAATATAGCCTCCGTTTCTAGAGGTTGTGAAGCACCCAAAATTCTCTCTGTTAAAGCCCCCGACAGCGTTTTACATCTTGCTGCTTCATAAACTACAGAAGCTGTAATACGTCCAAATCGCATTTCAAACCATTCGTGAGATTCAGCCTGACTCCTAGTTTTATATTCAGCTTCTTCACAGGCATTATCAGTGATTGCTGACCTGGCATATACCAAGAAATCTTCGGGTGAATGGTTGGTAGGATTTGCCTCTACATAATTCAGCAATATTTGATAAAGAGATATTCTCGTGTTGAGGTTTCTTAAAAAAATTGAATAAAGTCCCATTCGTTTCACAGAAATTATCAATCACTTCCTGTAGAAAAGATGGATCTTTCGGTTCCAACTTGGGTACCTCCTTTTTTAATAGAGCAGAAATACTAAAATCACTTTTTCCTACTCTGGCCAAACTAGAGGATTTCCAGTAGCATACTGTTGACGTTACTGAAGGTTCTTCACTTCGTCGATGCAGCCACAAAAGAAATGCGATTCCATGTTTACAGCCACCTAGAACATAACAAAGTCTCTGTAAAGTGGACTTGCTTAAATTCATTTTATTTAGGTTTTCTAATAGCATTTTCTACTTGATGAAAACTCGGTCAGTACTTGAATTCGTTATATCATTGTTTCTTTTTGTATTAATGTATTTCAAAATATAATAGAACGCAAAGTTCTCAATAAGTAGATAATGCCATAAAAAAGTGACCTTATTGAAACAACTAGAAAAATAATTCATTTTTGTTTTAGTGGAGATTTATTTATTTTCTTTATCAAAGTACTTTATTGCTCACACCTCGTTAAATGTCAACTTTGCGTTGTGAAATGAAAACGCAAAAGCCAACTTTTTGTATGGGTCAAAGAAAAATAATATGTTACATGTAGCAAAGGCAAACAAAATAAAGATAACTTGTAAATACATACCTTCAGAAGCTGGACAGTCTAAGCAAGAACAGCTAGCCACTTCCTCTTCTCATTCATTGATCACTGCACATACGTTATATGCTTTTTTATGGATTTTATGCTCCGGTGTTATTTTTGCCTTAACTGTACAAACATCTCCATTTCTTTTCAGCTGTACATAAGCTACAGCATTATCACCATATGACACTTTGGATGATCTATAAGTAAAAAAAATTTGCATTATGTTTACATAATATGTATTTACTAATTAATGAAAACAGAAAAATTAAAAGTATACATTCCAATTACCTATATTGACAAATATAATTTCATAATTAAGAGATAAAATATTACCTAGTTTTCAACTAACCTTTTTGTTTCCACGTTACGCACTTCGGCACTTAAAAATTGCATATTTGCAATATAGAAGTCATTAACCATGTCACTGTCCACAACAGGTAAATTGTCAGAGTCACCTTTCACAAATCCATCTTCTGTTTTACTCATTTTGAACAATACTTTTAAAAGAAAATAAACAATAAACAACACACTTGCAGCACAAACACTTGTCTGTTGTCAGTTCTGTTCTAGAATGTCTGAATCCTAAACCTACATAAACATACGTTCTCAACTGAGCGTTAGCACTTTACGTTCGGTGATTGAGTGATTCTATTGGTGGTGCTTAATATATGTACTTCAGGCACCAATAGAATTGCAAGACGCAGAAAGCAGGACGTATATGAGGATAGTTGTGAATGCTCCTTCATAACAAACTTCGGCCGAACTTCAGCATACGTTAAGCTTATTGCTTATTGGTTGGGTCAGTCTGACGTCACAGACCGCCGCCTGATTGCGACTGTTTGAATGCGCTGTTAATTTAGGAAACATTTGGGATTTTTTTGTGGCGTTTTATGCGTCCAGAAAAAAATAGAAAATTCGTTTTTAGTATTATTTTGATAAGGTTTTTCCAATAACACAATAAAAAAAAATGACGGGAAAAGCCCATTGACGACGCGGTCGACTGGCTCGTGGCATCACCTAATTGTCTTACACCGTGGTTGGCATCTTCTGGAAGCTCCTCACTAATCAACGAATCCATTCGTGCCTGGTCTTGTGGCTTTGGGTTAACCCTGGCGTTAAGGTTAACCCTCGTCGTTATTAATATTATTATAATAATTATTAATATTGCCTTTCGTAATGTTAGGGGGGCGGCTTACCTAAATAGGCCACGTGCGCTAGGCAGGTTTCAATCCTCACCCAAATATCAGGTCTCAGGTCTTAACCCTGTACAACCCCAAAACAAAATTTTAGTGTTTTTCGTGCGGTGTCTCCGAGCGCACTTTAAATTGAAGGGAGACCTCACACGGCCGACAAGTCAGGTCCGTGGGGTGGGTTTTCCTAAAAATGGGGTGATTTGGAGGCAATAAAATAATGCAATAAATCAACTACGAGCACAATTTAATAATTTACGGGCACATAAAATTATTGCAACATATAGATGCACATTGCACATGTATTTGTGCAGGATCTTTACAAGAGCTTAAGGCTCAATAAATAGACCGTTAGTGTGATCACACGCCTGGTTTCACAGGTGTTATTTAGTTTATAGATATTTTACATTACCCTAAGTAATTAAAATCTCCACTTAATTAATATTCCCCAAAATTCTTAATTAATAAATCCCTAACAAACTTTATATAAATACCACACAATTACTATTCTGGTTTGATTCTTCTTCTTAACCAGTTTCGCACCAAGGGGTTCCAATCCAGGTAACGATGTTGAACTATCCCAGCTGACGGGTAAGAGTGAATGCAAGGGGTACCAGCAGGCACAGCGACAATACCCAAAAGAATCCCAGTGGCCACCGCAAAGCAACCAGTATTTACGACCAGCCTAGTCGTTTCAGCCAGTCCTGAGACTACGGCCCAGTATTTCTCCAACAATCCCACAGTAACTGCACCGCAAATACACAGCCAGGACCACAGCAATCCTAACAGCAACACAGGAGCCCCAGAGCAACAATAATAACAGGAACAGGAACGATAACATAGGAGTAACGCAGTAGCAAGTGCTTAGCAATGCTGTAGCAGCGTCGTCACAGCGTCGTAACAGCGTTGTAACAGCGTCGTAACAGCCCTACAAATAATTATTACTCTAGTAACTTCCTACCTTGCCTAATCTATTAAGATGTCGAACATACTTAGGTTTCGGGTGGGCTGAAAGTGTCTGACGTTGTCGTCGTCAGTGGCTTGATTATCTGTTTCGAATACGGAAAGAACACCTAGGAAGAAGAAAACGAGGGTAAATTTCAATTTCAGCTTTATGCCCCAAGAAGACACCAAAAAAACCAGCTTATGTACTCACCGCTTTGAACATGTGAAAATATCCGGATTAACCGTCGAATTTACACGATGCTTCACCAAAAGGTCCCACTAATTTCGATTGTCTCGAATGATTTGCAACCAATCCCCCAAAGGGCAATTACTTCACAAAATTGCTAAATTTTACAAACCACGAGTAGCACGTGTTCACGGTTTTCCAAGCCAAGCCAAAAAGAAAGGATCCCAGGAATTCTGGGAACTGCGTTGGTTTCGCCTCCCGAGTTCGTTCTGCCGTCCGCTCAGTTTTTTTTTTTGTTTTTTTTTTTTTAATTTATTGGTGTAAATAACAAAAAGAAAAAAAATTGTTTTACACAAGTCAGATCACACAAAATAAAGAACATAGAAATTTGCAATATCCAAAAGCAGTCAGTAAAAGTACATACCTAAAGTTTATAAATAACAGTCACTTTACATTAACAAACAACAAAATAAATATTTACCCAAGAGTACCTCCAGAGCAAATCGGTACTGGTTTATTTTAACCAACGATATGAATCTCACAGAAAACGTGATTTACATAACCCTGACACGCAAACCCAACTAAAACCACCAACATCACGACATGTGCTTCCCTGTCAACCCTTCACGATACATCTCTACGACTCCACGGTTTGACAGTCGCAACGAACAGAGTTCCTGCACATATTACCAGCGAACGTACCGCGGTCGAGATACACTACCAACATGAAACATGACAGGTAACCTGTTTGTTTACTTCAGCTACAAGCAAACCTAAAGTGCATAACAAATACTGTTCCTGTGGCCAAAGTGAGGTAAGTCTACATAGTTATTGCTAGTACAGTTGAGCATTATGTTCGTATCTGTTTTGCATGCCCTATAAAGCTCGTTGACAGATGAAATTATTTAATAAATATCCTATCTTGCAGTATTCCAGACGATGTCTAGTAGTGTTACCAGCGAAAAGTGAAATATAATTACCCAGTACAAGACAATTACCACCCTGATATCGCAGAAACACACAGAGGAAGACTTGACCAACGAAATATCCAGGAACGACTGTAAATAAATTACCTTTTTAACCACTATCGAACTTTCATTATCCTAATCAGGTGAGCCCTCTATTTTTGCAAGACGAATTTTCAATACTAATAGTTGAACCTATTTTTGTAGATAAGAGCTACGGACTGAAGAGTGATACCTCTATTTTCCCAAGATTGGGAGCAGCGTGACAATGATTTCGACCCTGCTGAAGGCTATTTATTTACAATATACCTTTTCTATATGTATCGTTATACAATAAACTAAGAATAGACCTTACCGCTTAGTTTATTTGCCACTGCACCGTTAACCTACGAAGCACCACGAGAAAATATCTTGGCGTGGAATTAAATTGTAACAACACCCCCCCTACCTAAAGAAAATTACCCCGGAATTTTTCCCAGAATGAACTAAACCATTAGCGTTAGAGACTAGCCTAATTCCCTATCCTATCCTAATCCTATGAGGCTAAAAAGCATCATAATAGCCCGCCTCCGGCTATTATTGCACTATCACAACAAAAACTGGACTTAAAAGGCATGGGTAGCCGGTCCTACAACTTAGTCTAATCAACATGTTCAAATTGGTGAAAAATAGTGATAAAGCTCCTAAAAATATGAGCGATAGCTCATTGGATTCGGAATGACGTCTAGAAAAATGTATTCGAAGGAATAATTAGCACGCAAAAAATTACAAAAGTTATTAACAAATTAAGTTGCAAAAAAAAAGGCATTTCGTTTTTTGTTAATAACTCCGAAACTATTCATATTTAAGAAATTTAAAAAAAAGCTCCTTAAAGAGGAGGAAATTTCCAAACAATGAATTTGTTGATGAAAAAAAATTTTTTTTTTGTTTACCTGTTGAGAAATGCTAATAATGATTTTTAAAGATAAAATAATTTCTTAACTAATTATTTAAATAATGGAAATATAAAAAAAACGATTATAAACAATAAAAAAATGGATTTAAGGAAACATTTTTTTTTTAAATCATAATTTTCTCAAGACAATATGGTAAAAAAAAATTTTTTTTAAATATTAAACTAATCCATTTGTTTATAAAAAATTTATAAATAAAAGATGTAAAAAATGTTTTCACAACATTGTTTCATGCCATTAGCAGATGCAAAAACAACCATAATAAAACATATGCTTAAAAAAATCTTTTAACAATTTTTACAAATTTCATTTTTTGTTCACTTAAAAAAATTATAATTAACAAAATTAACAATTTTTAAAAACTTTAATAACTTGATCCTATTGAGTATATATATAATAAGGGCTCCAAGAAACGAAAAATTTATAGAGCAATTATTTAAATATTTTTTATTACTTACAATGAAGACGAAGATCCGAAAAAATTTTGTTAATTAACAATAGCCTAACTTGTTGAAAAATGAATTTTAAAACTTTTTTTCAACGGGAATTTTTTCTTTTAAGCGTTCAAAATACACCATAATTAATTCAAATTTTTTAAATAATATTTAATACTATAAAAAAATTATTTTCTGTGGCGTACTCACTTTTGAGGCGGCGCGCGGAGCCCTATTTTCAGCGTTAAATTAAAATTATAAATAATGGAGATAGAACTCCGGGAGTTGGGACTTTTTCATTGGAAATTTCCTCCTCTTTAAGGAGCTTTTTTTTAAATTTCTTAAATATGAATAGTTTCGGAGTTATTAACAAAAAACGAAATGCCTTTTTTTTGCAACTTAATTTGTTAATAACTTTTGTAATTTTTTGCGTGCTAATTATTCCTTCGAATACATTTTTCTAGACGTCATTCCGAATCCAATGAGCTATCGCTCATATTTTTAGGAGCTTTATCACTATTTTTCACCAATTTGAACATGTTGATTAGACTAACTACCCATATAGCCAAGGTGATGAGACGGCGGGATTTCTCCCTAAGTCGGCCACGACGACGACCCTTCCGAACGGCAGCTGGCAAGAGACCACAGCAGATCATCGGGACGGGGGCACGCAGCTAACCAAACCGGTGACCAACTGCGCCCCAAATCCGACCCGACGTTCCAGGCAATCTCCGCCAACCCCACATTGCAGTGAGCCGCCGCCCCTGGTCCACCCAGAGTCCCTCTTTGTCGACGAATAGTGGCCGTACAGAGGACTTCTACCTCCCGCATGTGAATGCCGCGGTGACAGTATTCACAGACCCCTGTCACAGGGCTAAATCCCATGAAAAAAAAAAACGAAAGGTCCAAAAAACGACGAAACAAAAAATATCAAAACAAATATCTGCCCTAACAATTTTATTACCCCAAAGTCCGAATACCAAGACACTGATCCCTAAAATATGCAATCAAACCTACCAATAACGTAATCGCCTAACAACCCTAAACGGCTACGCCATCCCGAGGATCTAGCTTTAGATCCTTGATATGCCATTCGCCTCTACTCTTACCATCCGAGTCTTGTAGCTCATAACGAACAGACGATAACTTTTTGATTATCCTTAAAGGACCTACAAATTTAGGAGCAAGTTTTGCGGTAAACTGGTTCGCCGCATTAGAGAGAACGTGATTTCTCCGCCATACCTTGTCGCCTATCGCAAACTGTATCGGTCTTCTCTGCAAATCATAACGTGGTTTAGCGCGTTCGTACGCACGGTCTAGTCGCCTCCTTACGTCTTTGAATAGAGCTTCGAAAGCTTCTGCTCGATTTGGCGATGCCGGCTGATCTGCGCGAAGAGGATGGTCATGAATCTTACCGGAGATAATATGCTCTCTGCCAAAAGTGATGAAAAATGGAGTAGCTCCCGTAGCTTCATGTTTTTGTGTACGAATCGCACAACCGACTTTTAGGTAACAGTTTACACCATTGCTTTTGATTATCCGACACGTACGCGGTCAACATGGTTTTGAGGACGCTGTGCATCCGCTCAACTGGAGCATGGTATAACGGATAAACGAAATTCTCGTCTTGTACGACTCGCACATTGTCGTAAACAGTTTACTCCTAAATTGTACGCCAGTATCGCATATAATGTACTCTGGTACCCCGAATATAAGAAATACATTCTCCTCAATCAGTCTCGTGACACTCGCAGCAGTAGCGCTACGCAAAGGGAATAACAACGGGAACTTACTAAAATAATCTAACACGGTCAAGATATGAGTATAACCTTGGACAGATCGCGGTAGCGGACCCACGAGATCGCAACTTATCACCTGAAACGGTTTTGTGACCGGGGCTCGCTGACCCATAAGACCAGCTGGCGCTCGTCTCTCAGGTTTGCAGGCAATACACACCTGACAGTTTCGAACATATTTCGCAATGTCGGCGCGCATTTTCGGCCAATAATACCGCATTTTCACCCTTTCATAAGTTTTGTGCACTCCTGCATGTCCCGAAGTTTCGACATCATGGTTATCACGAATGATGCCCATACGTTTATGTTTAGGTATCACAATATTCCAACACTCGGTAACGTCTGACAAATCTGGGTAGGTTGGAGGGCAATGTTTTAGCAACTGTGAGTCTGCAACTCTCCACTGTGGGTACCTTAGAGGATGATCATGAACTGACTTCACCATGTTAGAATACCACTTATCTACCGGCTCGTTTTATTAAGGCATCAACCTTAACATCGTTTTCCTCTGAGGTTTGGGGAACTGAACGAGACAAGAGGTCCGGGACAACATGGTCCTTCCCCTTTCTATGTACAATATCATAGTCTAATTGCTGCAGGCGGACCGCCCAACGCGCTAATCTCCCAGTGGGTTCTTTCAAATTATTTAACCAAAGAAGACTCGCATGGTCCGTCACGACCGTAAATTTAAACCCCTGTAGATACGCACGTAAGCGTTCCACTGCCCAAAGCACCGCAAGACATTCCCTTTCCGTTACAGAATAGTTACGCTCGGCACGGGTTAAAGTCCGACTCAAATAACATATTACCCGTTCTCCATCCGAATGATGCTGGGATAAAACAGCCCCAATTCCGTACGCTGAGGCATCCGTTTGGACGAAAAAGGGTAGAGTAAAGTCCGGACAACTTAAAATCGGCGCCGTTACTAACGAGTTTTTAATGGCCTGGAAAGAGAGTTCGCATTCTTCCGACCAACACCAGCGCGTATTTTTGCGCAACAGGTTTGTCATTGGAGCTATCGTCGTAGAGAAGTCCGGTATGAACCTCCGATACCATGAAGCCGTTCCAATTATTTGTCGAACTTCCGAAACATTACGAGGCGAAGGTACGTTTAAAATCGCGCTCACCTTCTCTGGATCGACGTGCAAACCTTGCTGGTCCACAACATAGCCTAAGTACCGCAGTTCGTCTCTGCAGAATTTACACTTATCACGGGAAAGAGTTAACCCAGCTTTTAAAAGACGGTCAAAAATTTCGGTCAGAATTTTGGTATGCAGCTCAAACGTCGGTGTGACTACAATAATATCGTCTAAATAAACGAATACATACGGCTCTAGTTCCGGACCTAAGACTTTATCGATTAGCCGCATCCAAGTTGCTGGCGCATTAGTTAACCCAAATGGCATACATTTAACCTGAAACAGCCCCCTACCAGGTACTGTAAAAACCGTATATTCTCGAGAGTTTTGAGCTACAGGAACTTGATGGTATGCCGACTTAATGTTTAGTGAACTAAGATATCGCGCGTTCCCTAACTTACTTAAAATATCAGAAACATAAGGAATAGGATAGGCATCCTTCTTACTAGTTTGATTCAACTTGCGATAATCAACGCAAAATCGATACCTTCCATCCTTCTTCGAAACTAATAAAATCGGGCTTGACCACGCGGAATTAGACCGCTCTATGACGTCATTATCTAACATAGACTGCAATTCCTCATCGATGTCAAATTCAAATTCAAATTAATTTTATTCAATTTCGATATACATAACCAAATTTTGCAAAACACCTAATCTCAGAGAGATTGTGTTTGCTTTGCAAAATATTTAAAATGTTAGTATCTACAATATAAGTACATATAGGTATATATAGCATTAAGAAAAATTAATATAATAAAATAAGAGTTATCAATAAGAGAGATGAGGGAAGAGAGCTTTATAATATTTACCTAATGGTAAAAATATACTATCATAATATATAACAGGTAAGTAGATGAGTGCCATTTAAATAAATAGTGTTGAAATTTGATCATAATTTAAGTTTAAAAATGTTTTTAATTCAATTTTTAATCTTACTTTGTTTTTTATATTCTTTATATTTATAGGCAATACATTGTAAAGTTTGGGCCCGAAGAAAGAAATAAACCTCTGCGTGTGCGCTTTTCGAAAAAAAGGCACTTCAACTGCAAAATTCCTGTTGCACCTTGTATCATAATTATGAGACAGAGGAGTCAGAGCTTGTGTCTGAGTTGTACATCTCCATAGTAACGACTCGCAAGTATATAATTTCCTTATATTATATATATCCACTTCATTATACAAAGCTTCTGTAGAATATCTTTTATTCTTTTTAAATATTATTTTTATTATGGTATTTTGTATAACTTCATGATATCTTAACGCAGTATTGTACAGTCCACCCCAAATTATAAGCCCATATCGGATGATGGATTCAGCTAAAGCTTTATACGTAATAATTAAATTTTTCTTGTTTAGGACTTATCCTAATTGGTAAAATTTATATACAAGTCTTCTTAATCGTTTTGTGAGATATTCTACGTGTTTATTCCATCTCAAATGTTGATCAACCATTAGACCTAAGTATTTTATGTCATTTACCCTTTCTATACTAGGACAGTCACATTGATTTCTACATGGGGTTGAAGTTTTATGAATTATTAATTTATCATTTTCAGGTATATCACTAGTAATCAGGGCAAATGTTAAATATTTTGTTTTGCTTACGTTAAGACTAAGAAGATTTGTATTTAATTATAACTTCACCTTTTGTAAACCAATTTCTGCATTAGTGTGCACTTCCTCCCAAGTTTTTCCATAAAATAGTAGTGCTGTATCATCAGCATAGGAAAATATATCATTATTAGGTCCAATGATGTCTGCTATTTTATTAATATAAATTAAAAATAAAATAGATCCTAGTACAGTTCCCTGGGGGACGCCTGTGGTTATAATTCTCACTAAACTCACTAAACACTTCGTTAACTTTTACTTTTTGTTTCCTATCTATTAAATAGTTTTTAAATATCTTTAGCCCATGTCCCATGAGTCCAATTTTTTGAAACTTTTCTATTAATATTTTATGATCGACCGTATCGAAGGCTTTAGCTAAATCCAAAAATATAGCAAGACATTTTTTATCACTATCCAGCCCATAAACTACCCCTTTTACCAACTCTACAACTGCATTTTCTGCACTTAAATTCGACCTAAATCCATACTGCCTGTTATTATATATTTTGTTTCTATCTAAATAGTTATTTAGGCGACTTTTAATGCATTTTTCAAAAATTTTCGTAAAATTATTAATAAGCGAGATAGGTCTATAATTTGTGAGTAAAGTTTTATCGCCAGATTTATATATTGGAGTAACTATCGCTTCTTTCCACTCCTCTGGTATTTTTGCTGTTATAAAAACGGAATTTATAATGTGGTACATACAGTGGTTTAACCTTTAAGAATGTGTGAAATTTTTTTATAAATTCTGATGTAATTTCATCCGGTCCAGGGACTGAGTTACTTTTTAATTCTGAAATATGTATTATTATTTCCTTTTCCGTTACAGGGCTTAGGTAAAAGGAGTCCTTTATGTTCAGTTTATGTGGTGTCTCTTGTATACTCGTACTTTTTTCTATCTTACTTGCTAAGTTTTTACCTACGTTTATAAAAAAATCATTAAATAAGTTAGCTTTTAATTTACTGTCCTTTATTATATTATTGTCACTGTCTAACATATCACTTATTTGATTTTTATGTTGTTTCGCTGTATTTGTGATATTATTTATTGTTTCCCAAATTTTCCTATAATTTTGTTTGGCTTTGTTTATTTTATTTTTATAGTAATAATTTTTGGTATTTTTAATTAACTTATTTAACATATTTCTGTGTTGAGTATATTTAGCTTTTTTTTCTTCTGTACTATTTTTTATATATTCTTTTTTCAGGCGATCTCTATTTCTGATGGAATTCAATATCCCTGATGTCATCCATGGTTTTATTTTGTATAATTTGTTATTCATCAATTTGACGTTAGTTGTACAAATTTTAATATAGTTTTTTATAGTATTAATGAATATATTATAAGCTATTTCTGGATTGTTGTTTTGATATATATCGTACCAATTTTCTATATTTAATAATTTTGTTAATTTAAAGTAATCAATTTTTCTAATGTATATAGTTTCTGTATTTGCAGTTTTTTCATTTTGATTTATATACTTTACACATAAAAGTATTGCATAATGGTCAGTTAAATCACTTTCCAAAATAAAAGGTTTAAGGTTTAATACTCTTTGCGTTAATTTTTTATCCCCTATTCTAACAAAAAAGTGATCAATGATAGAACTTGTGTTTTCTGTTGCTCTAGTTGGTTTGTTGATATATGAAAAAAAAATCATTTTCAGCAAAATTGCTTAGTATTAATATCAACATTATTGTTTATATTTATATTTATGTCGCCAACAAATATTTCAACTTCTTCATTGTTTAAATTTGTTAAATAGTTGTTTAAATCAGAAATATACTGTTGCATATTTATAGAAGGTGTGCTTTTGTATCGCCGGGGACACCGGGTGGTATCTCTGTTTTATAGGTTCCGAATCCGTTATTATTCGATGTTCAATAAGAGAAGTCCGACCCAATTTAGTACCTATCTGGTTAAAATACCTTTGGACTACCGAATCCAGTTCTAACTGTTGTGCCGGAGTAAGTCCTTCTTTTGATCGCACCGAATTGATATTAACCCACGGTTCGTCCGTATCGAAAGTCCAACAGCCTTTTCTTAGGTTAGGCACCAGACCCATGTCTACCCAAAAGTCCGCCCCTAAGATAAGAGAGTGATTGACTTCGGGAACTATCAGTACCTCAATGACCCTGACTCTATCTATCAGTTGAATAGGCACGTTACACCGACCTACAATTTCACATGACTGATTATTCGCAACCGTGCAATGAGTAGTTTTCAAGTTGGTGAACATTTTTAAACCTAACTCGCGAAGTAATTTCCACCCAGCAAGACCCGCAACAGTTCTAGAAGCCCCTGAATCTAGAAGTCCTTTGACCTCCCTACCTAATATTTTTATATCCAAATAAGGGCGTTCATCTGAACCAGTGTGGCCTAAAATAAAGTCTAAGACGGGTTTAGTGCGTACCATTAAGTCGTGTTTAATAGTTTGTTGAACCGATACTACTTTGCCCGAACTCACATATCGGTCCTTCTGTGATTCGGGTTGGCATTTCCCGAACACGATGAACAAGTTGAAATCGTGACATTCACCTTATCACATTTAAAGCAGTGCCGTTGACGTGGACGATCACAGGTGCGAGACACGTGACAGTGTGGCAGTTCCAACAAGTGACTTCGCGGCGTGGAGTCGACGAAAGATTTACTGTCGCTACTGAATTTTCCGTTCCATCGGCTTCCAATGTCGTGACTCTAGTCGAAGAACGTGAATAATTAAAAGCTAAGGTCGGTCTAACAAGTTTCGATAGTTCGTTGGCGGTGGTGGTATGTTCCTCGTATGAAGGTACGTTTCCTCCAAGTTACAACAGGCATTTACCAAATAATCAATGCTATGGATAGGTTCTCGGACCCATTGAGACGCCAAATGCATTTGTAAATAAGGCAGTAACTTCTCACGAATTAGTTGAACCCGTTCACCCTCATCGGGTTTTCGCGATAACCGATTAAAGTAATTCTCCATGACTGCAATAGATACAACAGATTCTGTACCGCCATGCGTGCGCTTTTTCAGTTCATCCCATATTTCCCTCTCGTGATATGGCAAAAAGGCAGATTTCAGCCTCCTCACCAATTCGTCCCAAGAGCAAACTTTATCTTTAATAAATGGCCTATACCAAATCAAAGCATCGCCCCTAAAAAGTTCTGCTGCAGCTCTTAATTGCGTTTTCGTAGCTCCTCTAGAAACCCGTAATTCTTCCAGTCTCTCTAGAAAGTTAAACACGCTACCTTTCCCGTCAAAATACACGTCCCACTTGCTAATAGCTATTGGCTTGGATGAAGCCTGATCACACGAATCCGAAAAACTACCATGACCAGAAGGCGCTGTAGTTTGTAAGCGATGAAATCTATTGGTAAGGTTGGCAACCGAATCAAACGCTTCCCTATATCTCAAGTCCTCTGAAAAACTTCCACTGACCTTTGATATACCTTGGTGAATAGCTGGTATGCTGATATTGTCACGGGGTCGGTTTAAAACATTCGAATGTTCGCGAACTAAATTCTCATCAGATGTCGCACGAGTCGGTGAACTTGACATTACTTGAGGAGTGGTACTAAAAGTTACTCGAGTCCTGCGTGGTTCAAGTTGAATTAAGTCTCCGGTATCTGGTTGGCTACAACCAGCTTGGTTTTCACCTAATGATTCCTGTTGACTATTCAAGTTAGTTTTATGCGAGTATGAATCATGTACTACACGAGTCAACAAAGGATTATCCGTATCTATCAATGAATATTCCGTATTATTTTCGAGTGACCGTCCGGGTTCAGCTTGTAACGACAATTGTTCCCGTGGAGGCTGTCCTCCCACCAAATTTTCCAATGAATCTACCAATCGCAGACACCGAGTTACTAAGTTTGATGTCGCTACATTCTGCTCTTCATTTCCCTCCACTAATCTAGAGAGGCGACTATGAACATGAAGTAACTGTGAATAAATGAGAGAATGTTCATTTTTTTTATTTGATTCATCAAAATTGTCTATATCATTCGCGAGTTGATCCAGTTTATTACCACAAATTTCTATCTCCCCATTAATATCCGTATCAAGAAGTAAAAATGAAGATGAAAACCCAGAACGCTCACATCTGAATACTCCTCGTAGAGTACTACGCTTCTCAGCTACCGTACCTTCGGAAGATAAGCCCCTTATATTTAATTCATACGACAGTTCGTCTCCCAATAACCGATTTATGTCCGTCTTATTCTAATTAATAATTCAATCACAATAATATTAAAATTTCCGATATACACAATCCCCAATAGTACAATAACTTTTAAAACCAACAACCCAATCTAATTCAGTGGCTCAGTTAGACTCCGGTTTGATTACTCGACTCGAGTGATCAAACCGGAGTCTAACTGATCGACTAACTCGACTCAATTATGATCTATAGTACGTAAAATATACACAAGAGGCGAAAAGAAAACTGTTGTGTATAATAGTAATACGACAATTAAATAGGCAATGGACTTTAGAGGACTGTATTCATTTATAATTCATTACATTTGATAGTTACAATAGTATTTTTTAATTAATTAATTCTGTCATTTTAACAGCCACTCACTTTTACAAAAATTCAATCTTTAATATTTGGCGTTAACATGCCGCCCGCCTTGAAATGACAATGTCTTTCAACTAAATTAACATGCAGCAGGATGACTTGGAATTGGAAGCACACACAGTTTATTAACGGCACGTTTCACTATTCCAGTTTTATACTGAATTGACACCACACGGGTAATATTGTCCTTTCCTGGATGCATATCAGTTACTCTACCAAGCTGCCATTGCAGTGGAGGTTTATTATCTTCTTTTACAAGGACAAGTGAACCAATTTTTAATAGGTCACCAAATTTTTCTTTCCATTTAACCCTGATCTGAAGTTCAGAAATATATTCCTTTTGCCACCTGGCCCAGAAGTGCTGAATTATTGACTGGAGTTGTTGATAATGATCTAAATGATTGACATTAATACTCCTCACATCTTGTTCAGGTAGTGATGTTATTGTTCTGCCATTAAGGAAGTGGGATGGGGTCAATGACGTAGAGTCCATAGGATCAGTCGAGAGGGAACATAATGGTCGTGAATTTAAAATACCCTCGACTTGAATTAGTATAGTAATAAATTGATCATAATTTAATGTATAATTGCCAATTGCTCTTTTCAAATGGAATTTCATACTTTTAATTCCACTTTCCCACAAACCACCGTAGTTTGGAGATCGAGCAGGTATAAAATGCCATGATATTTTATCCATTGCTAAACTTTCTTGAATTTTATCTGATTGAGAGCTAAGAAAATTTAAATCATTTTGAATAGCTGAATTAGCTCCTACAAATGTGGTACCATTGTCACTATAAATGTTTGAAGGTTTACTACGTCTGGCAATGAATCGTTTGAGAGTACATAAGAAAGAATCAGTAGTTAAATCCATGACGAGATCTAAATGAATTGCCTTGGTACTTAGACAAATAAATAAACAAATATAGGTTTTAATGAGCTTTGCACCACGAGTCCTTCTATCTTTTATTAAATACTATCTTTTACTAAATAAGGTCCAGCAAAATCAATACCAGTGTTAATAAATGGCAAGTACTGTTGAATTCTATGGTTCGGCAAGTTTTCCATTAAATATTCAACAGTAGAAGGTTTTACCTTAAAGCAGGTAATACATTGCCTAACTATACCTCTGGCTAAGTTTCTGCAAGCTATAGGCCAATATTGTTCTTTTATTGAATAAATTAATTGCTGAGGACCGCAATGAAATAATTTTATATGTTCATGCGCGATGATTAACCTTGTTAGTACATGTTTTGGATGTAAAAAAATAGGGTGCATTTTGTTTAAATCATAATTGGAATTTTGGAGGCGCCCTCCAACTCGTAAAATCTTATCATTGTCAATATAGGGATTTAACGATAATATGTTACTCTTCTTATGAATTGGTTTATTGTTTAACAAATTGTAATAGTCCTTAGAAAAAGCTTGTTTTTGGGAAATTCTGATTAAAGTTTTTAATGAATGATCTAACTCGTGACAGATAATGAACCTGTTAAATGACAATTTCAAATTTTTATTGCTCATCAAAAAAATGGTACATTAGTACATTATATAATAATATAATCGAATTATACAATTTATTTTAGTCTGTGGTGTACCACCTAGACATGACTGTCTGTTTGTGCGTTTTACCACAGACCAAAGCCATTTAAATGAATATAAAATATAATTAATAATTGATATAAATATAAATATAAATACCTAAAATGCATACCAGTAAATAAAAGTAATTAAGTAAATAAAAGTAAATAAAAATAAATAAAAATAAATAAAAGTAGCAAGAAGAGACAGATATCTAAATATATCATAAAAATAATGTTAATGTTAATTTGGAAAATTCTATATTATGAGATCGTTTCAAAAGAGTTAAGAATTTGTTTAAAATTGTTGTAAAATTTATATTGTATGATAATGTGGATATGTGTATATAGGTGTCTATTAGAAATTAGAGGAAGTGGGAAAATATTGTAGGGTTATCTAATAAGTATAATTTTAATTTTTGTTTATATTTAATTTTGTTTTTTATGTTTCTTAAATCCTGTGGAATTGTATTATACAGTTGAGGTGCGCGACAAAAAACAAATCTTTGAAGATGTACTCTGTTGAATTGTGGCACAACAATGTTTTGTTGTGTCATTCCCAGATAGCACAAGTTTTTATTAGAATATTCTCTCCACCTTCTGCAAAGAATATTTTTTTTCAGATATTCATGTAATAATCCGGGAATAATTTGCTTCTGACTGATTATCCACAGAATATCCATATTAACATATGAACAGAATATTCTGTGAGAATATTACAGGAATATTCAACCGAGTTCATTTTTTAAAGAATGATATATGAATATTCCGTCAGAATTTTTAACGAATATTTTGTACAATGCTCATTTTTAACCTTACTTTAAACCTCAATTTTATCAAATTATATTTTATAAATTGTTTCATCTATTATGTCAATATAGTCAATATTCACAGCACAGCATACCCTGTAATCAAAATCAACTATCATAAAAATAACAACTTAAAGGTAAGTTTCCAATCAAGCATTTGCGTTTCGTGTTTCTATTGATATTTTAAAATTTCGACGTTTAACTTTAAATTTTGCCAATAAAATCGTTAATTAAAATGTAACTTGAAGGATTTCACTGAATTTCAAAATTAGCGCTTGTTGTTTCTAAAGCGCCCTCTGACGATTAATACTTTTAGTTTGCAAATAACTAGCGTGTACCGTGTCGTTGAAATGGCGTCGGCGTCATTGCCTAGTTTGTTAGGTGTGGTTTAGTGACAGTTTTTGGAAATTGATTGAGTTAAAAAGAATTGCATACGGTTACTTTATTAAAAATATCTGCAGTTTAATTTTGAGTTTAAGCCATCACTATCTAAAGTAACTAAATGGACAGAAGAATTAAGAACATAAAAAGTGTTTAGTGTGCAACAGATCATAACCTGAAAATTCTGTTTTTATAATAATATAGAGATATCCGCGTGTATACCAAATTGAAATTGGATTATACTCGAGGTAAGTGCTTTGTCTAATTACTTATTATTTCATTATTGTTTTTTATAAGTTGAATGTAGAATGCCCAAAATTAATAAAAGTTCATATTTATTGCAGGTAAAATTTCTTGCCAAGGAAGGAGGTTCCTCTTATAAAAAGGTAGTTAGAAGAGTCATGAACAAAACCATCACAAACAAATTGTGAAAAAATAAAAAATTATTATATAGTGTTGAAACAGACGGGATTATAAAATAAAAACCTTAACAACTTTACATTCTAAAAAAAATTATTTTTATTGAAAAGTTAATAATTTTGGCAAAATAATTGACATTTTCAGTGTTTTTTTTGTGTGGAAAAGTGTTAATTTTTACAGATAGAAAATCATCCAGCTTGTCTTTGTGCAAGCATTCTTTTTTGATAAAAAAAATTGAAGTCAAAGTTTACTTTAATATGATTAATAAAAAAAATTATTTTTTTGATGCGAACTTTATTGTTGACACTATATAAATTATATATATTTTTTTATTTTCAGGGCAACGCGACATAATATATTGTAATAATACATATGCAATACATATATTGTAATATAATGTTGAATAGAACAAGGAATTTGAAATATTATTATAGATTTTTATTTAATTACCCTAAACCAAGTTTTATTTAGAAAATAACCTATGGGCCAGTACCTTTACGTCCCGATTAAGCTTGATTAATTAATCCGACGTTTGGATTGTGAGTGTTTTTATTAAATTCTACCAATATAATCACAATCTAATCGTCGAATTAGTTAATCGAGCTTAATCGGCATATATAGTACTGGACCTAAGTGAGGTACATCCCAGGAATGGTAAAATAAAAAAGCATTCACAGGGTATTTTTATAACAATCTTTAGAATTGTCTAAAAGTTATTTGTGGCATCTTTCAGTTTTTTCTTTCTGTTCTTATTTGGTATTTACTGCCACACTTCTGAACATTACCCAGACAATCTAAAAAATATCTGGATTTTTTAGATTGTCTGGGTAATGTTCAGAAGTGTGGCAGTAAATCCCAAATAAGAACAGAAAGAAAAAAAAACTTTAAGATGATTCTATTCATATTCACAGATTAACACATGAACATGATAATATTATTCCAGTATTAATACATTTTTGAAAATATTCATAAATTATTACTAAAAGAATCCCTGAATATCCTTCAGGTATGAATAGAATTCATGTTCACAGAAGGTCTACTGAATCGTATAAAATTATTCCTATAATATTCTTGGATATTCGGAGGATAATTATAGAAGGAAAAAAATAGTGTACCTTTTCATACCACGAATATTCTCACAATAACTTTATCCATTGGTGGATCATCCTTAGTATATTCGAATCTCAAAGAGAATATTCAAAAATTATTCCATGAATCAGTTTGTGTTATCTGGGTTGATCTAGTGTTGTAGTCATTTACTACTTGTATATAATCTTTATTATTAAACAACCAAAGTAAACAATTGTATGAGTATATATATCTTATATCCAATAGTCTGCTCTCTGCGTACAATGCTTTGGTGGAGTATCGGTAAAGTTTTTTAAACATTACTTTTAAAATTGTGTTCTGTGTAACTTGTAAATTATTTAATACATTATTGAAAAGTCCACCCCAAATAATAATGCAATATCTTAAAATAGACTCCACCAATGCACAATACACAGCCAACAAACTTTTTCTTGTTAGAATATCTCTTAATTGATAGAATTTAGATATTATATATCTGACTTTTTTTGTTATATATTGTACATGTTCATTCCATCTCAGATGCTGATCAATCATCAAACCCAGGTATTTAATCGATTCACATTTATTTATTGTAGGGCAATCACAGTTTTGATGACTGCAATCTGCCCTATGTACAGTCAAATTCTGCTTTTCTGGTTGATCAACTGCCGAGAGTGAAAATGTTAAAAATTTGCTTTTACTGATGTTTAAGCTTAGAACACTATAATTTAACCATTTGTAAACTTCAGTTAGACCATCGTCTGCCTTCCTAAAAACAGCATCCCATGAGTCCCCAACAAATACTATGGCTGTGTCATCAGCATAGGATACTAGATGACCACCTAAATTTTTGATTTTTGCAATATTGTTTATATAAACAAGGAACAGTATTGGGCCCAATACTGTCCCCTGTGGTACACCCATGGTTATTGTTAGTGACTCACTAATAGAGTTATCTATTTTAACTTTTTGCTGTCTATTTGAAAGGTAATCTGTTAAGATATTTAGAGTAGGTCCTCTTACACCAACATTAAAAAGTCTTTTTAGAAGTCTCATGTGACACAGTGTCAAAAGCTTTGGCTAAGTCAAGAAAAATGCTAAGACATTTTTTATTTTGAATCATTTTTGTAACAATTGTTTTTATCAGATCTATTACAGCATGTTCAGTGCTAACATTTTTTTTAAAGCCAAATTGTCTAGAAGTAATTATATTATATTTTTCAAAGAAAGACATTAACTTATTTTTAAAGCATTTTTCAAAAATCTTAGCGAAACTGTTTATTACAGAAATAGGTCTGTAATTATTTCGATCTTTACGATCTCCTGATTTATACACTGGTGGCACAATTGATTCTTTCCATTGGAACGGTAACTTGGTAGACTTAAAAGATAAATTAATTAAATACACAAGTGGTTCGATGATATGTTGGTGAATTTTCTTTATAAGGGAAGCTGAAATACCATCTGGACCTGAAGCAGATTTAGTTTTCAATTCAGAAATTATTTGTACAATTTCATTGCTTTTCACTGGTTTAAGAAATATGGATGACTGAACAATAGAGTCTTCCTGAATATGAGGCAAGTCTTTGTCGATTTTTTCTGACATTTTAGTACCAACATTAATAAAAAAGTTGTTAAAAATGTTTGCATTTTCTTTATTGTTAGTTACTATATCACCATTATCATTATATATGTTAATGTCTTTTGAATTTATATTCTTTGGTTTGTGATTTATAGCATCATTTATTATTTCCCAGGTTTTTTTACTGTCTCCACGTACATTATTAAGTATTTCCTTGTAATAATTATTTTTTGTGGATTTTAAAAGTTTATTTAAATTATTTCTGTACTCAATATACTCTGACTTTAGTTTGTCTGTATGATCGTGTAATAATCTTTTTTTCAGGTTGTCTCTATAATGAATTGAATTTATTAGTCCAGTGGTTATCCACGGTTTTAATTTGCGATATCTATTATTTGAATATTTACATTTTTTTGTTGCTTTTGATATGTAAACTTGTAATTTATTAATAAAATAATTATAACTATTTTGAATATTATTACAGATCAATGCATCATTCCAGTTTTCTTTTTCTAATAAGGAATTTAATTTAAAAAAATCAATTTTATTAAAAGTTTCATTATGATTGTTTGTCTTTATAACTGAAATTTTATTTTTTATAGAGAGGAAGACAGAATAATGATCTGTTAAATCAATTTCAAATACAGCTGAATCCAAAACTTAATCTGAATAATTTTCGCTTCTTTTTCTGACAAAAATGTGGTCAATAAGGGTACTCGAATTTAGTGATACTCTGGTATCTTTATTGATATAAGAAACATATCCTTGTTGACTTAGAATATTTAAATAGTTAGTTACCTCAGGGTCTGTAGCATCTTTTATATTTATGTTTATGTCGCCCATGAAAATATCTACATTCTGTTTTCGTAAATTGGTCATTACTGTTTGGAGATCGTTCAAATATGTTCTTATACAAGTAGATGGAGGTCTGTAGGATGCTAAAAGTCCAATGGACGTTTTATTAAACTTAAGAGTTATATGTAGTAAATTTGTCTCAGTACAGTTGTAAGTTGCTACTTGTGCATCTATATTATTTCTAATGTATATTAGAAGTCCATCATTTTGATTATATTTAGAATTATTATAGTGTACACAATAATTAGGTATTGTAAAATCACTTACCTTTTCTATATTCCATATCTCTGATAAAACTATTACGTCAAAATTTAAATTTGTTTCTTGTATATATACCAATAACTCATAAAAATTTTTCCTAATGCTTCTGATATTAAAATGTATGAAATTCAATCTATTTTCCATATTATTTGCCTGTATGAAGTCGTTAAATTGTTTATATATAATAGTATCTATCTCATCTTGCTCTTCTAACCTTCTTAAATATTTAAACATAAAAATTAAGTTGTAAATACAAGTACTCATAATGAATTGCCCTAGAGAATAAATTAAAGGTTTGTATTGTAAATTAGCAAATGATTTATTAATAATTAATTCTGCTGAAAAATAACATATTCTGATAATATAACTAAATTTGATCAATTGATCTAATATTTATAATTTTTTCATTACTTCTGCAAAAAATCTTTCCATTTTCGGTCCATACACTGGATAAGGAATATTTTTTGATCGCTTCATTAAGCATATTTAGTCGCTCTTCTGTGAGGTCTTCTTTAATAACAACTCCAGTTCCTTTCAATAATTTCTTTTGTGAATAAATGCATCTCTTCATCTTAAAAGCACACAGTTGTAAAAATATACCCCTAACCTTCGTGGGATCCCTTTTCCCAATTCTATGGCACACATCTATGTCATCATTGGATAATTGTAAATTCATCCTATTATTCAGGAATGTTATAACCTCACTCTTTGTAATCTCATTATCTTTTTCTGGTAATTTAAAAATTTATTTATTTTTAACTCCTGTTCAAGATCATCATATTTGCTTAATTTTTTCTCATATTTTATTAATTTAGCATTAAGATCATTGACTCTATTATCACAATTTGTTGTGAATTTTTTACATTCAGTTTTTATGCTGTTTACTTCAGTTTTAACAGTTGATAAATCTTTTTCGAGGCATTTAAGTTTTTTATTTATTGAAGCAGTGATTTCAGTAGATATCTTATCTGAGATGTTTTTTAAAAATGTGTCATCCATCCAAACTTGTTTTAATGCCACGTCCACTATGGATTTTATCTCTTCAGATACCTCTCTTGTTATTGTCATGTTGAACTATTTCTCCTAAGCTTGGAGACAAATCGTAAACAGTAAGCAGTAACTCGCTGTAATCGTGTTAAAGTTGAAAATTTGGAAAATAAATCAAAATCAGGTTCTGCAACTGCTAAATTGACTACAACTCTTTGTTCTGGAATATCATCGAGATATTGAAATGTATTATTAATTGAAATAGGCCATTTGGAAATATCTGAATTTAGAAACGATGGTCCGTGCCACCATAGCTTGGAATTGATAATTTGACTAGCCTTCAATCCCCGTGATAGAAAATCAGCTGGATTATTTATTGAACTAATATGGTACCAATCTTTTATATTGGTAAGTGATTGAATTTGACTAACTCTATTGGCAACAAATGTTTTCCATCTACTTGGGCAACCATTTATCCAATTAAGAGTAATGGTTGAATCACACCAGTAAAAATGTTTGTTAAATTTTATGTCTATGGAACGTATTACTTTAGTTATTAATTTTGCGAGCAATAAAGCTCCGAAAAGTTCTAATCTTGGCAAAGTCACTTGCTTTAATGGTGCCACGCGTGATTTTGCACACAATAATTGTGTATTATATGAGTTAGACTCTGTTTTGTACCTGACATAAATAGCTCGCTCTGAAGCATCAGAAAATGCATGTAATTCTATAGATGTTATATTAACTGACAATAACCATCTAGGAATTTTTATTGAATTTATGTCTTGTAAATCATTGTAAAATTCTATCCATTTTATATTAATATCTTGTGGAACAATTTCGTCCCAGGACAACCTTGCTTGCCACAATAATTGTAAAATCATTTTAGCTACTGTAATTACAGGACATACTAAACCCAAAGGGTCAAACAATTGTGCGGTTATTGATAAAATATGCCTCTTTGTAATATTTGCACTTGAAATAAAGTTATAAGTTGAATATTGAATAATGTCCTCAGAAGCATTCCAAAAAACGCCTAAAGTTTTATTAGATTGACTCTCCGCTAGTGAAATTGTATTAGCCTCTAAATTATCCATAATTTCACATTCTTTTAATATATTGTAATCATTGCTAAGCCATTTTCTTAACTCAAATCCGCCTGATAACAAAATTTCTGTAATTTCCTTTTGAATTTGAATCAAATCTTCTCTTGAGTTCGAACCTGTCAGCAAATCATCAACATAAAAGTTTTTTGTTATTATTTCACTAGTAATTGGATATTTGGATTGGTAGTCAATAGCTAATTGATATAATGATCTGATAGCCAAGAATGGTGCTGATGCTGTACCATATGTAACTGTTGCCAACTCAAAACATTGCAATTGCTCATCAGGATTGGATCTCCAAAATATCCTTTGATACTTTCTTTCATTTGGATTTATTAGTACTTGGCGGTACATTTTTGAAATGTCTGCACTTATAACATATTTATGCTTTCGAAATTGTAATAAAATAGCAAATAAATCATTTTGAATAGTAGGGCCTGAAAATTGCACGTCATTTAATGATAGACCACTATTTGACTTCATTGAACCGTCAAAAACAACCCTACACTTTGTTGTAAGACTGGTTTCTTTAATAACAGCATGATGCGGTAAATAGAAAGCATTGTAATTGTCAGCCTCAGATTCAACTATTTTTACCATATGATTTAAATGAATATGAATATACTCATTCATGGACTCTTCATACTTTATTTTTAAGTCAGGTTTCTTTAATAGTCGTCTTTCTAGTAAATTAAATCTTTCTAATGCCTTTTTTCTAGAATCGCCTAACTGACTAACATTATTTTTAAATGGTATATTAACTATAAATCGGCCACTTGAATCGCGTAAATAATTATCTAGAAAATGTTGTTCACAAAACTTATCAGAATCAGAAATTATTGTTATATTGTCACATTCTTCGATTTCCCAAAATTTTACTAAATTTTCTTCAATCGTGTTTGGGTTGATATTGAGACAATTAACTGTTTTTGATTTACTGAAATTGTGCTGAAAGTTGCCACCGACTATCCAACCTAATTTTGTCTCTTGAAGGGTTGGCATAGATTGTTTTAAATTAAATTGATTCATGCATAACAGATCCCAAAATACGCTACTGCCTAGTAAAATATCAATATCTCCTTGTATATTGAAAGTTGGATCTGCTAATTGTATCGTATTTGGAATATTGAATTTATTGTAATCAAAAGAGATTATTGGTAGTCTTTCAGTTATCTTAGGTAAGATTAAACATGAAACGCTTGCCTTGTATTGACAATAATAGAACTCGAATTCAATATTGGTTTTATAATTAATACCTGAAGATAGTTCTCCTATGCCACTGATTGAATAATTTATTTTTGACATGGGCAAATTTAATTTTTCACAAACCCTTTCAGAAATAAAATTGCTTTGTGATCCACAATCAAGCAAAGCGCGTAGCTTATGAATTTTGCCATCAGAATTCTTTACTTGCACCAGTGCTGTAGAAAGCAATACTTGATAATTATTTGAAATATTTAGTGCATGTGTAGACACCAACTGAATTTCTTCCTGGTCGAAATTATTATTAGCCGATTCAGTGGTCTTTGAATTGTCTTGATGTAAAAGTGTATTGTGATTTTGTTTGCATTGTCTACACATGGAGAATTTACAATCGGTAATTTTATGATCAGGTCTTAAGCAATTGAGACACAAATTAAGTGCACTTGCCTCTCTTTTTCTTGCGTCAACTGATAGTGACAAAAATTGATCACACTTATATATAGTATGTGAATTTTTACAGAAATAGCATGCCAGTTTACCAACAGTTAGATAGGAATTTGAATGAGAATTGAAATTTGACTTTCCTTGTGGTTTATTGAATATAAAATCTTTTTTAATAAATGATTTATTACTGGTTTTATCTAATCGTTCTAACAAATCACATTTAGATTTTAAAAATTTATTCATGTCCGTCATTCTAGGAATACCTGATTCATAATTATAATTATGATTCCCATGAACGCCTAGTTTGAAAATCAAATTTTTTTGAAATAATGTGAATGATTAAAGTATCCCACTGGTCTGTAGGTTCACCTAATAGTTTCAACGCTCGTAAATGTTTCGTTGTATTATCAAAAAGGGCTCTCAACTCGCTATGAGATTCCTTTAAAATTTTAGGAAAATCTAATATGGCTTTGACGTGGTTATGAATAATTAAAGACTTGTTTTCATACCTATCTTGCAATAGTTGCCATGCTATACCGTAATTGATATCGGTTACTTGGATAGATTGAAGGACTTGTGCTACATCGCCACTTAAACTAGAACGTAAATAATAGAATTTTTGCACTGCCGGTATCGAATTGTTATTGTGAATTAATGAAGTAATCTTTAATATTTGGCGTTAACAAAAACAATTAAATGTCCCCCCCCCCTACTAGACCTATTAACATGTACTACCTCCAATATCTGTAAAAAAAAGTATTCCTATTACAAGTTACCGCTCACTGTTGCTTATCACAACCAACCAAGTAATTGCATGTATTTAATCCGTATTACCACTTTTTAAAATATATCTAACTGTAAAATGTGTGCGAAAATTCGCCACAATATTGAATTGAACTTAATTAAGCTAAAATTTTGAAGTACAGTGCTCACCCTGTATCTAAAAATTTATATTTTGCCTCCAAAATGTAAGAAAATCAACCCCAAACACCATCAAGTAGGTTGGGCGCCATTGTTAGGGGGGCGGATAACCTAAATAGGCCACGTGCGCCAGGCAGGTTTCAATCCTCATCTAAATATCGGGTCTTAGGTCTTAACCCTGTACAACCCCAAAACAAAATTTTAGTGTTTTTCGTGCAGTGTCTCCGAGCGCACTTTAAATTGAAGGGAGACCTCACACGGCCGATTAGTCAGGTCCGTGGGGTGGGTTTTCCTAAAAATGGGGTGATTTGGAGGCAATAAAATAATGCAATGAATCAACTACGAGCACAATTTAATAATTTACGGGCACATAAAATGATTGCAACATATACAGGGTGCTTCACGCTGAGTGGCCTATTAGACGTTTTTGGAAAACCGCAAATAATTTGGACCTGAAAATTTATATATAGGGGTTTTCAGAGGTTCTCTATTCAATGAAAATAATGGCACGTATGTAGCACTTCCGCTTATACCGGAAGTCGACGCCAACTTCCTTATTTTAAATGGAATGCTATATTTTTTATGCCAAATTCGAAATCTGCTCTTAATTTTGATATGATTTTCAATAGCATTCCCTATCTCTAAAATTAATAGTTTTAGAGATATTTCGATTTTATTGAAATTATCTGCAAAGACGAAGCCATATTTGAAAATTAATAACTTCCGCTATGGTAAATTTTAGTAGCCGAAATTTTTACCATATCTTTTTAAATGTTTGAGCTTATTATATACTCATTTTTATAAGAAATCTGAGATAACTTTAAAACCGCACATTTTAGGTATAGGGAATGTCAATGTTGGTAGAAAGGTAATAAAACAGTGCATCGAGTGGCATTATAAAAAATGGTATGTTCCATTTGAAATAAGCGACATAATAGAGGTTGAAGTTGCCGAAGTTCGACTTCCATTTCTGAGCACCCTGTACATCTTACCATATTTGTAGGTTGCTTAGAAATAAGCTCAAACATTTAAAAAGATATGGTAAAAATTTCGGCTACTAAAATTTACCATAGCGGAAGTTATTAATTTTCAAATATGGCTTCGTCTTTGTAGATAATTTCAATAAAATCGAAATATCTCTAAAACTATTAATTTTAGAGATAGGGAATGCTAATGAAAATTATCTCAAAATTATGAGCAAATTTCGAATTTGGCATAAAAAATATAGCATTCCATTTAAAAAAAGGAAGTTGACGTCGACTTCCGGTATAAGCGGAAGTGCTACATACGTGCCATTATTTTCATTGAATAGAGCACCTCTGAAAACCCCTATATATAAATTTTCAGGTCCAAATTATTTGCGGTTTTCCAGAAACGTCTAATAGGCCACTCAGCGTGAAGCACCCTGTAGATACACATGTATTTGTGCAGGATCTTTACAAGAGCTTAAGGCTCAATAAATAGACCGTTAGTGTGATCACACGCCTGGTTTCACAGGTGTTATTTAGTTTATAGATATTTTACATTGCCCTAAGTATTTAAAATCTCCACTTAATTAATATTCCCCAAAATTCTTAATTAATAAATCCCTAACAAACTTAATATCTACATAAATACCACACAATTACTATTCTGGTTTGATTCTTCTTAACCAGCTTCGCACCAAGGGGTTCCAATCCAGGTAACGATGTTGAACTAGCCCAGCTGACGGGTAAGAGTGAATGCAAGGGGTACCAGCAGGCACAGCGACAATACCCAAAAGAATCCCAGTGGCCACCGCAAGGCAACCAGTATTTACGACCAGCCTAGTCGTTTCAGCCAGTCCTGAGACTACGGCCCAGTATTTCTCCAACAATCCCACAGTAACTGCACCGCAAATACACAGCCAGGACCACAGCAATCCTAACACGTAGCTGAAGTTGGATTTAAATCTAGATTTAAAATTTAAGTTATTACAGTGGACCAGATGAATAAGGTATATACTTGCAAAAAATGCCAATAATATGATTGTTAAGGGTAAAACACGAACGTTATTGACAAATATACTCCAAAAGAACACCACGAAGAAGGATGATAGTCACGCAAAGGGTTGAAAAATTATATCGTGTCTGGGGCTGATGAAGACAACCCATTTATTTCAAATAATAAAAATTCACTACTTATAGACAGAAATGTGTGATGAAAATCAATTGTGACACAAACAAAAACTGAAGGAGTCCATTCGCCGGAAAAGGACCTGAGGGTTACAAACACCCCATTATATGAAATAAGCATAATAAACCATAGAAAATAATTCTGACGTTGTACATCGTTGTGCTATTAATAATAATAAAATATAACATACCCCGAAAAGGGTCTGAGGGTGGAAAACACCCCATTTTATGAAATAAGCATAATAAACTTTAGAAAATAAATCTGACGTTGTACATCGTTGTGCTATTAGTAAGAGTAAAATATAACATCCCCCAAAGACAACCGAAAGAGTGAGATTCACTAAAAAAGGGTCTGAGGGTGGAAAACACCCTATTTTATGAAATAAGCATAATATATCATAGAAAATAAATCCGCCGTTGTACATCGTTGTGCTATTAGTAATAGGAAAATATAACATCCCCTAAAACCAACTGATAAAGTGAGATTCAGTAAAAAAGAGGCGGAAGGTGGAAAACACCCCATTTTATGAAATAAGCATAATAAACCATAAAAAATAAATCTGACGTTGTACATCGTTGTGCTATTAAAATTAATAAAATATAACATCCCTCAAAACCCACTGAAAGCACGAGATTCATTAAAAAAGAGGCTGAGGGTGATTAACACCCCATTTTATGAAATAAGCATAATAGATCATAAAAATAAATCTGACGTACATCGTTGTGCTATTCGCGAAAATTAAGCAGATGAATAACTCAGTGATTTACCTTAGATACAAACAAATTCAGGTGTAGTGAAAAGTCCAATTGGTCAGCGTTGACATTTTTGCCCATCATGTCCTTTGTTATCGTTTTCACATATCAATGAATTTTGTAGCTTCACCAAGTTACTCATCTGTTTGATTTTTGCGAATTGAAATTAATAAAATATAACAACCCCAAAAACAACTGAAATAGTGAGATTCATTAGAAAAGAGGCTGAGGGTGATTAACACCCCATTTTATGAAATAAGCATAATAGAGCATAAAAATAAGTCTGACGTACATCGTTGTGCTATTGAAAAAATTAATAAAATATAACATTCCCAAAAACAACTGAAATAGTGAGATTCATTAAAAAAGAGGCTGAGGGTGATTAACACCCCATTTTATGAAATAAGCATAATAAACCATAAAAAATAAATCTGACGTTGTACATCGTTGTGCTATTGAAATTAATAAAATATAACAACCCTTAAAAACCACTAAAAGCGCGAGATTCATTAAAAAAGAGGCTGAGGGTGATTAACACCCCATTTTATTAAATAAGCATAAAAAATAAATCTGACGTTGTACATCGTTGTGCTATTGAAATTAGTAAAACATAACATCCCCCAAAAACAACTGAAATTGTGAGATTCATTAAAAAAGAGGCTGAGGGTGATTAACACCCCATTCTATGAAATAAGCATAATAAACCATAAAAAATAAATCTGACGTTGTACATCGCTGTGCTATTGAAATTAATAAAATATAACATCCTCAAAAACCACTAAAAGCGCGAGATTCATTAAAAAAGAGGCTGAGGGTGATTAACACCCCATTTTATGAAATAAGCATAATAGAGCATAAAAATAAATCTGACGTACATCGTTGTGCTATTGAAATTAATAAAATATAACATCCCCAAAAACAACTGAAATAGTGAGATTCATTAGAAAAGAGGCTGAGGGTGATTAACACCCCATTTTATGAAATAAGCATAATAAACCATAAAAAATAAATCTGACGTTGTACATCGTTGTGCTATTAAAATTAATAAAATATAACATCCCTCAAAAACCACTGAAAGCGCGAGATTCATTAAAAAAGAGGCTGAGGGTGATTAACACCCCATTTTATAAAATAAGCATAAAAAATAAATATGACGTTGTACAGGGTGTCCCAAATTGCTTGATTTTGGCTGGTTTTCCTATTTTCAGACCAGGTAGAGAAAAACTGACATATGAGTCTAGAGCTCGATTTTTGTGAAACGCCGATTGGTGAAAACCACATTTCGATATCTCTAACCGTTTCCGAGATATCGGCAAAAGTTGACATTTTACAGATTCCGAAAAACTTTTTTTAACGTTAAAAAATGTTATTTTTAAAGAGAAATGTGTTATATTGGCAGCAAGGATGACTAGACATATCTTGGCATATATATTTTTGGAAAGTTTATTTTTTTTCCTATTTTCTAAAGTCAAAGCCAAAACTATGGTTTCCATTTAATAATAATAATAATAATAATAATAATAACGTTTATTTGCAGAACATTCCTAATAATTTGGTATTAAAATAAACATAAAAAGTAAGTACTCATCTACAAAAAAGACTAGAAACAACATGTCCCCAACAGGGACTGTTGATCTTAGTTCTAGCCTTAAAATAATAATAAATTTTAAAAATAATAAATTTTGTTTTCTGTAACAGTATAGACGTAAAATAAATAATGTTATTATAGTGTTATTATAGTGAGGGATTTACACATGAGGGAGAGCTATTGGTTTGAAGAAGTTATTTAAAAGAACCACTAATAAAGCTTTGATAAATAATATTTTTTGACATGGGTTTTAAAGCTTGAAATAGATAAATTTTTATAAACAGCAGGTAATTGATTGTATAAGTAGTATATATTATATGAGAAGGATCTACGGTATAATGCAGTTTTATGAGGAGGTGGTGACAGTGAACCTTTATGTCTCAAATTTAATGTATGTACGTCTGAACGAAATTTTATCTTATTGAGCAAGTACGGGGGACTTTTATTAATAATTACATTATGAAACAGTATTATTGAATGAAATTGCCTTCTAACAGTCATGGTTAACCATTTTGTATCTTTAATTTTATGAGAGATTCTTTCATATTTTTTAATTCCATATATAAACCTAAGGCACGACTTTTGTACTTTCTCTATCCGATTTATATCTATCTTATCTAGACATGGACCATATAAAACATCGCAATAATTAAAATGGCATAAGACTAATGTGTCAGTTAATTTAATTTTTAGTGATGTAGAAAGTAAATGACGATGTGGGAACAATAGTTTTAAGTTTAAGTAAGCCTTTTGTATACATTTAGAAACATGCTTTTTAAATCGTAAATCTACATCGAACTCAACACCTAGATTTCTCGCTATATTGGATGGTATTAACACATTGTTATTTATGCAAATATTGATTTCATTCCTCATTTGTACTAGATTTCTTCCAAAAACTAAAACTTTCGACTTACTTGGATTTATTCGTAAATTGTGCTGCTCGGATATTAACGTCAATTCTTTCATATCATTATTTATTTTAATGTTAGCATCATCTATATCCCCGGGATTAAATGAATAATAGACTTGCGTATCATCGGCGTACATATGCGCAACACAATTTTGTAGAACATTGACCAAATTGCATGTATAAATACAGAACAATAAAGGTCCTAAGATGGATCCTTGTGGGACTCCACTAGTAATATTACCAAAATTGGACCTGCCGTTTGTAGTTTCTACAAATTGTATGCGATTATGTAAGTAGTTACGGGTCAATGTGATTGAATTTTTGGAAAACCCTATAAAATGCAGTATAGAATACAATAATTGATGGCAAATTGTATCAAATGCCTTGGAATAATCGATAAGCACTAAAGCAGTTGTTTTCCCCTGATCACTCGCAGTTAAGATGTCATCTGTAATTTTTAGTAGGGCAGTTGTACAACTGTGACCACTTCTAAACCCTGACTGGTTTATAGGAAGAATGCTATATTTATTTAAATGGTTTCTGATTTGAAAATTCATAATTTTTTCGATAATTTTGGAAAAAACAGAAAGCAAACTTATAGGGCGAAGCTCATTAAAACTATTCGGAATGTCACATTTAGGCACAGGTATTACTTTAGACACTTTCCAAGCATCCGGAAAAACATTTTTAGTAAGACAGAAATTGATAATATTGGTCATGTAACGCAGAATGTGAGGACAACATAATAACAACATATCAACATTAATTTGATCTGACCCTGTAGCTTTAGATTTTATTTCTAGTAGATACTTGTAAACCACGTTTTCAGAAACTGTTTCAAATGTAAATAACGAGTTGTAATTAGTTTTTAAGTTAGTATCATAAAATTGGAGCAGGTTAATATCTGGAACAAAATTACCAGTGCCATGCTGTAAGAAGAAGTTGTTCACATCATCTGGTATATTTAAAGCATCAGGTAATTCGTTTTTCTTCCTTGATTTGTTGTAGACACTTAACTCATCCAATTTTTTCCACAATAACTTACTAGAATTATTATTGTTGACAACATATTGCAAGTAACGTTTTTTCTCGTTGCGAATAGCTATGTTTGTTTGATTTCTTAGAGATTTGTAATAATCATGATGTTCTTTCTTTTTTGTTTTTTGATATTTACTAAGGGCTTTATCCCGTAAGGTTATCATCAATTTTATATTGTCAGTAAACCATGGTTGTTTTTGTGTTTTAATTTTAATATTTTTTTCTGGCGCAATTGTATCAAATATTCCTATTATTAAGGTATTAAAGAAATCTACTTTGGTGTTAATATCCTCCATATAATAATAATAATAATAGTTTATTTACTAAAAAAGAGGCAGTATACATGAAAATACTTATAAATACATTGAATGTAAATAAACTGAATACAGCCACAAGATGAAATAAATCCATCTGACCGTGACCACAAAGAAAATAAATATATTATTATATGTATTGCACAAACAACACAAAATAATAATTAGAAATCTAATGACAATTGCACAAACAACACAAAATAATAATTAGAAATCTAATGACAATATATGGACAGTACACAATATATACATATATATATACACATACATACCTATATACACATATATACATACATACATATATAAAAAAATAATTATAATATAATCTTAATATATCATATAAGGAAAAAAATTAAAAATTTAACACATCATATATAAACAACTATAACAATAACTCAATATATTATTATGACATAAGAGACAAATCAGAAGAAATATAAGAGACAATATATTATAAATACGATTTCAATAGAAATTAATTTGATTTATTACAAATAATCATGATTTTTTAAGTCAATTTGATCACTTATTTTTTTTTTGTTTAGCATTGAGTATTTTTTTAGTTCTATACGAAACTTTTTTCTTTGTAGAACTTTAATATCTTCTGGAAGATTATTAAAACATCTTGGGCCCAAAAAGATCCAACTGCGTTGTGCTGCAGTAGTATTCATTTTGGGGACATGTACAAGTATTTTGATATTTTGTCTGGTTTTATATGCGGAAGTAGTATCTCTATTGTTTATCAGAAATGCTTCAAAAACACATTTTGCAAAAAATAGTTGCCTTAAATTAGGGACTTTGCTTTCTTCAAAGAGAAGATTAGATGAATAAAGTATCCCTTTACCTAGTAGTATTCTTAAAAATTTTTTTTGCATAGTTTCTAAATTACGCATATGAATGTTTAGTGCTCCACCCCATGCTATTATTCCATAATTTAAGTGTGATTCAACAAGGGATATGTAAATTGATCTCAGTTGGCAAAAAGGTAAGTACTTTTTAATTTCCTTATATCTAAACAATATGCATCTAAGTTTGTTTATTATAGATTTGATATGGTGGTCCCACCTTAGGTGATGATCTATGATTACTCCTAGATACTTGATATTTTCGGTGATCTGGATGTGTTGTGTATCCCCAATTTTCAGATATTCGAATTTAGGCAATCCACTTAAGTACAGCGCAAACGGTAAGTATTTGGTTTTTTTAATATTTATAGTAAGTATTTTACTGTCAAACCAGTTCTTAAATAGTACCAGATCGTTTTCTACTTTGTTTTTTAATAAGTTCCAGGAGTTGTCTTTGTAAAATACAGCGGTGTCGTCCGCATAAGAAAATATTTTACCACTTGAAGGCATGTCAAAAATTGAATTAATATATAAAATAAATAAAACTGGACCAAGAACAGTTCCTTGTGGCACTCCGAATTCAATTGTTCTTGGCTCGCTATAAGTATTATTGACAAGTGCGCGTTGCTGCCTATTTTCTAAGTAACTCTTTATTAACTTTAGAGCATTATTACGAAAACCATAGCTTTCAAGCGTTGAAAAAAGTTTTTCGTGATGAACCGTATCAAAAGCCTTTTGCAGGTCAAAGAAAACTGTCAGACATTTTTCTTTGTTATCCAGGGCCTTATAGATTTCTGCGGTTAAATTTTTAATTGCATCATTAGTTGACTTTCCTTTTATAAAACCGAATTGTGACTCAGAAATTATATTATATTTTTTTGCAAAACTACAAATTCTAATTTTTAAAGCTTTCTCAAAAACTTTAGCCAAAGTGGAGATTAGCGAAATAGGGCGATAATTTGAAGTGTCTAGTGGATCCCCAGTTTTAAATAAGGGTTTTATAATTGCGGACTTAAATGCGGAGGGACATGTGCCATGTTCAATTATACCGTTAATCAAAATGCTCAAAGGTAAGGATATAAAATCTGATATGTTTTTTAAAGTATTTGAGTTTATTCCATCCACGCCTACTGATTTTTTGTTCTTAAGGTTACTGATAATATTTTTTATTTCCGATTGAGAAGTGGGAGAAAGAAAAATTGAATTATTAATTGTTCGTTCTGAGATGGCTACGTTAGCATTGTTAGGATGTATTTTATTAGCTAAATTTTTACCAATATTAGTAAAGAAATTTATGAACTCGTTAGCGATTTTTAAATTGTCCTGAGTTGTTTCCCCTAATTCTGTTTTTATTGAATTTATATCTGTTGTGAACGTTTTTGAATGATTAGTTATTAAGTCAACGGTGTTCCATAGGTCCTTTGAGTTGCTCTTTGTTTTACTTACACAGTCTTTATAAAAGTCTTCCTTGCGCTTTTTTATTAGTTTATCTAAAACTTTTTTATAATTTTTATACTGTTCTTTTAAAACATTATCATTAGGATTTTTTTTTAATTTTATTGAACAAAGAATCACGTTTATTTATAGAGTGAACTAATCCATTCGTAATCCATTTTTTAAGTTTAACATTTTTATGTTTAATGTGTTTTATATAGGTGCAATTATCTATATGGTGTATTAAAATATTAACAAAGTCATTTGTTTCAGCTTCAATTTCGACCCCTTGTATAAAATCCCAGGACAATGATTCTAAGGCTGTTCTAAGTTTTTTAAAGTTTATATGTTTGTAGGTCTTTTGCTTCGTATAGTTATTAGACAAATTGTTTAATACTAATTGTGAGATGGTAATATAATGATCTGTTATATCACTTTGAACAACTATTGGTAGGACACTATCATCGACATTATATTTGCTTTTTATAAATATATGATCTAAACATGATTTTGATTCATTTTGGATTCTAGTATGTTCATTTATAAACGATTTAAAACCATGTTCAGATAATACATCTAGATATTCATATGTATACTCGGCATTGGACATAATATCCATGTTTAAATCTCCCACAAAGAAAGTAAAATCACTTTTATTATTATTCAAACTTAGGTAATTATCTAGTGAGATATTAAATGCATATGGACAAGAAGAAGGGGGTCTATATGTAGCTAAAACGATTATATGCTTTCCACAAAAGTTGAATAAATCTGCTTTAATTACATTGGTTTCACTTATTTGTATTATATTTACATGGCTACTGATTTGGTTACTTATATACATTACACATCCATCATTCTTGTTAATATTGCCCATGTTGTAAAATATATTGTATCCAGGGATATTAAAAAATTGAAGGTCTTTATCTTTAAGATCAAAAGTTTCAGACAAAACAATGCAATGAAAATTGTTTTCAAACTGACTCAAAAATACCAACAATTCATCAAAATTATGATTAAGGCTTCTAATATTAATCTGCAAAATTTTAAAGTTTTGATAACAATTGTTTACTTCTAAGACCATATTTGCTTGGTGTCCACTTTCTAATATTTCTGTCTTTATAGGTGAAAATTGGACGTCTCTTATATACTGATTCATTGTAAGATAGATATTTCCGAGAAAAAAAGAAGAAAAACTAACAAAATATAAGATTACAATGAATTTATAAAAATTTTGAGAGCTAAGGTCTCAAATGAATATAAAACAGAACGAAAAAAACCTATTTGCTACTAGGAATACGATTTCTAGATGAAATTCTTTGTTGTCCTGAAGTGTTTGTTTTCTTTGGTTTTGCGCCTGTAGGTTTGCCTGGGGTGACTACGAGTTTTCTGTTTCTGTCTTCCTCGTCTTCTGCTTGTGTTCTTTGTACCGATTGGGCTGTTTTATCCTCAAATTCAAAATATCCTCTAGATTCTGCTCTACGCTTTCTTTTAATATAGTTGGAGTAGATGGTTCACTATTAGTAAAACGTTGGGGAGGTGGAGAGTAATATGGCGCTGTGGATAAATGCTTTTTTCTTTGTATGTCTTCGTAATTGTAGCTTAAACCTTCTATTATTACTTTGTTACCTTTTAAATACGCTTTAATGTTCGCTTCCTTTGCTTCTTTTGTTACTCTGACTAGGACTTTTCTCTCTTCACGATCTTCCTCTATTAAGTCTTCACTTATAAAAATGTTTGAACCCTTCAACTTTGTTCTCTTACTAAGTATACTCTTTTTTGTGAAGTTTGATAACAATTCCACCAATATCGGTCTAGGTTTGTCGGATGTTTTTCCTAGGCGAAAGATGTCGGTAATTTCGTTAGTCCCAAATTCCGTAATTTGCAATTTTTCCTTTACTATCTTTGCTATAACTCTCACCAACTCATCATCTTTTTCAATGTTCTTCTCCTCTATACCATAGAATATTAAATTTTTGTTTTTTAGTTTCCTCTCAACCACTTTCAAGCGGCTCTTTAATTGTAAATTTTCTACTTCTATTCTATTTACCTTTTGTTTCACTTCTTAAAATTCGGAATCTATTTTCTTAGTTAACTTCTTTAATTCGTTTTCCACGCCATCTACTTTCTTGGTGAGGCTATCATTAAAATTAAGCAGGGCGTTATAGACATCTTCTATCGTAATATTTGCGGTACACATATTGTAGATTTCTACATGAGATTTGACATTAAATGAAATGCGTAGGCAAACCTATTAGAGTATTGGTGAAAATCTTCTGCAATTTCCTATTGACAGGTTTCTTGGGTTAGAAAGTAACATAGAACTAATATCATCGGCTCAACTCCTGGTTAATAGATGGCGCCAAACTCAACAATATCTCAGCTCATATGTTTTAGGTTATTCTGGTGAATTACACAACTAGATGTTAGGGAATACAACTGCACTAACCTCGCATAGAGATGTCCTTGGCTCATTTACACACTGTGAAAGTCTGTCTCAATTAATTCGTATTTTTCATATAGAAAGGACACTATTATTTACACACAAACAACGACTTGACCTTGATGAAATATGGTTTCCTATATACCATATCAATTATATTTTCAAATGGTGTGAGCTGTAACAGATCATTTAATAATTCTAAGTCAAGTCGTTTCAAATTGCGAAATTTTATGAACGTATCTTGTTTGTAGATTTGTTCATCTTTTAACATGCAAAATACTAGACAGTGGTCAGAAACATTAGCTACGGTTTTTACACCGCATTTTTTAATATCCATATCATTCAATATGAGAATAACATCTATCAAAGTAGCTGAAGTACTAGTAACACGGGTTGGATTATTTATTATTTGTTTTAAATTAAATGAATCAATGCATTCTGATGGTCGAGATGGTAGAGTACCTGCCTCTCACCCAAAAGTCCCGGGTTCGAATCCCGGTCGTGGCAATGGAAAATACTGTGAGAGGGATTTTTCCATTATACACGGATATTGGATGTGTGTCCCTTGTCTTTAAATGTGTAGCCCCTTCCCGCACAAGGCTCAGCCTTCTGGGATAAAGGGGGTCGTAATTACATGTGGTGTATTTATTTATTATTTATTTATTTATTATTTATTCTGCAAAAAGCAGGGTTTTCCTGTTATTAAGGTCCAACATATCGACGTTAATATCACCACCGCATACTATTTTATTACTATTAGAGATTATATCTGACATAACATCTTCAAAATTGTTTAAAAAATCTAAAATATATTTGTTTGGCGGTCTATACAATACACCAACTACGATTTGCTTTTTATTCACAGTAAGTCTTACCCACAATTGCTCTAATGATTCGAGACAGTCTTTCTTTAAAATTTCATACCTTAAATTAGACCTAAAGTACAAACCTATTCCACCTCCTCTTGTTTCTCTATCACATCTAATAAATTTGTATCCGGTTATATTCACAGCATTATCTGGTATACCATCAGTTAACCACGTTTCCACAATTCCAATAACGTCATAATTTTCTTGTACTATAAAATCTTTAATATCTGAAAGGTTACTAACTAGTGATCTTACATTAAAAAACGCAATAGACAAATCCCTCATTTGTAATATACCTAAATCTAAAATCTAATAAGTATCTAAATATAATAGTATAATGTGAAAGTTAATGACAAAAGTACAGGCGACTATATAAATATAAAAACTCCTATTTTAGTTTCATAATATTTTCCATGTCTTCTAAAGTTATCATAGAATGTATTCTGTTATTAAGTTTAACAAAAATTTTTCCAAACTTCGTCCAGATATTGCCTTTGCCAAATGCCTCTCTCGCCTGCTTCAGAAGTTCAAATCTTTGTTTAATTAACTCTTCGACAATCGCTGTTTCGGTACCCTTTAACTTCTTTTTGTTATAATACACATCATTACGATCAACAGCAGAGGCAAATTTAACCAAAATGGGCCGTGGATTTTTCATATTATCTTTAAGTGCCCCTATTCGGTGACAATATTCAATTTCGCAACGTGTTATACCCAACTTGATACTAAACAAATTTAATAATTTTGTTTTCAAATTTTCTTCTTTTTCCTCTTTTACCCCAAAAACTCTCAGTTCTGATAATTTGGATTTTTGTTCAATATCATTTAATTTGTGCATAATATTTTTAGTGCTAACTTGTAACTCGTTGTGTTCACTATTTTGGATGTCATGTAATTTCTGTTTAAGCACCTGGTTCTCATTTTGCACTTTATTTAATTTCTCTTCTAATAAATTTAACTTTATATTTATTTGATTGTTTTTTTCCTTATTTAAGGTTTGAATTTTATTTATTTGTTTTTCCACTTCTTCTGAAATCTTTTTTGTTATAGCGGATAAAAACTTATCTGCAAAACTGTCCATAAATGCCGTATCATTGTAGCATTCTTTCACCACTTCTTTTGCCAGGGTTTTTATCTTTTCACTTTCTTGCCTTGTACTCATTTTTCAATACTTGGTTATAATTTATAACAAACTGTGCAGTTTTAACACTTTTAACACTTAATAGGCCTTTATTTTCACAGAATCACAACCTTTGATTTATACACAACACTTATGAAGTTTAGCAGAAAGAAATTGTACATGGAAATAGCTTAAATTTGATAACTTTGCGGAGCGTTTTATTTACGTCTACTCTGAACAGAACATAATAGTAATTTGAAATAACAAAGTTAGCTTTGATATCAAACAATCGAAAAGCGATATATTTTTTTTGACAAATGCATCTTATTCTACGTCAAAAAGTTTTTACCGTTTGAAAAAATATCCAAAAATAAAAAAGTTGACAATTTTTCGGAATCTGTAAAATGTCAATTTTTGCCGATATCTTGAAAACGGTTAGAGATATCGAAATGTGGTTTTCACCAATCGGCGTTTCACAAAAATCGAGCTCTAGACGCATATGTCAGTTTTTCTCTACCTGGTCTGGAAATAGGAAAACCAGCCAAAATCAAGCAATTTGGGACACCCTGTACATTGTTGTGCTATTGAAATTAGTAAAATATAAAATCTCCCAAACACAACTGATATAGTGAGATTCATTAAAAAAGAGGCTGAGGGTGATTAACACCCCATTTTATGAAATAAGCATAATAAACCATAAAAAATAAATCTGACGTTGTACATCGTACATCGTTGTGCTATTGAAATTAATAAAATATAACAACCCTCAAAAACCACTAAAAGCGCGAGATTCATTAAAAAAGAGGCTGAGGGTGATTAACACCCCATTTTATGAAATAAGCATAATAGAGCATAAAAATAAATCTGACGTTGTACATCGTTGTGCTATTGATATTAATAAAATATAACATCCCCAAAAACAACTGAAATAGTGAGATTCATTAAAAACGAGGCTGAGGGTGATTAACACCCCATTATATGAAATAAGCATAATAAACCATAGAAAATAATTCTGACGTTGTACATCGTTGTGCTATTAATAATAATAAAATATAACATACCCCGAAAACAACTGAAAGAATGAAATTCACTAAAAAAGGGTCTGAGGGTGGATAACACCCCATTTTATGAAATAAGCATAATAAACTTTAGAAAATAAATCCGACGTTGTACATCGTTGTGCTATTAGTAAAAGTAAAATATAACATCCCCCAAAGACAACCGAAAGAGTGAGATTCACTAAAAAAGGGTCTGAGGGTGGAAAACACCCTATTTTATGAAATAAGCATAATAAATCATAGAAAATAAATCCGCCGTTGTACATCGTTGTGCTATTAGTAATAGGAAAATATAACATCCCCTAAAACCAACTGATAAAGTGAGATTCAGTAAAAAAGAGGCGGAAGGTGGAAAACACCCCATTTTATGAAATAAGCATAATAAACCATAAAAAATAAATCTGACGTTGTACATCGTTGTGCTATCTATATAAGGGCACCGGGCGGTGCCCTTTCTATATAAGGGCACCGGGCGGTGCCCTTATATTATTAAACGCTGATAAGGCAGACTCACTCTAATTTCGTAGTGAAATTTATGTACTTTACCGCCTCAAAGGCTTTTTTCCGAGAGTATATCGGCGCGCAGCGCCGCTTATTTTAGATGTCGTCGTGTCGGGAAAATCGCTTAGGCTATATTTCGTTACGATCCGTTGAGTATTAAGAAAGTTATTAACGTTTCAATACCCCCGTGTCGAAGGGTTTTGAAAATCAGCGAAATTAGAAAGAGTTCGAAGACTAATGGCCGCCGCCGGAAGTCGGCTAAATTCTAACCCGACTTTAAATTTTACGTTTTCCCTCGAAAATGTCACTTTTCTTACGCTCCTCCTGGCTCGAAAACGGCAGCGCGACCCGCGCATTCACGATGTAGTGTTAAGTTAGACCCTCTAGCTTAGGTTTCGTGAAAGAAACGGGGTCCGAAAGCTCTTTTTCGTTTGGAAATAGTATTTGAAAATTTCGTGTTTTTCGGGTCGGCGAGAATCGCCAAACACGCTGTCCTTCCGGGGCTTATAACTCGGCCGTCTTTAGAGATAGAACGGCGCGGTATTTTTTTTTGAAAACTACATGAAATTTCCAAAAACCCCAAAGTCGATTTGCTTTTTCGATTTTCGGCTCCGTAAGCGAGCTACGGCCGTTCAAAGATTGGCAATTTTCGACTTTTTCCCGACACGTACCCACATTTATTTCGACTGCACTCTCAAATTTCGTCCAGGAGACTCCGACCCCGGACCGATCGAAAGAGGAAGGACAAACGAAAAACTTTGTCGTTTCACTTTTTCGAGATCGCCGTTATTTGCCGAGATGCGAATTTTTCAAAAAGGCCGTTTTCGGTACTATTCCGGATTTTTTTGCTCCGGAGTCCGGAGGATTTTTTCGACCAAATTTTTAGGAGAGCTAGACACGACCTTCCTACAAGTTCACCTAAAATTTCGTCGCTTAATATCCGTCGGCGGCGGAGATATTAATTTTTTCCTAGGTCGATGTTCGCGTGTCGATTTCGTCGAAAATCTGCCAAATTTGCCAAACACGCACCTCAACTTCACCTCACAGCTCGGAGGTTTTTAGAGATGGAGCGGCGCCGTATTTTTTTTCGAAAACTAGAAGAAAAGTTAGTTAGGTACAAGTGGAAAATTATTTTTGCGATTTTCGGCCCCATAAGCGAGTTATAGCCGTTCGAAGTTTGGCTATTTCTCATTTTCTTCCGACACGCCCCCCTTCTTTATTCGATAGCGCCCTCAAATTTCGATCCGGAGACTCCGGACACGGACCAAACGCAAGAGGAAGGACAAACGAAAAAGTCATTTTTTCATTTCTTGGCCATCTCCGATATTTGCCGAGATGCAAATTTTTTAAAAAGGCCGTTTTCGGTACTATTCCGGATTTATTTTTCCGGATTTATTTGCTCCGGAGTCCGGAGGATTTTTTCGCCCGGATTTTCAGGAGAGCTAGAACCATCCTTCCTCTCGGATCCCTGAAAATTTCGTCGAAAAATATTAATCCGCGGCCGAGTTATGAATTTTTTTGCGAATCGTTACGCCACGCTCGCCACATGCATGTAGTCCGTCCGAACTTACACAACGACATACGTTTTCGAAGACGTATGTCTGCAGGGTAAAATTAAGCTTCTTCATTTTCGACGCTACGTGAAAAACGATAGCATATTCGGACTCGGGACGATTCCACGAATCTCAAACCGTTTTCCGATTTTCGATCGGACGTTTCCTTCCCATCTCGATTTTAAGCGTCAAATTTCTTTCAACCAATCTATATTGGCTAAAATAGCCAATTTCGAAGCGATTTTCGTGCGGTTTTCGATGGGGAATCGGTAGAGGGTCTCTCCGAGCGACTTTCTTGACCTTCATATCGGGTGTTCGATTCGCCCGGGACCCCCAAAAAAAATAAAAAGTCGGAAAAAGTCCCCAAACGTCGCGTTTTCTTGCTGCCAGAAAAATGGAACGGCGGCAAAATTTTTTTCCAAGGGGGTCAAAAAAAATAATTTATAGCAGGCGTCCCCGAAAAAATTTCTTAGGGGCCCAAAAAAAAATTATTTCTTAAAAATTTTTTTTTTTCGATTTTGAACCTCCCCCCCCAAAAAAAAAAGTTCCAAAAAAATTTTTTTTAATTTTAATCACTTAATTCAACTGAGAAGAACCCGCCGGGGCCAATTCCTTAATCATTTCTCACTCTTTCAATTTTTTCAACTCATCCAAATTAACCCCACCCCCTCCTTCGAGCCAATCCCCGCTAGGGGGTTGGCGAGTAGTTCGTTTATGTAACACCTCAAAAAAAAAAATTGCAGACCCTGAATGGCCCGACCTCGAAGGCACGAGTATTTCGCTCCTTAGGCGGCGTCAAATAATTTTTTCCAAGGGGGTCGGAAAAAAAATCGAAAGTGAGCGTCCCGAAAATTTTTTCCAAGGGGGTCAAAAAAAAAAATTCGGAAAAATTTTTTTTTCGATTTTCGTCCCCCCTTCCAAAAAAAAAGTTCCAAAAATTTTTTTTTTCGAGTTTTACGCGTTAGACGAACGCCGTAGGCGCGAGGCTTTCGCTCCTTCAACTTCTTCGACACATCCGAATCCACCCCACCCCCCCCTCGAGCCAACCCCCGCCAGGGGGTTGGCGAGAAGTTCGTTTATGTAAACCTCAAAAAAAAAATAGCAGACCCCGAAAAAACAAAACCACAAGTCCCGGATTTTCAACTAGAAACCCCGAGATAAAAATCTACCCCATCCCCCCTTCGAGCCAACCCCCGCTAGGGAGTTGGCGAGGAGTTCGTTTATGTAAACCTCAAAAAAAAAATTGCAGACCCTGAATAGCCCGACCTCTTTTCGAAGTACCGAAGGCACGAGCATTTCGCTCCTTAGGCGTCGTCAAATATTTTTTCCAAGGGGGTAGGAGAAAAAAATCGAAAGTGAGCGTCCCGAAAATTTTTTCCAAGGGGGTCCAAAAATAAAATTCGGAAATTTTTTTTTTTTCAACCACCTTCCCAAAAAAAAAGTTTAAAAAAATTTTTTTTTTCGATTTTTACGCGTTAGACGAGCGCCGAAGGCGCGAGGCTTTTGCTCCTTTAACTTTTTCGACTCATCCGAATCGACCCCACCCCCCTTCGAGCCAACCCCCGCTAGGGGGTTGGCGAGAAGTTCGTTTATGTAAACCTCAAAAAAAAATAGCAGCCCCCTAAAAAACAAAACCACAAGTCCCGGATTTTCAACTAGAAACCCCGAGAGAAAAATCCACCCCACCCCCCCCTTCGGGCCAACCCCCGCTAGGGGGTTGGCGAGGAGTTATTGACAGCCGCCGGCAGGCCTATATATGAACTAGATCGTGCTATCGCACGATCTAGTTCATATATTATAAACGGTGAGCAGGCAGACTCGCTCTAATTTTTTGTGGTTTTTTTATGTACTTTGCGGCGCTAAAGGCTTTTTTTGGGGGGGACGTCGGCGCGCAGCGCCGCTTTTTTTAGGGGTCGTCGCTTCGGGAATGCGTCATAGGCTATCGTTCGTCGTGTTTCGTTGAGTAATTGAAAAGTTATTGATCGTTTGGTGGCACCGTGTCCGAGAAGTTTGTAAAATTTGTGAAATTGAAAAGAGATGCGAGAACAATGGCCGCCGAAAGAAAATGGCGGATTTTTAACCCTACTTACAATTTTTAGTCAACGTCAAAATTCCGGTTTTTCGTTCGGTCCTGCAGCTCTGAAAATGGTAGCGCCACCGCGCTATTCAAGATGTGGTTTTAAGTTGGACCCTCGGGCGTCGATTCGGTACCAGAACGGCGGCCCGGCGGCGTTTTTTCGTCTGGAAATAGCGCTTGAAGTTTTGGTGTTTTCGCGATTTTTTCCAATTTGTCGAAATCTCCAAACACGCCTCCCTTCCGAGAATTATCGCCGGCGGCTCCTTCGACTTGGAGCGCCGGAGTATTTTTTTTCGAAAACTAGACGAAATTTAGAAATCCTTTGAGTGTAAATGGTTTTCTCGGATTTTGCTTCCTAAGCGAGTTATGATTTTTTGAAGATGAGCGATTTTTTCGGATTTCGGCGATTTTTCGAACGTGCACCCCTTTTGAACGCGACACAGCCCTTACCGGAGGATCCGGGGGATCCGCGCTCGGACCAAAGACGAGAGGAAGGATAGACCTCCAGCCGTTTTTTTGTTTTTTCGCCCATCTCCGATATTTGCCGAGATACGAATTTCTTAAAAAGGTCGATTTTCGCGAAAAACGGCACTCTTCCGGGCTTTCTAGCTCCGGAGTCCGGAGTATTTTTTCGACCGGATTTTCAGGAGAGCTAGACACGACCTTCCTCTCGGATCCCTGATAATTTCGTCGAAAAATATTCATCCGCGGCCGAGCTGTGAATTTTTTCCTAGGTCGATGTCCGCATGGTCGATTTCGTCGAAAATCTACCAAATTTGCCAAACACGCGCCTCAACTTTACCTCATAGCTCGAAGGTCTTTGGTGATGGAGCGGCGCCGTATTTTTTTTCCAAAACTACAAGAAAAGTTGGTTAGGTGCAAGTGGAAAATTATTTTTGCCATTTTCGGCCCCACAAGCGAGATATAGGCGTTCAAAGTTCGACTATTTTTAACATTTGCTCATTTTCTTCCGACATGCACCGTGTCTTTTTTCGATAGCGCCCTCAGATTTCAATCCGGGGACTTCGGACCCGGACCAAACGCCAGAGGAAGGACAAACGAAAAAGTCGTTGTCTCATTTTTCGGCCGTCTCCGTTATTTGCCGAGATAAGAATTTTTTAAAAAGGTCGATTTTCAAGAAAAACGGTACTTTTCCGGGCTCAATGGCTCCTTTGCCCGGAGGATTTTTTCGACCGGATTCTTAGGACAATTAGAACCATCCTTCCTTTCGGATCCCTGAGTATTTCGTCGAAAAATATTCATCCGCGGCCGAGCTGTGAATTTTCTTGCGGATCGATACGCGGCGCTCGCCAGGTGCGCGTAGTCCGTCCAAACTTACAAGTACAACATACGTTTCCAAAGACGTATGTCTTTAGGCTAAAATGGAGCTTCTTCATTTTCGACGCTAGGTGAAAAACGATGGCATTTTCGGACTCGGGACGACTTCACGATTCCGAATTTCAGATTTTCGATTGGACCTCTCCTTTCGAAATCGATTTTGACAGTTAAATATTGGAAATTTTTTTTCGACCAATCAGAAGCGTTTCCTTAAAATTGCGCTGGAACGGCCGTTTTCGAAGCGATTTTCGCGCGGTTTTCCACGGGGGATCGGAAGCGGACGTCTCCGGGCGACCGTCACTTAGACATTTAAACGTCACTTTGACGGCTGTCAAAAAAATTTTTTTTTTTCGAAAAACGTAATTTTGACGGCTGTAAAAAAAACTTTTTTTTTTTTCGACAAACGACACTTTCACAGTTGTCAAATTTTTTCTCGGTGTCGGAATCCGGGCAGAACCCGCCCGAGGCTAATTCTTTAATCGGTTTTTTTTTTCGAAAAATGTCACTGTGACAGCCGTCAAAAAAATTTTTTTTTTTTCGAAAAACGTCATTGTGACAGCCGTCAAATTTTTTCTCAGTTTCGGAATCCGGGCAGAACCCGCCGGGGCCAATTCCTTAATGACTTAATTCATTCGACGGTTTCGGAATCCGGGCAGAACCCGCCGGGGCCAATTCTTTAATCGTTTTTTTTTTTTCGAAAAACGTCACTGAGCCGTCAAAAAAATTTTTTCGTCGAAAAACGTTTTGACAGCCGTCAAAAAAATTTTTTTTTTCGAAAAACGTCATTTTGACCGCCGTTAAAAAAAATTTTTTTTTCGAAAAACGTCATTTTGACAGCCGTCAAATTTTTTCTCAGTTTCGGAATCCGGGCAGAACCCGCCGGGGCCAATTCCTTAATCGTTCTTTTCGAAAAACGTCACTGTGATAGCCGTCAAAAAAATTTTGTTTCCGAGAAACGTCATTTTGACAGCCGTCAAAAAAGTTTTATTTTTCGAAAACCGTCATTTTGACAGCCGTCAAAAAAAAATTTTTTCATTCGACGGTTTCGGAATCCGGGCAGAACCCGCCGGGGCCAATTCATTAATCGTTTTTTTTTTTCGAAAAAACGTCAGACAGCCGTCAAAAAAAATTTTTTTTCGAAAAACGTCATTTTGACAGCCGTCAATTTTTTTCTCATTTTCGGAATCCGGGCATAACCTGCCGGGGCCAATTCCTTAATCACTTAATACATTCGACGGTTTCGGAATCCGGGCGGAACCCGCCGGGGCCAATTCTTTAATAGTTTTTTTCGAAAAGCGTCACCGTGACAGCCGCCAAAAAAATTTTTTTTTCGAAAAACGTCATTTTGATAGCCGTCAAAAAAAAATTTTATTTTTCGAGAAACGTCACTTTGACGGCCGTCAAAAAATTTTTTTTTCGAAAAACGTCATTTTGACAGCCGTCAAATTTTTTCTCAGTTTCGGAATCCGGGCAGAACCCGCCGGGGCCAATTCCTTAATCACTTAATTCATTCGACGGTTTCGGAATCCGGGAAGAACCCGCCGGGGCTAATTCTTTAATCGTTTTTTTCGAAAAACGTCACTATTTTTTTCGAAAAACGTCATTTTGACAGCCGTCACAAATAATTTTAATTTTTCGAGAAACGTCATTTTGACGGCCGTCAAAAAATTTTTTTTTCGAAAAACGTCATTTTGACAGCCGTCAAATTTTTTCTCAGTTTCGGAATCCGGGCAGAACCCGCCGGGGCCAATTCCTTAATCACTTAATTCATTCGACGGTTTCGGAATCCGGGAAGAACCCGCCGGGGCTAATTCTTTAATCGTTTTTTTCGAAAAACGTCACTATTTTTTTCGAAAAACGTCATTTTGACAGCCGTCACAAATAATTTTAATTTTTCGAGAAACGTCATTTTGACGGCCGTCAAAAAAATTTTTTTTTCGAAAAACGTCATTTTGACAGCCGTCAAATTTTTTCTCAGTTTCGGAATCCGGGCAGAACCCGCCGGGGCCAATTCCTTAATCACTTAATTCATTCGACGGTTTCGGACTCCGAGCAGAACCCGCCGGGGCCAAACGTCACTGTGACAGCCGTCAAAAATTTTTTTTTTTCGAAAAACGTCATTTTGACAGCCGTCAAAAAAAGTTTTATTTTTCGAAAACCGTCATTTTGACAGCCGTCAAAAAAAAAATTCCCATTCGACGGTTTCGGAATCCGGGCAGTACCCGCCGGGGCCAATTCTTTAATCGTTTTTTTTTTCGAAAAACGTCACTGACAGCCGTCAAAAAATTTTTTTTTCCGAAAAACGTCATTTTGACAGCCGTCAAATTTTTTCTCAGTTTCGGAATCCGGGTAGAACCCGCCGGGGCCAATTCTTTAATCACTTAATTCAACCCATCCATCCTATCGGCTACAATCTACTCTTAAATAGAGCCCCGCAGGAGCTCTGAATTTTTTTTTTCTCAAATTTTAATCCTAAAATCCTAAATTTTCCCAACTCCAAGACCCCGCGACCCTATGTCGGACTCTACTTCTTTCCCGAAATTAAAACAACCGACTTTCAACTAGAAACCCCGAGATAACACAACTGATTTCTTTTGTTATACACCGATTAGACGAGTGCCGTAGGCACGAGTCTTTCGCTCCTTCAACTTTTTCGACTCATCCAAATCCACCCCACCCTCCATGCGAACCAATCCCCGCTAGGGGGTTGGTGAGGAGTTCGTTTATTTAAATCTCAAAAAAAAATAGCAGAGCCTGACAACGAAACCTCAAGTCCCGGATTTTCAACTAGAAACCCCAAGATAAAACAACTGATATATAGGGTCTGCCTCGCAGAGATAGGTTAGGCAAGCCAGACCCGTAGGGTCTGGCGCCGCCTAACCTAGTCTGAATATAAGGGCACCGGGCGGTGCCCTTATATTATTAAACGCCGATAAGGCAGACTCACTCTAATTTCACAGAGAAATTGTATGTACTTTGCCTCCTCAAAGGCTTTTTTCCGGGCGAATAGCGGCGCGCAGCGCCGCTTATTTTAGGCGTCGTCGGGTCGGGAAAATCGCAACGTCGCATTTTCGTGACGATCCGTTGAGTATTAAGAAAGTTATTAACGTTTCAATACCCCCGTGTCGAAGGGTATTGAAAATCAGCGAAATTAGAAAGAGTTCGAAGACTAATGGCCGCCGCCGGAAGTCGACGAAATTTTAACCCTACATTAAATTTTACGTTTTCCCTCGAAAATGTCACTTTTCTTACGCTCCTCCTGACTCGAAAACGGCAGCGCGACCCGCGCATTCACGATGTAGTGTTAAGTTAGACCCCCTAGTTTAGGTTTCGTGAAAGAAACGAGGTCCGAAAGCTCTTTTTAATTTGGAAATAGTATTTGAAAATTTCATGTTTTTTGGGTCGGCGACGATCGCCAAACACGGTCCCCTTCCGCGGCTTATAACTCGGCCGTCTTTAGAGTTGGAACGACGCGGTATTTTTTTTTGAAAACTACATGAAATTTCCAAAAACCCCTGTCTCGATTTATTTTTTCGATTTTCGGCACCCTAAGCGAGCTACGGCCGTTCAGAGATTGGCAATTTTCGACTTTTTCCCGACACGCACTCCTATTTCTTTCGACTGCAACCTCAAATTTCGTCCAGGAGACTCCGGCCCCGGACCGATCGAAAGAGGAAAGACAGACGAAAAACTTTGTCGTTTTACTTTTTCGAGATCGCCGTTATTTGTCGAGATGCGAATTTTTTAAAAAGGGCGTTTTCGGTACTATTCCGGAAATAAACACTCCGGAGTCCGGAGGATTTTTTCAACCAAATTCTCAGGGAACCTTCGTCCGACCTTCCCACAAGTCCATCTAAAATTTCGTTGCTTAATATCCATCGGCTTCGGAGATATTAATTTTTTTATAGGTCGATGTTCGCGTGTAAATTTCATTAAAAACGGGCCAAATTTTGGCGAATTTCCCAAACATGCACCTCAACTTTGCCTCATAGCTCGGAGGTCTTTAGAGATGGAGCGGCGCCGTATTTTTTTTCGAAAACTACAAGAAAAGTTAGTTAGGTGCAAGTGAAAAATTATTTTTGCGATTTTCGGCCCCATAAGCGAGTTATAGCCGTTCAAAGTTTGGCTATTTCTCATTTTCTTCCGACATGCGCCCCTTATTTATTCGATAGCGCCCTCAAATTTCGATCCGGGGACTCCGGACCCGGACCAAACGCAAGAGGAAGGACAAACGAAAAAGTCTTTTTTTTATTTTTTGGCCACATTAGACGAGTGCCGAAGGCACGAGGCTTTCGCTCCTTCAACTTTTTTTACTCATCCGAATCGACCCCACCCCCCCTTCGAGCCAACCCCCGCTAGGGGGTTGGCGAGAAGTTCGTTTATGTAAACCTCAAAAAAAACATTGCAGACCCTGAATAGCCCGACCTCTTTTCGAAGTGCCGAAGGCACGAGTATTTCGCTCCTTAGGCGTCGACAAATATTTTTTCCAAGGGGGTCGGAAAAAAAAATCGAAAGTGAGCGTCTCGAGATATTTTTCCAAGGGGGTCCAAAAAAAAAAAATTCGGAAAATTTTTTTTTTTCGATCTAGTCCATATATATTAAACGCTGATCAGGCAGACTCGCTCTAATTTCCATAGCAAAGTTGGTACAAACGGTGTACTCAAAGGCTTTTGAGCGGGGGACGAGCGGCGCGCAGCGCCGCTTATTTTACATGTCGTCGTGTCGGGAAAATCTGTTAGGCTATATTTCGTTGCGATCCGTCGAGTCGTAAGAAAGTTATTAACCGTTTTGTACCCCCGTGTCGAAGGGTTTTGAAAATCGGCGAAATTAGAAAGAGCTCGAAGACTAATGGCCGCCGCCGGAAGTCGACGAAATTTTAACCCAACTTTAAATTTTTCGTTTTCCCTCGAAAATGTCACTTTTCTTACGCTCCTCCCGACTCGAAAACGGCAGCGCGACCCGCGCATTCACGATGTAGTGTTAAGTTAGACCCTCGGGCTTAGGTTTCGTGAAAGAAACGAGGTCCGAAAGCTCTTTTTAATTCGGACATAGTATTTGAAAATTTCGTGTTTTTTGGGTCGGCTAAGATTGCAAAACACGCTGCCCTTCCGCGGCTTATAACTCGGCCGTCTTTAGAGATAGAACGGCGCCGTATTTTTTTTTGAAAACTACATGTGATTTCCAAAAACCCCTGTCTCGATTTATTTTTTCGATTTTCGGCTCCCTAAGCGAGCTACGGCCGTTCAAAGATTGGCAATTTGCGACTTTTTCCCGACACGTACCCCCATTTCTTTCGACTGCAACCTCAAATTTCGTTCCGGAGACTCCGGCCCCGGACCGATTGAAAGAGCAAGGACAAACGAAAAACTTTGTCGTTTCACTTTTTCGAGATCGCCGTTATTTGCCGAGATGCGAATTTTTCAAAATGGCCGTTTTCGATACTATTCCGGATTTTTTTGCTCCGGAGTCCGGAGGATTTTTTCGACCAAATTTTCAGGACAGCTAGACGCGACCTTCCTACAAGTTCACCTAAAATTTCGTCAAAAAATATCCATCGGCTGCAGAGATATTAATTTTTTCCTAGGTCAATGTTCGCGTGTAAATTTCATTAAAAATGGGCCAAATGTTGGCGAATTTCCCAAACATGCACCTCAACTCTGCCTCATAGCTCGAAGGTCTTTAGAGATGGAGCGGCGCCGTATTTTTTTTCGAAAACTAGAAGAAAAGTTGGTTAGGTGCAACTGGAAAATTATTTTTGCGATTTTCGGCCCCATAAGCGAGATATAGCCGTTCAAAATTTGGCTATTTCTCATTTTCTTCCGACATGCCCCCCTTCTTAATTCGATAGCGCCCACAAATTTCGATCTGGAGACTCCGGACCCGGACCAAACGCAAGAGGAAGGACAAACGAAAAAGTCTTTTTTTTATTTTTTGGCCATCTCCGATATTTGCCGAGATTCGAATTTTTTAAAAAGGCCGTTTTCGGTACTATTCCGGATTTATTTACTCCGGAGTCCGGAGGATTTTTTCGCCCGGATTTTCAGGAGAGCTAGAACCATCCTTCCTCTCGGATCCCTGAAAATTTCGTCGAAAAATATTCATCCGCGGCCGAGTTATGAATTCTTTTGCGAATCGTTACGCCACGCTCGCTACGTGCACGTAGTCCGTCCGAATTTACACAACGACATACGTTTTCGAAGACGTATGTCTTCAGGATAAAATTGAGCTTCTTCATTTTCGACGCTACGTGAAAACCGACAGCATATTCGGACTCGGGACGACTCCACGATTCTCAAACCGTTTTCTGTTTTTCGATCGGACGTTTCCTTCTCTTCTCGATTTTAAGCGTCAAATTTCTTTCAACCAATCACAGAGCCCCATTCTATATCGGCTAAAATAGCCGATTTCGAAGCGATTTTCGTGCGGTTTTCGATGGGAGATCGGTAGAGGGTCTCGCCGAGCGACTTTCTTCACCTTCATACCGGGTGTTCGATTCGCCCGGGACCACCAAAAAAAATAAAAAGTCGGAAAAAGTCCCCAAACGTCGCGTTTTCTTGCTGCTGACGCCTAGGGAGCCCACAGAAAAATGGAACGGCGGCAAAATTTTTTTTCCAAGGGGGTCAAAAAAAAAAAATTGATAGCATGCATCCCCAAAAAAATTTCTTGGGGGTCCGAAAAATAATTATTTCTAAAAAATTTTTTTTTTCGATTTTCGCCCCCTCCTTCCAAAAAAAAAAGTTCAAAAAATTTTTTTTTTTTTCAAAAATCGTCATTTTGACAGCTGTCAAAAAAATTTTTTTTTAATCACCTAATGCATCGGAGAAGAACCCGCCGGGGCAAATTCCTTCAACTTTTTTGACACATCCAAATCAACCCCACCCCCCCTTCGAGCCAACCCCCGCTAGGGGGTTGGCGAGGAGTTCGTTTATGTAAACCTCAAAAAAAAAAAATTGCAGACCCTGAATAGCCCGACCTCTTTTCGAAGTGCCGAAGGCACGAGTATTTCGCTCCTTAGGCGTCGTCAAATATTTTTCCAAGGGGGTCGGAAAAAAAAATCGAAAGTGAGCGTCCCGAAAATTTTTACCAAGGGGTCCAAAAAAAAAATTCGGAAATTTTTTTTTTTTCGATTTTCGCCCCCCCTCCCCCAAAAAAGAAAGTTCCAAAAAAATTTTTTTTTTTCGATTTATAAGCGTTAGACGAACGCCGTAGGCGCGAGGTTTTCGCTCCTTCAACTTTTTTTGACACATCCAAATCAACCCCACCCCCCCTTCGAGCCAACCCCCGCTAGGGGGTTGGCGAGGAGTTCGTTTATGTAAACCTCAAAAAAAAAATTGCAGACACTGAATAGCCTCTTTTCGAAGTGCCGAAGGCACGAGTATTTCGCTCCTTAGGCGTCGACAAATATTTTTTCCTAGGGTGTCGGAGAAAATAAACGAAAGTGAGCGTCCCGAAATATTTTTCCAAGGGGGTCCAAAAAAAAAAATTCGGAAAATTTTTTATTTTCGATTTGTTCGCGTTAGACGAGCGCCGTAGGCGCGAGGCTTTCGCTCCTTCAACTTTTTCGACTCATCCGAATCCACCCCACCCCCCCTTCGAGCCAACCCCCGCCAGGGGGTTGGCGAGGAGTTCGTTTACGTAAACCTCAAAAAAAAATAGCAGACCCCTAAAAAACAAAACCACAAGTCCCGGATTTTCAACTAGAAACCCCGAGATAAAAATCCACCCTACCCGACAATCGAGCCAACCCCCGCTAGGGGGTTGGCGAGGAGTTATTGACAGCCGCCGGCAGGCCTAGATCGTGCTCTGCACGATCTAGTCTGAATATAAGGGCACCGGGCGGTGCCCTTATATTATTAAACGCTGATAAGGCAGACTCACTCTAATTTCGTAGTGAAATTTATGTACTTTGCCATACTAAAGGCTTTGTTTCGGGCGAATAGCGGCGCGCAGCGCCGCTTATTTTAGACGTATTCGTGTCGGGAAAATCGCAACGTCGTATTTTCGTGACGATCCGTTGAGTATTAAGAAAGTTATTAACGTTTCAATACCCCCGTGTCGAAGAGTTTTGAAAATCAGCGAAATTAGAAAGAGTTCGAAGACTAATGGCCGCCGCCGGAAGTCAGCCATATTTTAACCCAACTTTAAATTTTTCGTTTTCCCTCGAAAATGTCACTTTTCTTACGCTCCTCCTGGCTCGAAAACGGCAGCGCGACCCGCGCATTCACGATGTAGTGTTAAGTTAGACCCTTGGGCTTAGGTTTCGTGAAAGAAACGGGGTCCGAAAGCTCTTTTTAATTTGGAAATAGTATTTGAAAATTTCGTGTTTTTTTGGTCGGCTAAGATTGCAAAACACGCTGCCCTTCCGCGGCTTATAACTCGGCTGTCTTTAGAGATAAAACGGCGCCGTATTTTTTTTTGAAAACTACATGAAATTTCCAAAAACCCCTGTCTCGATTTATTTTTTCGATTTTCGGCTCCCTAAGCGAGCTACGGCCGTTCAAAGATTGGCAATTTGCGACTTTTTCCCGACACGTACCCACATTTCTTTCGACTGCAACCTCAAATTTCATTCCGGAGACTCCGGCCCCGGACCGATCGAAAGAGGAAAGACAAACGAAAAACTTTGTCGTTTCACTTTTTCGAGATCGCCGTTATTTGCCGAGATATGAATTTTTCAAAAAGGCCGTTTTCGGTACTATTCCGGATTTTTTTGCTTCGGAGTCCGGAGGATTTTTTCGACCAAATTTTCAGGACAGCTAGACACGACCTTCCTACAAGTTCACCTAAAATTTCATCGAAAAATATCCATTGGCTGCAGAGATATTAATTTTTTCCTAGGTCGATGTTCGCGTGTAAATTTCATTAAAAATGGGCCGAATTCTGGCGAATTTCCCAAACATGCACCTCAACTCTGTCTCATAGCTCGAAGGTCTTTAGAGATGGAGCGGCGCCGTATTTTTTTTCGAAAACTAGAAGAAAAGTTAGTTAGGTGCAAGTGAAAAATTATTTTTGCGATTTTCGGCCCCATAAGCGAGTTATAGCCGTTCAAAGTTTGGCTATTTCTCATTTTCTTCCGACATGCACCCCTTCTTTATTCGATAGCGCCCTCAAATTTCGATCCGGAGACTCCGGACACGGACCAAACGCAAGAGGAAGGACAAACGAAAAAGTCTTTTTTTTATTTTTTGGCCATCTCCGATATTTGCCGAGATTCGAATTTTTTAAAAAGGCCGTTTTCGGTACTATTTCGGATTTATTTGCTCCGGAGTCCGGAGGATTTTTTCGCCCGGATTTTCAGGAGAGCTAGAACCATCCTTCCTCTCGGATCCCTGAAAATTTCGTCGAAAAATATTCATCCGCGGCCGAGTTATGAATTTTTTTGCGAATCGTTACGCCACGCTCGCTACGTGCACGTAGTCCGTCCGAATTTACACAACGACATACGTTTTCGAAGACGTATGTCTTCAGGATAAAATTGAGCTTCTTCATTTTCGACGCTACGTGAAAACCGACAGCATATTCGGACTCGGGACGACTCCACGATTCTCAAACCGTTTTCGGTTTTTCGATCGGACGTTTCCTTCTCTTCTCGATTTTAAGCGTCAAATTTCTTTCAACCAATCACAGAGCCCCATTCCATATCGGCTAAAATAGCCAATTTCGAAGCGATTTTCGTGCGGTTTTCGATGGGAGATCGGTAGAGGGTCTCGCCGAGCGACTTTCTTGACCTTCATACCGGGTGTTCGATTCGCCCGGGACCCCCAAAAAAAATAAAGTCGGAAAAAGTCCCCAAACGTCGCGTTTTCTTGCTGCTGACGCCTAGGGAGCCCACAGAAAAATGGAACGGCGGCAAAATTTTTTTCCAAGGGGGTCAAAAAAAAAGAAATTGATAGCATGCATCCCCAAAAAAATTTCCTGGGGGTCCGAAAAAAAATTATTTCTAAAAATTCTTTTTTTCGATTTTCGCCCCCCCTTCCAAAAAAAAAAGTTCCAAAAATTTTTTTTTTTTTCAAAAATCGTCATTTTGACAGCTGTCAAAAAAATTTTTTTTTAATCACTTTATGCATCGGCGAAGAACCCGCCGGGGCAAATTCCTTCAACTTTTTTGACACATCCAAATCAACCCCACCCCCCCTTCGAGCCAACCCCCGCTAGGGGGTTGGCGAGGAGTTCGTTTATGTAAACCTCAAAAAAAAAATTGCAGACCTGAATAGCCCGACCTCTTTTCGAAGTGCCGAAGGCACGAGTATTTCGCTCCTTAGGCGTCGTCAAATATTTTTTCCAAGGGGGTCGGAAAAAAAAATCGAAAATTTTTTCCAAGGGGGTCCAAAAAAAAAATTCGGAAAAATTTTTTTTTCCGATTTTCGCCCCCCCCCCTCCCATAAAAAAAGTTCCAAAAAATTTTTTTTTTTCAAAAATCGTCATTTTGACAACTGTCAAAAAAATTTTTTTTAATCACTTAATGCATCGGAGAAGAACCCGCCGGGGCAAATTCCTTCAACTTTTTTGACACATCCAAATCAACCCCACCCCCCCTTCGAGCCAACCCCCGCTAGGGGGTTGGCGAGGAGTTCGTTTATGTAAACCTCAAAAAAAAAATTGCAGAATCTGAATAGCCCGACCTCTTTTCGAAGTGCCGAAGGCACGAGTATTTCGCTCCTTAGGCGTCGACAAATATATTTTCCAAGGGGGTCGGAAAAAAAAATCGAAAGTGAGCGTCCCGAAATATTTTTCCAAGGGGGTCCAAAAAAAAAAATTCGGAAAATTTTTTTTTTCGATTTTCAAGCCCCCCCCCAAAAAAAAATTCCAAAAATTTTTATTTTTTCGATTTTTACGCGTTAGACGAGCGCCGTAGGCGCGAGGCTTTCGCTCCTTCAACTTTTTCGACTCATCCAAATCCACCCCACCCCCCTTCGAGCCAACCCCCGCCAGGGGGTTGGCGAGGAGTTCGTTTATGTAAACCTCAAAAAAAATTGCAATAAACCGATTAGACGAGTGCCGTAGGCACGAGTTTTTCGCTCCTTGGGCGGCGTCAAATATATTTTCCAAGGGGGGTCGAAAAAAAAAAATTGGAAGTGAGCGTCCCGAAAAATTTTTCCAAAGGGGTCCAAAAAAAAAATTCGGAAAAAATTTTTTTTTTCCGATTTTCGCCCCCCCCTCCAAAAAAAAAAGTTCCAAAAAAATTTTTTTTCGATTTATAGGCGTTAGACGAGCGCCGTAGGCGCGAGGCTTTCGCTCCTTCAACTTTTTCGACTCATCCGAATCCACCCCACCCCCACTTTGAGCCAACCCCCGCCAGGGGGTTGGCGAGGAGTTCGTTTATGTAAACCTCAAAAAAAAAATAGCAGACCCCTAAAAAACAAAACCACAAGTCCCGGATTTTCAACTAAAAACCCCGAGATAAAAATCCACCCCACCCGACAATCGAGCCAACCCCCGCTAGGGGGTTGGCGAGGAGTTATTGACAGCCGCCGGCAGGCCTAGATCGTGCTCTGCACGATCTAGTATATATTAAACGCTGATAAGGCAGACTCACTCTAATTTCAGAGGTGAAATTGATGTACTTTGCCATACTAAAGGCTTTTTTCGCGGGGGATATCGGCGCGCAGCGCCGCTTAAAATAGACGTATTCGGGTCGGGAAAATCCCAACGTCGTATTTTCGTGACGATCCGTTGAGTATTAAGAAAGTTATTAACCGTTTTGTACCCCCGTGTCGAAGGGTTTTGAAAATCAGCGAAATTAGAAAGAGTTCGAAGACTAATGGCCGCCGCCGGAAGACAGTTCAATTCTAACCCGACTTTAAATTTTTCGTTTTCCCCCGAAAATGTCACTTTTCTTACGCTCCTCCTGGCTCGAAAACGGCAGCGCGACCCGCGCATTCACGATGTAGTGTTAAGTTAGACCCCCTAGCTTAGGTTTCGTGAAAGAAACGAGGTCCGAAAGCTCTTTTTAATTTGGAAATAGTATTTGAAAATTTCGTGTTTTTTGGGTCGGCGACGATCGCCAAACACGGTCCCCTTCCGCGGCTTATAACTCGGCCGTCTTTAGAGATAAAACGGCGCGGTAATTTTTTTTGAAAACTACATAAAATTTCCAAAAACCCCTGTCTCGATTTATTTTTCCGATTTTCGGCTCCCTAAGCGAGCTACGGCCGTTCAAAAATTGTCAATTTTCGACTTTTTCCCGACACGCACTCCTATTTCTTTCGACTGCAACCTCAAATTTCGTCCAGGAGACTCCGTCCCCGGGCCGATCGAAAGAGGAAAGACAGACGAAAAACTTTGTCGTTTTACTTTTTCGAGATCGCCGTTATTTGTCGAGATGCGAATTTTTTAAAAAGGGCGTTTTCGGTACTATTCCGGAAATAAACACTCCGGAGTCCGGAGGATTTTTTCGACCAAATTCTCAGGGAACCTTCGTCCGACCTTCCCACAAGTCCATCTAAAATTTCGTTGCTTAATATCCATCGGCTTCGGCTGGCGCCTAGGGAGCCCACAGAAAAATGGAACGGCGGCAAAATTTTTTTCCAAGGGGGTCAAAAAAAAAATTGAAGGTAGAGGCGTCCCCGAAAAAATTTCTTAGGGGTCCGAAAAAAAACAATATTTAAAAAATTTTTTTTTTCGATTTTCGCCCCCTCCCCAAAAAAAAAATGTTCCAAAAAATTTTTTTTTTCGAAAATCGTCATTTTGACAGCTGTCAAAAACATTTTTTTTTTTTTCACTTAATTCATCCGAGATGCACGATCTAGTCCATATATATTAAACGCTGATCAAGCAGACTCGCTCTAATTTCCATAGCAAAGTTGGTACAAACGGTGTACTCAAAGGCTTTCGAGCGGGGGACGAGCGGCGCGCAGCGCCGCTTATTTTACATGTCGTCGTGTCGGGAAAATCTGTTAGGCTATATTTCGTTGCGATCCGTCGAGTCGTAAGAGAGTTATTAACGTTTCCATACCTCCGCGTCGAAGGGTTTTGAAAATCGGCGAAATTAGAAAGAGCTCGAAGACTAATGGCCGCCGCCGGAAGTCGACGAAATTTTAACCCAACTTTAAATTTTTCGTTTTCCCTCGAAAATGTCACTTTTCTTACGCTCCTCCCGACTCGAAAACGGCAGCGCGACCCGCGCATTCACGATGTAGTGTTAAGTTAGACCCTCGGGCTTAGGTTTCGTGAAAGAAACGAGGTCCGAAAGCTCTTTTTAATTCGGAAATAGTATTTGAAAATTTCGTGTTTTTTGGGTCGGCTAAGATTGCAAAACACGCTGCCCTTCCGCGGCTTATAACTCGGCCGTCTTTAGAGATGGAACGGCGCCGTATTTTTTTTTGAAAACTACATGAAATTTCCAAAAACCCCTGTGTGGATTTATTTTTTCGATTTTCGGCTCCCTAAGCGAGCTACGGCCGTTCAAAGATTGGCAATTTGCGACTTTTTCCCGACACGTACCCCCATTTCTTTCGACTGCACTCTCAAATTTCGTTCCGGAGACTCCGGCCCCAGACCGATCGAAAGAGGAAAGACAAGCGAAAAACTTTGTCGTTTCACTTTTTCGAGATCGCCGTTATTTGCCGAGATACGAATTTTTCAAAAAGGCCGTTTTCGGTACTATTCCGGATTTTTTTGCTCCGGAGTCCGGAGGATTTTTTCGACCGAATTTTCAGGACGGCTAGACACGACCTTCCTACAAGTTCACCTAAAATTTCGTCGAAAAATATCCATCGGCTGCAGAGATATTAATTTTTTCCTAGGTCGATGTTCGCGTGTAAATTTCATTAAAAACGGGCCGAATTCTGGCGAATTTCCCAAACATGCACCTCAACTCTGCCTCACAGCTCGAAGGTCTTTAGAGATGGAGCGGCGCCGTATTTTTTTTCGAAAACTACAAGAAAAGTTAGTTAGGTGCAAGTGGAAAATTATTTTTGCGATTTTCGGCCCCATAAGCGAGATATAGCCGTTCAAAGTTTGGCTATTTTCGACTTTTTCCCGACACGTACCCCGTCTCTGTCCGATAGCGCCCTCAAATTTCGATCCGGGGACTCCGGACCCGGACCAAACGCAAGAGGAAGGACGAACGAAAAAGTCGTTTTTTTATTTTTTGGCCATCTCCGATATTTGCCGAGATATGAATTTTTTAAAAAGGTCGATTTTTGGAAAAAAAATCGAAAGTGAGCGTCCCGAAAATTTTTTCCAAGGGGGTCCAAAAAAAAAATTCGGAAATTTTTTTTTTTTTATTTTCGCCTCCCCTCCCCCAAAAAAAAAAGTTCCAAAAAATTTTTTTTTTTCGATTTATAAGCGTTAGACGAACGCCGTAGGCGCGAGGCTTTCGCTCCTTCAACTTTTTGGACACATCCAAATCAACCCCACCCCCACTTCGAGCCAACCCCCGCCAGGGGGTTGGCGAGGAGTTCGTTTATGTAAACCTCAAAAAAAAAATTGCAGACCCTGAATAGCCCGACCTCTTTTCGAAGTGCCGAAGGCACGAGTATTTCGCTCCTTAGGCGTCGACAAATATTTTTTCCTAGGTGGTCGGAGAGAATAATCGAAAGTGAGCGTCCCGAAATATTTTTCCAAGGGGGTCCAAAAAAAAAAATTCGGAAATTTTTTTTTTTCGATTTTCAACCCCTCCCCCCCCCAAAAAAAATTCCAAAAATTTTTTTTTTCGATTTTTTCGCGTTAGACGAGCGCCGTAGGCGCGAGGCTTTCGCTCCTTCAACTTTTTTGACACATCCAAATCAACCCCACCCCCCCTTCGAGCCAACCCCCGCTAGGGGGTTGGCGAGGAGTTCGTTTATGTAAACCTCAAAAAAAAATTGCAATAAACCGATTAGACGAGTGCCGTAGGCACGAGTTTTTCGCTCCTTGGGCGGCGTCAAATATTTTTTCCAAGGGGGGTCGAAAAAAAAAAATTGGAAGTGAGCGTCCCGAAAAATTTTTCCAAAGGGGGTCCAAAAAAAAAATTCGGAAAAATTTTTTTTTTTTTCGATTTTTGCCCCCCCTCCCAAAAAAAAAGTTTCAAAATTTTTTTTTTTTCGATTTTTACGCCTTAGACGAGCGCCGTAGGCGCGAGGCTTTCGCTCCTTCAACTTTTTCGACTCATCCAAATCCACCCCACCCCCCCTTCGAGCCAACCCCCGCTAGGGGGTTGGCGAGAAGTTAGTTTATGTAAACCTCAAAAAAAAAATAGCAGACCCATAAAAAACAAAACCACAAGTCCCGGATTTTCAACTAGAAACCCCGAGATAAAAATCCACCCTACCCGACAATCGAGCCAACCCCCGCTAGGGGGTTGGCGAGGAGTTATTGACAGCCGCCGGCAGGCCTAGATCGTGCTCTGCACGATCTAGTCTATATATATTAAACGCTGATCAGGCAGACTCGCTCTAATTTCCATAGCAAAGTTGGTACAAACGGTGTACTCAAAGGGTTTTGAGCGGGGGACGAGCGGCGCGCAGCGCCGCTTATTTTACATGTCGTCGTGTCGGGAAAATCTGTTAGGCTATATTTCGTTGCGATCCGTCGAGTCGTAAGAAAGTTATTAACCGTTTTGTACCCCCGTGTCGAAGGGTTTTGAAAATCGGCGAAATTAGAAAGAGCTCGAAGACTAATGGCCGCCGCCGGAAGTCGACGAAATTTTAACCCAACTTTAAATTTTTCGTTTTCCCTCGAAAATGTCACTTTTCTTACGCTCCTCCCGACTCGAAAACGGCAGCGCGACCCGCGCATTCACGATGTAGTGTTAAGTTAGACCCTTGGGCTTAGGTTTCGTGAAAGAAACGAGGTCCGAAAGCCCTTTTTCGTTTGGAAAAAGTATTTGAAAATTTCGTGTTTTTTGGGTCGGCTAAGATTGCAAAACACGCTGCCCTTCCGCGGCTTATAACTCGGCCGTCTTTAGAGTTGGAACGGCGCCGTATTTTTTTTTTAAAACTACATGAAATTTCCAAAAACTCCTGTCTCGATTTATTTTTTCGATTTTCGGCTCCCTAAGCGAGCTACGGCCGTTCAAAGATTGGCAATTTACGACTTTTTCCCGACACGTACTCCCATTTCTTTCGACTGCACTCTCAAATTTCGTTCCGGAGACTCCGGCCCCAGACCGATCGAAAGAGGAAAGACAAACGAAAAACTTTGTCGTTTCACTTTTTCGAGATCGCCGTTATTTGCCGAGATGCGAATTTTTCAAAAAGGCCGTTTTCGGTACTATTCCGGATTTTTTTGCTCCGGAGTCCGGAGGATTTTTTCGACCGAATTTTCAGGACGGCTAGACGCGACCTTCCTACAAGTTCACCTAAAATTTCGTCGAAAAATATCCATCGGCTGCAGAGATATTAATTTTTTCCTAGGTCGATGTTCGCGTGTAAATTTCATTAAAAACGGGCCAAATTCTGGCGAATTTCCCAAACATGCACCTCAACTCTGCCTCACAGCTCGAAGGTCTTTAGATATGGAGCGGCGCCGTATTTTTTTTCGAAAACTACAAGAAAAGTTAGTTAGGTGCATGTGGAAAATTATTTTTGCGATTTTCGGCCCCATAAGCGAGATATAGCCGTTCAAAGTTTGGCTATTTCTCATTTTCTTCCGACATGCGCCCCTTATTTATTCGATAGCGCCCTCAAATTTCGATCCGGGGACTCCGGACCCGGACCAAACGCAAGAGGAAGGACGAACGAAAAAGTCGTTTTTTTATTTTTTGGCCATCTCCGATATTTGCCGAGATATGAATTTTTAAAAAAGGCCGTTTTCGGTACTATTCCGGATTTATTTGCTCCGGAGTCCGGAGGATTTTTTCGCCCGGATTTTCAGGAGAGCTAGAACCATCCTTCCTCTCGGATCCCTGAAAATTTCGTCGAAAAATATTCATCCGCGGCCGAGTTATGAATTTTTTTGCGAGTCGTTACGCCACGCTCGCTACGTGCACGTAGTCCGTCCGAATTTACACAACGACATACGTTTTCGAAGACGTATGTCTTCAGGATAAAATTGAGCTTCTTCATTTTCGACGCTACGTGAAAACCGATAGCATATTCGGACTCGGGACGACTCCACGATTCTCAAACCGTTTTCGGTTTTTCGATCGGACGTTTCCTTCAATTCTCGGTTTTAAGCGTCAAATTTCTTTCAACCAATCACAGAGCCCCATTCTATATCGGCTAAAATAGCCAATTTCGAAGCGATTTTCGTGCGGTTTTCGATGGGAGATCGGTAGAGGGTCTCGCCGAGCGACTTTCTTGACCTTCATACCGGGTGTTCGATTCGCCCGGGACCCCCAAAAAAAATAAAAAGTCGGAAAAAGTCCCCAAACGTCGCGTTTTCTTGCTGCTGGCGCCTAGGGAGCCCACAGAAAAATGGAACGGCGGCAAAATTTTTTTCCAAGGGGGTCAAAAAAAAAATTGAAGGTAGAGGCGTCCCCGAAAAAATTTCTTAGGGGTCCGAAAAAAAACAATAATTAAAAAATTTTTTTTTTCGATTTTCGCCCCCTCCCCCAAAAAAAAAAGTTCCAAAAAATTTTTTTTTTTTCGAAAATCGTCATTTTGACAGCTGTCAAAAACATTTTTTTTTTTTTTCACTTAATTCATCCGAGAAGAACCCGCCGGGGCAAATTCTTTAATCACTTTTTTGACACATCCAAATCAACCCAACCCCCCCTTCGAACCAACCCCCCGCTAGGGGGGTTGGTGAGGAGTTCGTTTATGTAAACCTCAAAAAAAAAATTGCAGAACCTGAATAGCCCAACCTCTTTTCGAGTGCCGTAGGCAAGAGTATTTCGCTCCTTAGGCGACGTCAAATACTTTTTCCAAGGGGGTCGGAAAAAAAAATCGAAAGTGAGCGTCCCGAAAAATTTTTCCAAGGGGGTCCAAAAAAAAAAAAATTCGGAATTTTTTTTTTTTCGATTTTCGCCCCCCCTCCCCCAAAAAAAAAGTTCCAAAAAATTTTTTTTTTTCGATTTATAAGCGTTAGACGAACGCCGTAGGCGCGAGGCTTTCGCTCCTTCAACTTTTTTGACACATCCAAATCAACCCCACCCCCCCTTCGAGCCAACCCCCGCTAGGGGGTTGGCGAGGAGTTCGTTTATGTAAACCTCAAAAAAAAAAATTGCAGACCCTGAATAGCCCGACCTCTTTTCGAAGTGCCGAAGGCACGAGTATTTCGCTCCTTAGGCGTCGACAAATATTTTTTCCTAGGGGGTCGGAGAAAATAATCGAAAGTGAGCGTCCCGAAATATTTTTCCAAGGGGGTCCAAAAAAAAAATTCGGAGAATTTTTTTTTTCGCGTTAGACGAGCGCCGTAGGCGCGAGGCTTTCGCTCCTTCAACTTTTTCGACTCATCCGAATCCACCCCACCCCCCCTTCGAGCCAACCCCCGCCAGGGGGTTGGCGAGGAGTTCGTTTATGTAAACCTCAAAAAAAAAATAGCAGACCCCTAAAAACCAAAACCACAAGTCCCGGATTTTCAACTAAAAACCCCGAGATAAAAATCCACCCCACCCGACAATCGAGCCAACCCCCGCTAGGGGGTTGGCGAGGAGTTATTGACAGCCGCCGGCAGGCCTAGATCGTGCTCTGCACGATCTAGTCCATATATATTAAACGCTGATAAGGCAGACTCACTCTAATTTCACAGAGAATTTTATGTACTTTGCCTCCTCAAAGGCTTTTTTGCGAGGGAATATCGGCGCGCAGCGCCGCTTTTTATAGGCGTGTTCGTGTCGGGAAAATCCCAACGTCGTATTTTCGTGACGATCCGTCGAGTCGTAAGAAAGTTATTAACGTTTCAATACCCCCGTGTCGAAGGATTTTGAAAATCAGCGAAATTAGAAAGAGTTCGAAGACTAATGGCCGCCGCCGGAAGTCAGCCATATTTTAACCCAACTTTAAATTTTTCGTTTTCCCTCGAAAATGTCACTTTTCTTACGCTCCTCCTGGCTCGAAAACGGCAGCGCGACCCGCGCATTCACGATGTTCGATTTTCGCCCCCTATTCCAAAAAAAAAAGTTCCAAAAAAATTTTTTTTTTTCAAAAATCGTCATTTTGACAGCTGTCAAAAAAATTTTTTTTTAATCACTTTATGCATCGGAGAAGAACCCGCCGGGGCAAATTCCTTCAACTTTTTTGACACATCCAAATCAACCCCACCCCCCCTTCGAGCCAACCCCCGCTAGGGGTTGGCGAGGAGTTCGTTTATGTAAACCTCAAAAAAAAAATTGCAGACCTGAATAGCCCGACCTCTTTTCGAAGTGCCGAAGGCACGAGTATTTCGCTCCTTAGGCGTCGTCAAATATTTTTTCCAAGGGGGTCCAAAAAAAAAATTCGGAAAATTTTTTTTTTCCGATTTTCGCCCCCCCCCCCTCCCATAAAAAAAGTTCCAAAAAATTTTTTTTTTCAAAAATCGTCATTTTGACAACTGTCAAAAAAATTTTTTTTTAATCACTTAATGCATCGGAGAAGAACCCGCCGGGGCAAATTCCTTCAACTTTTTTGACACATCCAAATCAACCCCACCCCCCTTCGAGCCAACCCCCGCTAGGGGGTTGGCGAGGAGTTCGTTTATGTAAACCTCAAAAAAAAAATTGCAGAACCTGAATAGCCCGACCTCTTTTCGAAGTGCCGAAGGCACGAGTATTTCGCTCCTTAGGCGTCGACAAATATATATTCCAAGGGGGTCGGAAAAAAAAATCGAAAGTGAGCGTCCCGAAATATTTTTCCAAGGGGGTCCAAAAAAAAAAATTCGGAAAATTTTTTTTTTCGATTTTCAAGCCCCCCCCCAAAAAAAAAATTCCAAAAATTTTTATTTTTTCGATTTTTACGCGTTAGACGAGCGCCGTAGGCGCGAGGCTTTCGCTCCTTCAACTTTTTCGACTCATCCAAATCCACCCCACCCCCCTTCGAGCCAACCCCCGCCAGGGGGTTGGCGAGGAGTTCGTTTATGTAAACCTCAAAAAAAATTGCAATAAACCGATTAGACGAGTGCCGTAGGCACGAGTTTTTCGCTCCTTGGGCGGCGTCAAATATATTTTCCAAGGGGGGTCGAAAAAAAAAATTGGAAGTGAGCGTCCCGAAAAATTTTTCCAAAGGGGGTCCAAAAAAAAATTCGGAAAAAATTTTTTTTTTCCGATTTTCGCCCCCCTCCAAAAAAAAAAGTTCCAAAAAAATTTTTTTTCGATTTATAGGCGTTAGACGAGCGCCGTAGGCGCGAGGCTTTCGCTCCTTCAACTTTTTCGACTCATCCGAATCCACCCCACCCCCACTTCGAGCCAACCCCCGCCAGGGGGTTGGCGAGGAGTTCGTTTATGTAATCCTCAAAAAAAAAATAGCAGACCCCTAAAAAACAAAACCACAAGTCCCGGATTTTCTACTAAAAACCCCGAGATAAAAATCCATCCCACCCGACAATCGAGCCAGCCCCCGCTAGGGGGTTGGCGAGGAGTTATTGACAGCCGCCGGCAGGCCTAGATCGTGCTCTGCACGATCTAGTCTATATATATTAAACGCCGATAAGGGCGGCCCGCTCTAATTTCAGAGGTGAATTTTATGTACTTTGCCTCCTCAAAGGCTTTTTTCGCGGGGGATATCGGCGCGCAGCGCCGCTTAAATTAGATGTATTCGGGTCGGGAAAATCCCAACGTCGTATTTTCGTGACGATCCGTTGAGTATTAAGAAAGTTATTAACGTATTTGTACCCCCGTGTCGAGGGGTGTTGAAAATCTGGTGAATTAGAGAGAGCTCGAAGACTAATGGCCGCCGCCGGAAGACAGTTCAATTCTAACCCGACTTTAAATTTTTCGTTTTCCCCCGAAAATGTCACTTTTCTTACGCTCCTCCTGACTCGAAAACGGCAGCGCGACCCGCGCATTCACGATGTAGTGTTAAGTTAGACCCCCTAGCTTAGGTTTCGTGAAAGAAACGAGGTCCGAAAGCTCTTTTTAATTTGGAAATAGTATTTGAAAATTTCGTGTTTTTTGGGTCGGCGAGAATCGCCAAACACGCTGCCCTTCCGGGGCTTATAACTCGGCCGTCTTTAGAGATAGAACGGCGCGGTATTTTTTTTTGAAAACTACATGAAATTTACAGAAACCCCAGAGTCGATCTATTTTTTCGATTTTCGGCTCCCTAAGCGAGCTACGGCCGCTCAAAGATTGGCAATTTTCGACTTTTTCCCGACACGTACCCCCGTTTCTGTCGACTGCAACCTCAAATTTCGATCCGGAGACTCCGGCCCCGGACCGATCGAAAGAGGAAGGACAAACGAAAAACTTTGTCGTTTCACTTTTTCGAGATCGCCGTTATTTGCCGAGATATGAATTTTTTAAAAAGGCCGTTTTCGGTACTATTCCGGATTTTTTTGCTCCGGAGTCCGGAGGATCTTTTTGACCAAATTTTTAGGAGAGCTAGACCCGACCTTCCTACAAGTCCACCTAAAATTTCGTCGCTTAATATTCATCGGCTGCAGAGATATTAATTTTTTCCTAGGTCGATGTTCGCGTGTAAATTTCATTAAAAATGGGCCAAATTCTGGCGAATTTCCCAAACACGCACCTCAACTCCGCCTCATAGCTCGAAGGTCATTAGAGATGGAGCGGCGCCGTATTTTTTTTCGAAAACTACAAGAAAAGTTAGTTAGGTGCAAGTGGAAAATTATTTTTGCGATTTTCGGCCCCATAAGCGAGTTATAGCCGTTCAAAGTTTGGCTATTTTCGACTTTTTCCCGACACGTACCCCGTCTCTGTTCGAGAGCGCCCTTAGATTTCGATCCGGGGACTCCGGACCCGGACCAAACGCAAGAGGAAGGACAAACGAAAAAGTCTTTTTTTTATTTTTTCGCCATCTCCGTTATTTGCCGAGATATGAATTTTTTAAAAAGGTCGATTTTCGCGAAAAACGGTACTTTTCCGGGCTCAACGGCTCCGGTGTCCGGAGGATTTTTTCGACCAAATTTTCAGGGAACCTACGTCCGACCTTCCTCTCGGGTCCCCTAAAATTTCGTTGCTTTATATACATCGGCGGCCGAGATATTAATTTTTCCTTGATCGCTACAAACACCCCGGCGCCAGGAGGTTTCTATACGCCGCGACACGTCCCGAAGCTCACCGAGGAAGGTACCGAATATCAAAAAAAAAAAATTTTTCATTTTTCATCCCACGCGAAAACCGATAGCATATTCGGAATCGGGACGACTCCACGATTCCGAAACCGTTTTCAGATTTTCGATCGGACGTTTCCTTCTAATCTCGATTTTAAGCGTCAAATTTCTTTCAACCAATCAGACGGCTTCTTTCTATATCGGCTAAAATGGCCAATTTCGAAGCGATTTTCGTGCGGTTTTCGATGGGGGATCGGTAGAAGGTCTCTCCGAGCAACTTTCACGACCTTCATACCGCGTGTTCGATTATCCCGGGACCCACAAGAAGAATAAAAAGTCGACCAATCAGACGGCTTCTTTCTATATCGGCTAAAATGGCCAATTTCGAAGCGATTTTCGTGCGGTTTTCGATGGGGGATCGGTAGATGGTCTCTCCGAGCACCTTTCGTGACCTTCATACCGGGTGTTCGATTCGCCCGTGACCCCAAAAAAAAATAAAAAGTCGGAAAAAGTCCCCAAACGTCGCGTTTTCTTGCTGCTAACGCCTAGGGAGCCCGCAGAAAAATGGAACGGAGGCAAAATTTTTTTCACAGGGGGTCAAAAAAAAAAAATTAATAGCAGGCATCCCCGAAAAAATTTCTTAGGGGTCCAAAAAAAAATTATTTCTTAAAAAAAATTTTTTTTCCAATACTTAAGCGATAGCCAGCCCCCGTGGCTGTCGCCTACAACCCTCACGGGCGGCGTCAAATTTTTTTTCCAAGGGGGTCGGAAAAAAAAATCGAAAGTGAGCGTACCGAAAAATTTTTCCGAAGGGGTCCAAAAAAAAAAAATTCGGAAAAATTTTTTTTTTTCGATTTTGGCCCCTCCTTCAACTTTTTCGACTCATCCAAATCCACCCCACCCCCCTTCGAGCCAACCCCCGCCAGGGGGTTGGCGAGGTGTTCGTTTATGTAAGCCTCAAAAAAAATTGTAATGAACCGATTAGACGAGTGCCGCAGGCACGAGTATTTCGCTCCTTAGACGGTTTCAAATATTTTTTCCACGGGGGTCGGAAAAAAAATCGAAAGTGAGCGTCCCGAAAAATTTTTCCAAGGGGGTCCAAAAAAAAAAAAATTCGGAAAAAATTTTTTTTTTCGATTTTCGCCCCCCCCAAATAAAAGTTCCAAAAAAATTTTTTTTTCGATGTTAACGCGTTAGACGAGCGCCGTAGTCGCGAGGCTTTCGCTCCTTGAACTTTTTTGACACATCCAAATCAACCCCACCCCCCCTTCGAGCCAACCCCCGCTAGGGGGTTGGCGAGGAGTTCGTTTATGTAAACCTCAAAAAAAAAAAATTGCAGACCCTGAATAGCCCGACCTCTTTTCGAAGTGCCGAACGCACGAGTATTTCGCTCCTTAGGCGTCGTCAAATATTTTTCCAAGGGGGTCCAAAAAAAAAATTCGGAAATTTTTTTTTTTTTCGATTTTCGCCCCCCTCCCCCAAAAAAAAAAGTTCCAAAAAATTTTTTTTTTTCGATTTATAAGCGATAGACGAACGCCGTAGGCGCGAGGCTTTCGCTCCTTCAACTTTTTTGACACATCCAAATCAACCCCACCCCCCCTTCGAGCCAACCCCCGCTAGGGGGTTGGCGAGGAGTTCGTTTATGTAAACCTCAAAAAAAAATTGCAATAAACCGATTAGACGAGTGCCGTAGGCACGAGTTTTTCGCTCCTTGGGCGGCGTCAAATATTTTTTCCAAGGGGGGTCGAAAAAAAAAAATTGGAAATGAGCGTCCCGAAAAATTTTTCCAAAGGGGGTTCAAAAAAAAATTCGGAAAAATTTTTTTTTTTCGATTTTTGCCCCCCCCTCCCAAAAAAAAAGTTTCAAAAATTTTTTTTTTCGATTTTTACGCCTTAGACGAGCGCCGTAGGCGCGAGGCTTTCGCTCCTTCAACTTTTTCGACTCATCCGAATCCACCCCACCCCCCTTCGAGCCAACCCCCGCCAGGGGGTTGGCGAGGAGTTCGTTTATGTAAACCTCAAAAAAAAAAATAGCAGACCCCTAAAAAACAAAACCACAAGTCCCGGATTTTCAACTAAAAACCCCGAGATAAAAATCCACCCCACCCGACAATCGAGCCAACCCCCGCTAGGGTTGGCGAGGAGTTATTGACAGCCGCCGGCAGGCCTAGATCGTGCTCTGCACGATCTAGTCTAATACTATTAAAATCTGACAAGGCTTCCTCACTCTAATTTATAGCCGAATTTTCGCGTATTCTGCGGCGCTAAAGGCTTTTTTCTTAACGCGTTTGGCCGTGCAGCGCCGTGCGTTATGGACGCTTTCGTGTCGGGACCATCGAATAGCGGACTTTCGTGGCGATCCGCCGAGTATTTTAAAAATTATCGGCGATTCGATAGCACCGTGTCGAAGAGGTTTGTAAAATTTGGGAAATTAAAAGGAGATACGAGACCAATGGCCGCCGGATGCGCGCGCACGACCTATCCCGATTCGCGTTTCGACGAAACTATTTGAAATTTCCACGTCAACGAACCGTCAAAATGCCGCTTTTAGGTTATTTCGAAATCTACAGTGCGTCGCGATAAAACTTTGAGGTTATGGTTCGAATTTGACGTTTCCTTAATATCGGCCCCAGGACGGAACCGATCGCGGTTTCGGGATCCGGACGTCCTCGCCGACCCGAAACCGTTCTCGATTCGTAGATGGCGCCCCTCTTTCACTTTGACATTTAAACGTCACTTTGACAGTTTTTTGACAGCTGCCAAAAAAAAATTTTTTTCAAAAAACGTCACTTTGACAGCTGTCAATTTTTTTTTTCGAGAAAACGTCAATTTGACAGTTGTCAAAAAAACATTTTTTTTCGAGAGAACGTCCCTTTTACAGCTGTCAAATATTTTCTTGATTTCGCGCCGAATCGCTTGCCCCATCGGGGAAGAACCCGCCGGGGCCAATTCTTTAATCACTTAATTCATATTTTCTTGATTTCGCGCCGAAACGCTTGCCCCATCGGGGAAGAACCCGCCGGGGCAAATTCTTTAATCACATAATTCATATTTTCTTGATTTCGCGCCGAATCGCTTGCCCCATCGGGGAAGAACCCGCCGGGGCAAATTCTTTAATCACATAATTCATATTTTCTTGATTTCGCGCCGAATCGCTTGCCCCATCGGGGAAGAACCCGCCGGGGCAAATTCTTTAATCATATAATTCATATTTTCTTGATTTCGCGCCGAATCGCTTGCCCCATCGGGGAAGAACCCGCCGGGGCAAATTCTTTAATCACATAATTCATATTTTCTTGATTTCGCGCCGAATCGCTTGCCCCATCGGGGAAGAACCCGCCGGGGCAAATTCTTTATTCACATAATTCATATTTTCTTGATTTCGCGCCGAATCGCTTGCCCCATCGGGGAAGAACCCGCCGGGGCCAATTCTTTAATCACATAATTCAACCCATCCATCCTATCGGCTACAACCTACTCTTAAATATAGCCCCGCAGGGGCTCTGAATTTTTTTTTTCTCAAATTTTAATCCTAAAATCCTGGATTTTTTCCAACTCCCCGACCCCGCGACCCCATGTCGGCCTCTACTTTTTCCCGAAATTAAAACAACCGACTTTCAACTAGAAACCCCGAGATAACACAACTAATTTCTTTTGTTATACTCCGATTAGACGAGTGCCGTAGGCACGAGTCTTTCGCTCCTTCAACTTTTTCGACTCATCCAAATCCAACCCCCGCTAGGGGGTTGGTGAGGAGTTCGTTTATTTAAACCTCAAAAAAAAATAGCAGATCCTGACAACGAAACCTCAAGTCCCGGATTTTCAACTAGAAACCCCGAGATAAAACAACTGATATATAGGGTCAGCCTCGCAGAGATAGGTTAGGCAAGCCAGACCCGTAGGGTCTGGCGCCGCCTAACCTGGTTAAAATTAATAAAATATAACATCCCTCAAAACAATTGGGACTATGTCTTATCACTGAATCTGAGAGATGTCTTTAATAAGTTCTTGAGTGATGTACAGTGGTGTTTTGATGTAGCTTGCCCTCTTATATATGTAAAATATAAAAATTATAATAAAACTGATAATAGTTGGTTAACCGAAAAAATAGTTAAAGATGGTCAAGCACTCAGAAATCTACATAATAATTTAAAAAATAACTCAAACGCAAATAATGTCGTTACATACAAAAACATGAAAAAACTGCACAAGAAAAATATTAAAGCTGCGAAGCAAGCATTTTATAATAATAAAATTAACGATGCAGAAAATAGGACTAGAGAAACATGGAAAATCGTGAACCAGAGACTTGGCAAAACAGACAACCTAAGGAAACCCATTCAATTAAACATCGATGATATCTTAATTTCTGATGATATTAAAATTGCAAACTGTTTTGCGGCCCATTTTGTTACTGTTGCCTCAAATAATGTATATAACCATTTCGGCTGTAATTTATCGTTACCGCATACTGTATCTGAAAGTAAACATCATTCGTTACTTTTTTATGAGGTTACAAAAGCAGAATTGATTGAAATTGTCACTAAGCTAAAAAACAAAAGATCCTCTGGTCTGGACGGGTTAACAGCTCATGTAGTAAAAAATATAATATTAAATATAGTTGACCCTTTATTATATCTTATTAATAAGTCTATCGTAAATGGATACTTTCCTGAGCCATTTAAAATTTCAACAGTTATCCCAATATTTAAAAAAGGCTGTGAAACTGACATAGATAACTACCGACAAATTTCTGTATTGAGTGTGGTGTCAAAAATTATAGAACAAATTATAAGTAACCGTATAATAGTATTTCTAGAAAAATATACCTTATTAACAAATTCTCAGCATGGCTTTAGAAAGGGTAGATCGACTGAGAGTGCAACAGCTAAAATGTTTGAGTTTGTTTATAGGGAACTGGATAACGGAAGATATGTTGTATCAATATTTTTTGACCTTTCTAAAGCCTTTGACTCAGTTAACAAAGACATTTTAATTAGTAAGTTAGAGTCAATCGGCATTAGAGGTAATGTACTAAATTGTCTGATTTCTTTTATGCTAAACAGGAGTTTAAATGTAAAATACAATGAAGTGCACTCCGACCGATTCAATGTTATTTTAGGTGTCCCCCAAGGATCCGTATTAGGCCCGTTGCTGTTTTTAATATATATCAATGAACTTCCTATGTTTGTTAAAAGCAGTTATACCATCATGTATGCGGATGACACTACGATAACAGTAACAGGTAGAAATCCGGAAGAACTTTATAACAAAGTTCAAATTGTCATGGACGAAATGAGCACTTGGTGTGATCGTAACAAGCTAATACTGAATGAAAATAAAACAGTGTTTATGAATTTTAACCTAAGGCGTCCTGTTGCCTTACCTGGAATTTCACTAAGTAACTGTACCAAGTTCTTAGGCACTTTAGTTGATAGTACATTATCGTGGGAAGAACATGTAAATTATGTATGTAGTAAATTGAATCAGGCTTACTTTGCCTTATTACAACTAAAGGAAAATTTAAATGAAGTAGGACTTGTTAATGTGTATTACGCTCTGGCGTATTCACATTTATCACTTAACATATTTATTTGGGGTAGATCTTCCTATGTTAGTAGAGTATTTATTTTGCAGAAAAGATTAGTGAGGTTATTGTTCAACTTGAATTATAGGGAGAGCTGTAAGTCCACATTTATAAATAAAAAACTTCTTACAGTGCCGAGTATTTATATATACAAATGTTTGCTTTATGTCAAGAACAATTTGGAATCATTTGAAGGTTTATCGGATAATCACTTATATAATACTCGGAATAAAAATATTTTATCCATTCCCATTCATAGAACTTCAACATTTAAAGAGTCACTCCATTATAATTGCATTATATTATATAACAAGTTACCTATAAACGTACAGAATATGGCAGTATCAAAATTCAAAAATACTGTTAAAAATATATTATTGGAAAATGGTTACTACAATATAAACGAATATCTAACACAAGAATTATAAAGTGGTTTTTATGTATATCTACACTAAATGCTGTTTGTTTCAATCTGTGTCAGTGTTAATTTATTATTTCTATACTTTTATTATAAGTAATTAAACAACTTTACATTTACATGTAAGTCTAATGTTGTTTGTCATCTATTTTGTATTCATTGCTAGTATTTACTTCTTTGTTACTTATTTGTTTGTCTATTTACTTATTTCTTTTTTTTACTTTTACAATTCTGTTCCAATCTGACTTACCATATATACTAAAATGTATCTTTTTAAATGGTGAATAAATTATTATTATTATTATTATTATTAAACCCACTGAAAGCGCGAGATTCATTAAAAAAGAGGCTGAGGGTGATTAACACCCCATTTTATGAAATAAGCATAAAAAATAAATCTGACGTTGTACATCGTTGTGCTATTGAAATTAGTAAAATATAACATTCCCAAAAACAACTGAAATAGTGAGATTCATTAGAAAAGAGGCTGAGGGTGATTAACACCCCATTTTATGAAATAAGCATAATAAACCATAAAAAATAAATCTGTCGTTGTACATCGTTGTGCTATTAAAATTAATAAAATATAACAGCCCTCAAAAACCACTGAAAGCGCGAGATTCATTAAAAAAGAGGCTGAGGGTGATTAACACCCCATTTTATGAAATAAGCATAATAGAGCATAAAAAATAAATCTGACGTACATCGTTGTGCTATTGAAATTAGTAAAATATAACATCCCCCAAAAACAACTGAAATAGTGAGATTCATTAAAAAAGAGGCTGAGGGTGATTAACACCCCATTTTATGAAATAAGCATAATAAACCATAAAGAATAAATCTGACGTTGTACATCGTTGTGCTATTGAAATTAATAAAATATAACATCCCTCAAAAACCACTAAAACGCGAGATTCATTAAAAAAGCGGCTGAGGGTGATTAACACCCCATTTTATGAAATAAGCATAATAAACCATAAAAAATAATTCCGACGTTGCACATAGCTGTACTATAAAAAATAGTACCTAAAATATATTATCCCCTAAAACAACTGAAAGTGTACGATTTGTTAAAATGAACATTAGGTGCCGGCCGGTTCATTAACAAAGATGTTAAGGGTGGAGATAAGTTTAAGTGACGAAAATAAATATGCGTTTCAAAATAGACTAATATAGTCATGAAATTAACTGAAACTTTGTGTTCGTTTAAAACTGGCTGAGGGTGGAAGAAGACCCATTATTTATTTAAAAAAAATTAAAATAAATCTATATACATAATATGTGACGTAGGTTTAATTATTGTGCATTCTAAAATAGTCAAAACTACGGAAGCGTAGAAGGGCCATATAGATTTTTATTTTTTTTATACCGTGAATTCCGACATATCTCGTAATTACGACTTATATCTCGTAATTACGACTTATAACTCGTAACTCCGACTTATATCTCGTAATTACGACTTATAACTCGTAATTCCTACTTATATCTCGTAATTCCGACTTATATCTCGTAATTACGACTTATAACTCGTAATTCCGACTTATATATCGTAATTACGACTTATAACTCGTAATTCCTACTTATATCTCGTAATTCTGACATATCTCGTAATTACGACTTATAACTCGTAATTCCGACTTATATCTCATAATTACGACTTATATCTCACAAGTCCGACTTATATCTCGTAATTACGACTTATAACTCGTAATTCCGACTTATATCTCGTAATTACGACTTATAACTCGTAATTCCGACTTATATCTCATAATTACGACTTATATCTCGTAATTCCGACTTATATCTCGTAATTACGACTTATAACCCGTAATTCCGACTTATAACTCGTAATTCCGACTTATAACTATTTTGAAATGCAACGAGACTACCTCTCCCTCCTTTTTCGAGGGTACTGAACATGATAATAATAATAGTAATAAGCGTGTCCCCACTTCGCTGCCTTCTGGTTGATAAAAAAATCCCAACCCCGTTTTCGCGGATGGCCAACACCCTGGTAGTACCTATCAACGTTTAATAACTAAATTAGTAAGGCTGTGTCAACGATTCAGTTAACCATTCGTTATTTATAACCAGTGATAGTTGGAGGGAACGACCGATATTCGATTAAGTCAACCAGCCGCTATCACAACATCTGATTTAACTCTTGGCCGTTGACTTCAACGCAGGTCGTGACGAGCTTTTAATATATCCATATCTCGATATCGATAGATTAACGGTAGCCGTCGACAATGAATGCTTCCTCGTATACAGGTTTCGCAATATCCTGAACTAAAGATACAACACTATAGAGACACTATGCACAATACACAATTCACTTTAGACTCCTGCCCAGACAGGATTCGTTCACTCTTCTTTGGCTTCAGCCGAATGGTCAAACCGACGCACAATGCGAGGGTCGTTAGCTATGGGATCAACACAAATACTTGACTACTACTAAAATGCAATAAAAGAAGACATTGGTAATAAATAAAGATATATTAAATAATCATCATTCTACATATATAGCCTCACCAAGCAAGGTCTACCACCATAACCACGATGTCCCCACAAGGGGACCGCGACGGCCCCGCTTAAAGGAGAGTGATCGATTGCCGAAAGAGAATTATTACTTGGACACGAATTGGCAATTTAGTGAGTGGGGTTTAATTTTATGCTTGAAATAGATACTAGTAATTCATTGTAATATTCTCCAAAATAATATGCACCGTTAGACGTCCGTGGATCTTTCAGAAAAGATTTTCTCTCGAATGCGATCTCACGAGGCGGTCACGTGGTAATAATGGGGGAATGCCCCGGTACCCCTTCGCACCGCACTGAGGCTTATCCTAGCGTAATTTTACCAAAAATACCTTATATCTCATATGTGATATCATTTGGAGGTCTCCCACTATACAGGGTGAATTTAAAATACACTGAATATTTTTAATCTGTAATTTCTTATAGCATAATTAATGAATTCGCAGTGTTTTAATTTCAAAATTTCATAGTTTATTCAGTGTTATTCTGTAAGCCATTGAAAAGTTCCCAATATTGAATAGATTCCAATTTATGTTTCAATCACATTTCCAAGGGTGTTTCCAATATTGAGAAATTTTGCAATTCTGTAAACCATATTGGGAACATTCAATCTTAGTCACTAAATTTAAACGGTTAGTACAATTATTGACAAATAGTGCGTAATAAATTTGAAAGAAGAAGATTAACCTCACTTTTGTTGTTTTTGCGTCATTCTGCGGTGTATTTTGAATTGTGATTTGTGGTCGCGAAAATTTGGTGATATGGCCCCTGCTAAAAGAACAAGTCCACAGCAATTTGCCATATATGTTTGTTATTTAAAACAGTATCCTCTTCTACGAACGGGCAAATTCACGTGTTTGGGTGGCCCAGATGAATTAAAAATAATTTGGGGCGACAATTACAATTATCGTGCATTTGAAGTATTTATTGTTTGATTAATTTAGAAATATTTTATTTTTAATTTATCACATTGATTTGAATACTCACACTTCAATTATATTTTCGACTGCATTTATAATGAAAATAAATTGTCTATTCATTATGAATTACAAACGCCTTCTATCGTTGCACAAATCAGTTATTCAAAATAAACGTTTGAGGTTATGTTCTATTGGAAATTTAATAACAAGAGCAAAAATCGGTTGTTAAGATTTTCAAGATATTGATTCAATAAACTGAATTCATTGTGGTTACAGAATACGAAAATGACAAGGTCATTGGAATCTTTCCAATTATTGGGAAATATCCAATATTGAATACTTTTCAATGGCTTACAGAATAACACTGAATGTTTCAACACAAAAACCCTAAACTCGTCCCACTGGGGATACACTGACCGGTGAACTTGACATTGACTTGGTTACGAACAAATACCTCTACGCAGTATTCGCAGTGTTTACCAAGTAAAACCAAAACTGAAATATAAAACACTAGGAAAAACTCAGACTTGACATCATGGATGCACAGGCTGAACTACGCGGGCAACGTGGTAGCTACGAACACAAAACTGAAATCTAAAACACTAGGAAAAATTCACACTCGACATCATGGATGCACAGGCTGAACTACGCCAACACAACAACACGATAGCTAAGAAGAGAGGGGATAAAGGCATTTATGACGCTACACACATCAGCTGTTCTGCTCAGGCAGGAGCGTCGTGAATATTTAATAAATGTTCAAAAATTATTTTCTTGACTGTATTTCATTTATTTTACAAATGACTATTTTTAAGAATTTTTACGGACCATAGAGCTTAACGGATTAAAATTATCCAGTGTATTTCAAATTCACCCTGTATATACGGAATTGATCCGGTACCACTTCATATCGCCACGTGGCATCGCAAAATTCCAGCTATTTCACTTTTTAAATCAGTTCCTAAAATTTAAAATGGTGCTAGCAGACACGATCCCGGCAGAGACGTTGACCAATGGGAAGGCGAGGCCTGCTCAACCTCCCATATGAAGCTAAGGTCACGGACTCACGAGGAATTCCAGAACGCGAGGGTAAAGTGAACCTATTCTTCCGTAGACCAGCGCAACCACGAAGGTGGATCAGTCTATGGTAGATCTGATCAAGAGACAACTGATCTACGGTAGATTCACTCTCGCGCCTATGTGGATTCTTCACTCGTGATCCGTTAGACCGGCTTGTGACAATAATCAACTGCGCTATGATTATTGTCGTGATTAAAAGCTCAGTACGTCCATTGAGGAATCGGTACTGGCGGAGGATAGTGCATATCCTTGGTCGTCAATACATGCTGCATCGTGCCTGGATGCGTTCGTTCAAGTATGGGATAATGGCCGAAAAGGATAAATGGAATTTTGGAAACTGTACTGAAAATCGACTTCTTCTACTTCTACGCCCCCTGCTGCGTTCGTTAACATACCCTCCACTACCCCCATTCCTACCGCGACGCCGAAACTACCCTCTAAAGGGGTTGGAATGGAATATTCAAAGGAAGTCTGTCAAATAACGGCGCTCCCCCGTTTTCGAGGATGCCCAGCACTATGGTCGCCCTCTCCACTCTTCCGGACCCATTTCAACCCCCCAAATTCGATGAAAACACCCTCCACGGGGGTGGAAATGGCACATACTCGTGAACTCGAGCGAACAAATGTGCTCCCCCGTTTTCGAGGATCCCCAGCACGATGATCGCCCTCTCCACTCTCTCGGACTCATTTCAACCCCCCAAAATCGATGCAAACAGGGGTGGATATGTTATTTCGACCGGATGAGAAAAAAATTTGGTAAATAATCTTGGCGTGTTCGAGAGGTTTTTTACATCTATTTGGGACGTTAAACTTAACGAGCGGCCAACTAGCCGTGAACTTTTAGGGCTGGATATCGCAAGAATAACGCGTGTCTAAGCATGGGAAACAGAATGCGCATGTTCTAGAGAGTTTTGGAAACCCGGAAAACCCCGGGAAAGTCCGGAAAATTAGAGTTTGCTAAGCCTTTTTTCATGTCGCCCGTTGTCAATTTCAAATCACTCGTCTGGGAGAAAAATTTTTCCGGCAAAAGGAGTGTTGTGTTAAAGGAGACATCGTTTAGCAAAAGGAATTACCCCCATCCCCTCGCCCCTAGCAAGGAGAGAGGGAGTTCTCGGCTAGTTGGATGTCCGTTAAACTTACCCACTCTTGCCCAGCACAATGGGGAATCCTTACGACTCGGACTCGCCAAGTCACTGGAAGCGCCTCAAAGCGGCTCGAGGTGACTAGGAGTGTCTCAAAGTGATTCGAAACGACTCGGACCAAGTCGCAACAAGATTTTTTCGGATTCACTGAGTCATCTGTAGTCACTCTGAGTCGTTTCGAGTCACTCCAAATCGGTTCATTTTTATGTATAAAAATCTGTTCAAGAATTTCATTTTAATTGTATTTATATGTACCTACTACCAGAGATATTAAATGTAATGTAATGTAATGTAATCGTATAATCATCCAACATGTTTTCATCAAATACCATTGTCATTAATAAAAAATTATTGATTTTAACACTATGATTTTAATCTCCATCTACAAGAAAAAAACGCCCCTACAATGACTGTTTTTCATGACCTGAGGGTGGAGAGGGCGATCATCGTGCTGCGGATCCTCGAAAACGGGGGAGCACATTTGTTTTCCCGAGTTCACGAGTATATGTCATTTTCACCCTTGTGGAGGGTGTTTTCATAGATTTTGGGGGTTGAAATGTATCCCATTTCAACCCCTTGGGGGTCGCGGTAGGGATGGGGGTAGTGAAAACGGTAGAGATTTTTTATCAACCAAAAGGCAGCGAGGGGGGAACACTTAATAGGGGTGGTTTTTGGCCAATAGGGGGTGAACGCAACACGAAAAAGAAATTTGGCCAACACCATCGTGTTCAGCACCCTCGAAAATGGGGGGAGAAGTCTCGGTGCATGTCAAAATAGTTATAAGTCGTAATTATGAGATATAAGTCGGAATTACGAGTTATAAGTCGTAATTACGAGTTAAGTCGAAATTACGAGATATACGTCATGATTACGAGTTATAAGTCGTAATTACGAGATATAAGTCGTAATTACGAGATATAAGTCGTAATTACGAGATATAAGTCGTAATTACGAGATATTAGTCGTAATTACGAGTTATAAGTCGTAATTACGAGATATAAGTCGTAATTACGAGTTATAAGTCGTAATTACGAGATATAAGTCGTAATTACGATATAAGTCGTAATTACGAGTTATAAGTCGTAATTACGAGATATAAGTCGTAATTACAAGTTATAAGTCGTAATTACGAGTTATAAGTCGTAATTACGAGATATAAGTCGGAATTACGAGATAAAAGTCGGAATTACGAGTTATAAGTCGTAATTACGAGTTATAAGTCGGAATTACGAGATATAAGTCGTAATTACGAGATATAAGTCGGAATTCACGGTATAAAAAAAAATCTATATGGCCATTCTCCGCTTCCGTAGTTTTGACTATTTTAGAATGCACAATAATTACCTACGTCACATATTATGTATATAGTATCATGAAATTTTATAACTAAAAAAATATATAAAACAGTACGGTACACAAGAATACAAAGAATAAAGTTAAACGGGGTGATATTTGTTTTTTATGTTTAAAATAATAAGTAAATAAGAATTTTATAAATAAAATACTTACAAAATTACAAAATGGTTTCTAAATTACAATAATATGCAACTCAGACAACAATCAGTTTAAAAAAAGGATATATGAATAGCAGATTTCCAAAAATATATGTTTTTATTTAACGATTTATAAAAAAATCACTAAAATATTAGAATCAGATGAAACATCTTCATCGAAACACTTCATAAAGTTAGTTTAACTTAATCACTGCAATTGTATTAAGAAAGTCCACATTTTTCAAGTAGCAGGAGAAGATAAATCTAAAAAAAAATAGACTTTAATTAAACCTATGACTTTAAATAGTAGTATATAACATGTAAATAGTAAAGTAGAGACTAGAACATTACTAATTAAATAAGAATAGACATTCCTAGTGCAACATAAATTAAATTTAGTGATAAATAAAAGTGCAAAGTGGAAGAATTTAACAAAAATAGAAGTCAAAACTTAAAGAAGAAGCAAGAAAGAAATAAGTAACCAATTTGGACATGAAAGGTATCAAAATTCATAGACTTTTATGGACTGCAAGATAAAAGTTAAAAAGAGGCTTCGTAGAAGAGATTAAGAAAAATTTATAAAATTTATAATCAAAATTATGACAAATTTCAAAAATCAAATTGACCATACAGCCGAGTATAAATAGTTTTTCTGACAGAAAAAAAGTCAGTCTGCCCAAAACTCTCAGAGGCTCAACATATCCAAATAAGTGAGGTTGACAACAGAAAAGTCAAAGAAATAACCTAAATTATATAGTTGTCAAGTTGACAAGGGCAATTGTAAAAGTCTCCTGTCTTGAAATTAATAAGACAATAGAGACATAAAAAGAAGCAAATCAAGATAATAGTAAATGAAAATCCAGAAACAATAAGCAAGCAAGAATAAAGTTACATACCTGTGGTAACATTGTAAGCAGAGAATCCAGTACATATCCAAGTCAATCAAATCAAATAATCTGTAAGAAGAAATATAAGTAAAGAAGCAAATAAGTCATCATAAATATCATGTCATACCTGTCCAGAAGAAATTGGTGAACTGTCGTTGAACATATACCATCCATATATAAAACCCTTGATATAAATCAAGAAAATAAATAACTTGAAGAACAATCACAATTATTGAAGCGAAATTTAGGTATATTTAATTTAAATTTTAAATAAGTTCTTGTATAGTAGATAAATATTTCAAACATATCTTGAAGGATAAATATCACAACACAACATATTTGACATTTGACAATTGTTTTTCAAACAGCTGAGTTAGAGCTTAAAGCATAGAGCATAGAATAGTAAACAACCTTGGAGTAGTAAAATGTCAGGTATTCGCCTCGGTCACCGCCTGGCGGATTTAGTCAGAACCCTCGCCGTGTACCGCAGTTTCCTGGTTTTCAAAGTTTGTTATTACAAAAATGCAATTTTTTATGCGCAATCGTCATTTCAACGTATAAATAACGTGAGTAGTTTTTAAAATATCTAATTCCAGTATTAAGTTCAACGTCTTTGCTACCTATTTTCTTTAAGAAAACTTAAAAACCAGTAAACTGCGGTACACGGCGAGGGTTCTGACTAAATCCGCCAGGCGGTGACCGAGGCGAATAGTGTGAATAGTGGGTAAGTTAGAAAGCAGATAGGATTAGAAAATAAGTTTCTTTATGCGCACATGAATTTCTTTTGTTGTGATTATTAACCATTAATAAAATTTATAAAAATTAAAGGTTTAATTAAATAATTAATTTTAAAAGAGAATTAAAATAAGATTGCAGTGAGGTAAGAATAGGCAAGTATAGAACAAGAGAACCAATATAACGACCCTGAAAGAGAGAGTGCTCAACAAAAATTCATATAAAAAGAAAACTAAAGTTCAGTATAAATTAAAATTGGCATTGGACTTTAGTAAACTTTATTAGTATTGACAAAGGAATATAATAACTATAATAAACTAAAACAAATTAATAATATTCTTAAAGATTAACAATATAAAAGTTAAAAAAATAAATAAATAAAATAAAAAATATTTTTACAAATATTACAAATCATAATATTTGGCGTGCCAAACGTAGGGCGAAGTTCATACTTGTCTAGTAAAATAATAAATAATAAAATAAAAGCATATATTTGAAAGGTTAGATTAAAATACTTAGTAATAGGTAATATCAAAAATTATATGGATTTAAGATCAGGTAGAATTATTGATAATTTAGCAACCATGTCTGATATTGAGTCTGACGATGAAACTAGCCAATCACAAGCAAGTGGGGATGATAATGCAGGTCCAAGTGATCAAGTTTCTATAATACTGCTCCTGCAACAATTAAAAACAAGTATTGATAATACAAGATCAGAGGTTAAAATGAGTATAGAGGCTGTAAAAAATGAAAATAAAACATATAATGACAATTTAAATAAAAAATTTGATATGGCTATGAGTAAAATAAATCAATTAGAGTCAAATCATATAGTATTAAATAATAGAATTGAAGTAGTTAATGATAAAATAAATAATGAAATTGAAAAGGTTAGGGACGAAGTAGATAAAGTTATCAAGACAAATATAGACAATATAGAAAGTAAAATTATAAATATAGAGAGACAAAATATAACAAATGTAGACAATTTAGCTAAAGTAGTGGAAGACGAATTTTGCATCCAGTATATTGATGATATAATAAATTTTTCTGAAAATGAAGAAAAACATTATCAACATATTAAAGTAATTTTAGAAACATTAAATCAAGCAGGTTTAAAACTTAATATAGAAAAGAGCCAATTTTTTTCAAAACAAATAAAATATTTAGGATATATAATAAATGAAAAAGGCATAAATATTAACGTAGATAGGTTAGACGAGATAAAAAATTATCCACGTCCAAAAAATTTACGTACTTTAAGAGGTTATTTAGGAATAATGAACTACTATAAAAGATTTATTAATAAATTATCGGAAAAACAAGCACCATTAATCGAACTACTTAGGAAAGGAATAAGGTGGAAATGGGATGAAAGACGAGAGAAAGCATTTCAGGAACATAAAAAAAGTTTTCACGAAAATTTGTTACTATATAGTCCTGATTATAATCAAAAATTCATTGTACGGACAGACGCATCAGATTTCGCAATTTCAGCAGAACTTGTTCAAATACAGAATGGAATTGAAGTACCAATTTGTTTTATTTCAAGAATTTTAAAGGGATATGAGACAAGGTACTCAGTACAAGAAAAAGAAATGTTAGCAATATGTAATGCAGTCAAAAGATTAAAATATTATTTATTAGATAATGAATTTCTAATAGAAACAGATCATGCATCGTTACAATATTTAATGAATAATAGATTTAAAAATAATAGGGTATATTGTTGGTCTTTATTATTACAGGAATATAAATTTACAATAAGACATATACCAGGGAAACAAAATATTACAGCAGATTCTTTAAGTCGAATGAATGAGGGAGAAATAATAAAACCAAATACGTTTGTCATAGCAATGAATAAATTTAGAGATTTAGATGGGATATATTCACAAAAAGAAATTAGACAAAGTCAAGATTTATTAACAGAAATGAGGGAAAAAGTTGCCATAAATAAATATAGGGGTTATGAAATTAAAGAGGGATATATAATAAAGAAATTTGAAGACCAAGAATTATATGTTATAGATAAAAAGTTAACAGAACGAATAATTGACGACTTACATTTACAATTTGGACATATAGGAATACGTAAAACATGGAAAATATTTAGAGAAAATTTTTATTCACATAGGGATATAACGATTGTAAAGCTCAATTTATAAACTTATCCGCTGCCGCTGCCGCCGAAGTTGACGTTGGCAGTTCGCAGTTTAGAATTTGGTGCAATTTATAAACTTTGCTGTCGGCTGCGGCGGAATGGTTGGCACATGCGCCCTTAAATTATTTCAACTGATATTTGACATTTCCATTGTTATTGTTTGTATTGTTTTGTGTATTTTCTAAATAAAAAATGGATAGACAAATTACTTTTGGGTGCATTTGGGGTTATATTAATGTAAGCCACGCCACGACACTGGACACGTGTACTAAATTCTAGAATCTCATTGGCTATCCGCTGGGAAATCCGCTGCCGTTGCCGTTCGAGATAAAAGATGGTTATCTACCGAACTGCGGCGGCAGCGGCAGCGGTATATAAATGAATACATTGATTTCCTATTCTTTATTAATCCAACGGCAACGTCAACTTCGGCGGCAGCGGCAGCGGATAAGTTTATAAATTGAGTTTTAAAAACAGAATAAATAATTGTCAATTATGTTATAATGGGTAAATATAAAAATCATATCAACAAAAATACCATAGAAAGTATTATAGTTAAACGTCCTTTAGAAATAATAGCAGTGGATTATATTTCTAATTTAATATCAAGTAAAAATAAATATAAACACATTTTTGTAATGTACGATATTTTCACAAATTTTGTTAAATTATATCCATGTCAACGTTGTGACACTAACACCACAATTATATGTATTAATGAATTTTATAAAGAAATAGGAAAACCAATTAAGATTCTTGCTGATAATGCTACTTATTTTAACAATACTAGATTTCAGAGTTTTTGTAGTGAAAATGGTATAAATTTAATATTTAGATCAATACGTCATCCAAATGCTAATCCAGTGGAAAGGTATAATCAAGAAGTTATAAAATTATTACGGTTATATACTTACCAGAAACATAATGCATGGGTAGAATATTTAGAAAAAGTAGAATTCTATATCAATAATGTACCAAATACCATCACTCATATGTCTCCAATTTTATTAATGAAAAACCAATTACCAATACGTCCCTGCGAAGTTAAAAATAAAATCAATATAGAACAATTACATTTACAAGTTAGGGAGCGAATAAACAAAACAGCAATGAAATACAAACAGAAAGCAAATAGTAATCAAAAAGAGAACAGTATTTGAAATAGGCGATAGGATAATCATAAAGAGTCTTCGAGCACCTAATGCAAAGAAAAAAATTTGTTCAAAATTACAATTACCATACGAAGGGCCATATAAAATCATTAAAATATTGGGAGAAAATAACTATGAATTAATAGATGAAAGAACTAATATAATCAGAGGCAAATTTCATATCAATATTTTATATCCTTACAAAATTAAATAATTATAAATCAAATTTAAAAAAAAAAAAAAAAAAAAAAAAAAAAAAAAAAAAAAAAAAAAAATATAGTTATTGCAATGTTATTCACTAACGTACCATGTAAAATGACCTAATTAGAAATACCATGTAAAAATCAAAATTAAAATGAAAATTAAATTCTTAAAACATAAATAAATAAAAATATTACCACCCTGTACAAGAATACTTACAGTAAAGTCAAAAAGGATATTATAAAATAACTCTAGAACATCCTCGAACAGGAGAAAGTTAGCCACCACAAAATAAACTCATCATGGACTCAACGCAGCAAAAACCTCCAACGCTGGAACGTTGTAGATCCTAAAAAAGTAAACTATCAGTAAAATTTACAAAGTATTATCACATAAAACAAACAAAGGATAGAAAACTACAAGATAAACATGAAATATGCTAGTTTAGACGAAAAAAATGTACAATATGTCAACAAAAGCACAAAAAACTTGTAAAAATATGACTTGTCACATGTGTAATTAAAGTTTAAGGAAATATTAGTAAGATAACTGTGTAAATAGATAATAAGTAACTAAAATAGACTTGATATAGTGAAAATTCAGTTCCTAAAATAAAGTGCATAAGTGAAAGAAAAATAAATTAAAAAAGTGTGACGGTAGAACGGTAGATCAAAATTCATCCCAACGTAATACTATGAAATGGACATCCAAACGTAGCAAATAAATTAAAGAACGAGAAAACAAGCAAGAAACCTGAAAAAGAATCAAGATAAAAGGGAAATTTCAAAAATAAACTGAAAAATACAATACAGAAAATGACAGTTGGCTATGATTTGACATAAATATTGCAAATTTACAAGAAAATTTAACTTACCTGGCAACGAACAAAAGCAGGAGAGTTGTTGATTCGATAATTTGAGGCATCCTCACGCCAGTTTTAGCTCCTGAAAAATATTAGAAAAATTACCAGAAAATCGCTGAAATATTGAGAACAATAATATTCAGAAGTGTGCAGAGGTTAAGTTACACAGAATATCACAGAGACCAAGCCACAGGAGAGGCATGAAGTAAGAAAAATACGTAAAAACCCAGGTACTTACCATAAGCTATCTTAAATTGGAAGCTGGAAATTTTCACAGCCGACTACCAGTAATTTAAGTGCATAAATATAAAACAGCACTGAGGTCAACGACCAAATTTCATGTACTGTCAAATTTAAAAAGACATTGCGAATCCCACGGGGAATTTCGGTATTAAACCAAACGTTAACGAACTTTTTTAAATTTAAGAATAGATTTAGTAAGGATTATATACTGTTTATGTTAAAAGTTTTGACTATCAAGTTTAAATATTAATTTAAGAATTTGTTTGAGAGACAGTAAGTCAAATATTGTAAACTGTGTAGTATGATAATAAATTCAATATTGTGCCGACATCTGTTATATCTGATGAGAACTAAAGTAGCATAATTCAAAGAATCTGACTATAAAATCCTTTAAAGGCCGCAACCCTAAGTACAGCCTAAAAGATATGTGAGTAGACAACTAATAAGACATAAATTTCTTAAAATCATATATTTACAATTTGACAAAGTTTTAATAATAAAATTATAATTCAAATATAAAATAAATCACTAGAAAAGCCAAGGGAGGTAAGTTTTTCCTGGTCGAACTTCATCTAGAGTACTAAAAAAGAGAAACAGGGTTTAAAAACAAGAACCCAAGTAAGCATTCTTGTAAAATATAAAAAACACATGGTATTTGTAATTAAAATCAATTAATTAGTATTATAAAGTGCTATAAGGTGTCTGAAAGATTTGCAGTATAAGTAGATCAAAGTGTGGTAAGTAAAATAAAAGAATTTTCCAAAAATAATTAAATAATAAAATATTCTGAATAAAAAACTATTTACATTTCATAAAAAGCATAAATAAATAGGCGATCCCACCTGAGAATATGAGCAAACATGCAAATTAAAAACGTGCAATAATAAAATTGAAACAAAGCATTCTAAAATAAAATAAAATAATTTTTTTTTAAAAACCCACAACCGAAATATTCAAAGTAGAAAATCAAATAAAATCCTTATGATATAGGCCCATCAACCGTGACTGGCAAAATAAAATATCATAACAAAATTGGCGCTCCAACGTACGTGGCACGTTTTCAGAATTTAACAATTCAATTTAGTAGTTAATGGACTTAAGATCAGGTAAGAAAGTTGGAAAAATGGTTAACACAGAAGAAGAAATACAAAACACATCCACACAACAAGCGGGAGACACCACAGACACGACACCACAAACAGATACAAACATGCTCACAAGGTTAATGGCAATGATGACAGACATGAACCAAAATGTACAAGGGATCAACAAAAAGATAGAAGAAAACGCCCAAGACATGAATAACAGATTGGAACAAAACGCTCAAGAAATGAACCAGAATGTACAAGGCATAAATCAAAATGTACAAGAAATCAAAGAGAAGGTGGAAAATTTGGAAGGAAAACTCGACAGAATTCACAGAGAAGTAAGAGAAGAAGTGGATCAACAAATCAAAGAAGCAAGAAAAGAAATACGAGGAGAAATACAACAAGGAGTGGAATCTTTAGTAGAAGAAGGTTTCTCAGTAATAACCAAACAACTGGACGAACAAACGAAGAGTTTCGAAGAATGTTTAAAGGAACAGGACGATAGAATCACACAAAACTCGCAGAAGATTAAAAATTTCACACCAATAACATACACACACGCACAGACACACAGTGCTACAGAAATATCCTTCGGAGACTCAAAATTGCATCCGAAAATTTACATGACACGTTTCAAACAGTACATCAATAATCTACCAGGCATAACAAACATAAAAACAATCATACAAGACTCGTTAAAAGGGGAAGCTGAAATATGGTACCAAATGATTGAAGACAGGTATGAAACGATCGAAGAATTTGAGACGTTATTTTTAAAACAATACTGGGGAGAATATACTCAACAGAAAATACGATTTAACCTTTTCAATGGACGTTACTACGAAAATACCAGCCTATCGAGGGAGAAATACATCCTAAGAAAAATATACAACATCAGATACCTAGAACCAAAATTTACAGAGCCAGAAATGGTAACTTATCTAGCTAGACACTTCAGAGACGACATAAGGAACGTTATTGTCACACAGAGGATAAACACATTAGATGGATTAATAGAATACCTACGAGAAATAGACGATTATACTTCCAAACAAAGGGACAATCGACAAAATTATTCCAAAAATGACAATAGATACAAGAAGTACGAAGGACAAAACAGGAATGAAAACGAAAATGAAAATAGAGGTTTCAAAAATGGACAAAAATACGAAAAGAAGCAAAATTGGGAGGACAAACGTGAGAGAACAGACGATTCTAAGAAGTACTACGAGGGACAGAACCGAAATTATGACGATTCCAAGAAATACTACGATGGACAGAACCGAAATTACAACAATAATGGAAATAAATATGGACACAACTATGAAAGGAAACGAAATTGGGATGATAAACAGGGTCAAACATACGCACAGGTCACAAACATAAACAAAAAACAAGAAAACACGAATCAATCAGACACAAATCAGGACATGAACAAAATTCAAACAACAGCCCAAATACACACCCACTCACAAAACCAGGATTTTTAGATAGGACGGTTTTAAACACTTCTTACCAGCATATGAGGGAGTTTATAGACATTGGCAATGAAAATGGACAAACGATAGAAATTAAAATCAGTAATTTACCAATCATAGAAATAAAATTTCAAAATATCACTTTAAATGCATTAATCGATACGGGGGCAGAATTAAGCCTTATTAATGAAAATATTGTAAATGAATATTTAAGTAATTTCAAAAATAATATAATGAGAATTTCAAAGGTTTCATTGATAGATGCTGGGGGAAAAAAATTTGCAAATTGTAACAAAGTGCTAAATGCTACATTTACGGTTCAAAATGAAAAAATTCAAGCAGAATTTGTGATCATGGGAAATATGAATTTTGATGTTATTATCGGAGAAGACATTTTGACAAAAATTAGAGCGAAAATAGATATGGGGGAAAGAAACGTGAATATAAAAGGTAAAACGGTACCTATAATAAAAAGAAATAATAATGAAATTAAAAATATGAATGACAAACGAGTCAAAGAAATAAATAAGGGGGAAAATATGTACAAAATAAACAACTACAATTCGCTAAATAAATTAGAGTTAAATTGTCCAACTAAATATAACGACATAGTTCATGATCTCATAATAAAATATAATTCATTGACAAATTATGTACCGCGAATAGCAAAAGGCTACACTCATTCATTAAATGTTGATCAAAATAAACCTTTTAAATGTAAAACCTATCCAATTCCATATCATTATCGAAACCAAGTAAATTTAGAACTCCAAAATATGATAAAAGCAAATGTTATAGAACCGGCAAGGACGGACTATATAAACCCACTTGTAGTAGTAAGAAAAAAGGATTCCACGATTAGATTGTGCCTAGACGCTAGGAAATTAAACGAGATAACGAAATCACAATTCGATTCACCACAGGGCATTGACACAATGTTAGCATATATCGGAAAAAAGACAATATTCACGAAATTAGATTTGAAAAATTCATTTTGGTTAATTCCACTAGCAGTAGAATCGAGAAAATACACTGGTTTCATGGTTGACGGACACGTATACCAATTTAAAGTGGTACCTTTTGGGTTGCAATCGGCATCATCTGCCTTAGTAAGAGCCATGCAACAGATCTTGGATAAGTACGAAAAATTTTGCTTTCATTACGTGGACGACATACTTGTATTTTCGGAAAACGATGAACAACACTTGAATCACTTAAATACCATAATGAACGCGTTAGATGTCGCAGGTTTAAAATTAAACTTAGAAAAATGCCAATTCTATCAAAACAATGTCAAATATTTAGGATACCAAGTAGCAAAAGAGGGTATAAGTATCGATAAAGAGAGACTAGACGAAATTAAAAATTATCCCAAACCAAAAAATTTAAAAATGCTAAGAGGATTTCTGGGTATGTTAAACTACTACAAGAAATTCATTCCAAACATCTCAGAAATGGAGGTACCATTGATAGAACTCCTTAGAAAAGAGACGAAATGGACATGGGACGAACGCAGACAGACAGCTTTTGACAGACTAAAGACCAGTTTTCATAAAAACTTATTATTGTACAGCCCTGATTTTGCAATACCATTCATACTCCGAACAGACGCATCAGACCACTCAATAGCCGCGGAACTAAGCCAAATACAATCAGGAACAGAAATTCCGATATGTTTTATCTCACGAATTTTAAAACCGTACGAGGTAAGATATGCTGTTTGTGAAAAAGAAATGGCCGCGATAGTTTTTGCTATAACCAAATTAAAATTTTACCTAACTTCATCACGATTCATTCTAGAAACAGACCATCAAGCTTTAGCATCTCTAATGAACAATCGCTTTGCAAACAACCGAATTTACCGTTGGTCACTACTGATTCAGGAATTTTCATTCGACATAAAACATAGGCCAGGTAAAGACAACGTAACAGCAGACGCACTGACAAGAAATACATTACCAAACATACAAAATCCACACCAATTTACCATAGCACTAAACAGACTAACCATGACAGACGGACCTTTTACAGAGACAAACATACTACGAAGCCAAGAAAAATTAACACACCTTAGACGCATACTACAGACGAAAGACATGTACAGAGGACATATTTTAAAGAACAACATCATAATAAAATTAATAAACGACGACGAACTATACGTAATCGACACCGACCTGACCGAACGAATAATACAAAACCTACACATTACATACGGACACATAGGAGTACGAAAAACCTGGTTAGTGTTCAGAGAAAACTTTTACGCAGAAAAAGATTTACAAATAATAAAAACCATCATAAATAGTTGCCACATTTGTTGTCTAGGAAAAACCAAAAATCATAAAAATAAAAATAATGTAAGCAGTATAGTCACCAATGAACCTCTTAAAATAGTAGCAATAGACTACGTGAGTAACTTAATAAAAACCCACAAGGGATATAAACACGTTTTAGCAGTCATAGATTGTTTTTCAAAGTACACAAAAATTTACCCAACTAGGAGATGTAACACGAAAACGACAATAGCCATATTAGAAAATTATTGCAGAGAAATAGGGAAACCACAAAAATTTTTGACAGACAACGCAACTTACTTCAACAATGACAGATTCACTCAACACTGGACACAACGAGACATAGACGTAATTTTCACAAGCATACGACACCCACAAGCAAACCCAGCAGAAAGATACATCCAAGAAGTATTAAGATTTCTGAGAATCGCGACACAAGACAGACATACGGACTGGATAAGACACATACCTACCGTAGAACACTTTTTAAACCACACACCCAGTACAGTTACACAAATTGCACCCATAACCGTAATTTTTGGAGTTAAACCACAAAGACCTTGGTCGAATGACTCAGAGTTGAACTTAGAGGCTATACAAAACAAAGCCAGGAAACGTATACAAGATAACGCTGAAAGGTATTGTAAAAGGGAGAATGCCAAAATTAAGCGAGGGTTAAAATTTGACTTAGGCGACTACGTGATCGTAAAACGTTTAAAAGTAACTAATAATCGTAGAGGGATTTGTGCAAAACTAATGTATCCGTACGAAGGACCATACGTCATAAGTAAAATAATAAATTTATGCACATATGAATTAAAATATCCAAACAGTGAACTTATACGAGGAAAATTCCACATTGAATTACTATTCCCATATACAGCAGATAACCTGAAACAAAGTGAGAATTTAGACATTAGCGAATAATATTCCATGAAAGTTTTAGATGAATAAAAATTTTGAAAAAAATTAAAAATTTATTATTAATCAGCGAGGGAATGCAATGTTATTCACTAACGTACCATGTAAAATGACCTAATTAGAAATACCATGTAAAAATCAAAATTAAAATGAAAATTAAATTCTTAAAACATAAATAAATAAAAATATTACCACCCTGTACAAGAATACTTACAGTAAAGTCAAAAAGGATATTATAAAATAACTCTAGAACATCCTCGAACAGGAGAAAGTTAGCCACCACAAAATAAACTCATCATGGACTCAACGCAGCAAAAACCTCCAACGCTGGAACGTTGTAGATCCTAAAAAAGTAAACTATCAGTAAAATTTACAAAGTATTATCACATAAAACAAACAAAGGATAGAAAACTACAAGATAAACATGAAATATGCTAGTTTAGACGAAAAAAATGTACAATATGTCAACAAAAGCACAAAAAACTTGTAAAAATATGACTTGTCACATGTGTAATTAAAGTTTAAGGAAATATTAGTAAGATAACTGTGTAAATAGATAATAAGTAACTAAAATAGACTTGATATAGTGAAAATTCAGTTCCTAAAATAAAGTGCATAAGTGAAAGAAAAATAAATTAAAAAAGTGTGACGGTAGAACGGTAGATCAAAATTCATCCCAACGTAATACTATGAAATGGACATCCAAACGTAGCAAATAAATTAAAGAACGAGAAAACAAGCAAGAAACCTGAAAAAGAATCAAGATAAAAGGGAAATTTCAAAAATAAACTGAAAAATACAATACAGAAAATGACAGTTGGCTATGATTTGACATAAATATTGCAAATTTACAAGAAAATTTAACTTACCTGGCAACGAACAAAAGCAGGAGAGTTGTTGATTCGATAATTTGAGGCATCCTCACGCCAGTTTTAGCTCCTGAAAAATATTAGAAAAATTACCAGAAAATCGCTGAAATATTGAGAACAATAATATTCAGAAGTGTGCAGAGGTTAAGTTACACAGAATATCACAGAGACCAAGCCACAGGAGAGGCATGAAGTAAGAAAAATACGTAAAAACCCAGGTACTTACCATAAGCTATCTTAAATTGGAAGCTGGAAATTTTCACAGCCGACTACCAGTAATTTAAGTGCATAAATATAAAACAGCACTGAGGTCAACGACCAAATTTCATGTACTGTCAAATTTAAAAAGACATTGCGAATCCCACGGGGAATTTCGGTATTAAACCAAACGTTAACGAACTTTTTTAAATTTAAGAATAGATTTAGTAAGGATTATATACTGTTTATGTTAAAAGTTTTGACTATCAAGTTTAAATATTAATTTAAGAATTTGTTTGAGAGACAGTAAGTCAAATATTGTAAACTGTGTAGTATGATAATAAATTCAATATTGTGCCGACATCTGTTATATCTGATGAGAACTAAAGTAGCATAATTCAAAGAATCTGACTATAAAATCCTTTAAAGGCCGCAACCCTAAGTACAGCCTAAAAGATATGTGAGTAGACAACTAATAAGACATAAATTTCTTAAAATCATATATTTACAATTTGACAAAGTTTTAATAATAAAATTATAATTCAAATATAAAATAAATCACTAGAAAAGCCAAGGGAGGTAAGTTTTTCCTGGTCGAACTTCATCTAGAGTACTAAAAAAGAGAAACAGGGTTTAAAAACAAGAACCCAAGTAAGCATTCTTGTAAAATATAAAAAACACATGGTATTTGTAATTAAAATCAATTAATTAGTATTATAAAGTGCTATAAGGTGTCTGAAAGATCTGCAGTATAAGTAGATCAAAGTGTGGCAAGTAAAATAAAAGAATTTTCCAAAAATAATTAAATAATAAAATATTCTGAATAAAAAACTATTTACATTTCATAAAAAGCATAAATAAATAGGCGATCCCACCTGAGAATATGAGCAAACATGCAAATTAAAAACGTGCAATAATAAAATTGAAACAAAGCATTCTAAAATAAAATAAAATAATTTTTTTTTAAAAACCCACAACCGAAATATTCAAAGTAGAAAATCAAATAAAATCCTTATGATATAGGCCCATCAACCGTGACTGGCAAAATAAAATATCATAACATTATATATATATACTATGGGGGGAAATATCATGAAATTTTATAACTAAAAAAATATATAAAACAGTACGGTACACAAGAATACAAAGAATAAAGTTAAACGGGGGGATATTTGTTTTTTATGTTTAAAATAATAAGTAAATAAGAATTTTATAAATAAAATACTTACAAAATTACAAAATGGTTTCTAAATTACAATAATATGCAACTCAGACAACAATCAGTTTAAAAAAAGGATATATGAATAGCAGATTTCCAAAAATATATGTTTTTATTTAACGATTTATAAAAAAATCATTAAAATATTAGAATCAGATGAAACATCTTCATCGAAACACTTCATAAAGTTAGTTTAACTTAATCACTGCAATTGTATTAAGAAAGTCCACATTTTTCAAGTAGCAGGAGAAGATAAATCTAAAAAAAAAATAGACTTTAATTAAACCTATGACTTAAATAGTAGTATATAACATGTAAATAGTAAAGTAGAGACTAGAACATTACTAATTAAATAAGAATAGAGATTCCTAGTGCAACATAAATTAAATTTAGTGATAAATAAAAGTGCAAAGTGGAAGAATTTAACAAAAATAGAAGTCAAAACTTAAAGAAGAAGCAAGAAAGAAATAAGTAACCAATTTGGACTGCAAGATAAAAGTTAAAAAGAGGCTTCGTAGAAGAGATTAAGAAAAATTTATAAAATTTATAATCAAAATTATGACAAATTTCAAAAATCAAATTGGTCATACAGCCGAGTATAAATAGTTTTTCTGACAGAAAAAAAGTCAGTCTGCCCAAAACTCTCAGAGGCTCAACATATCCAAATAAGTGAGGTTGACAACAGAAACGTCAAAGAAATAACCTAAATTATATAGTTGTCAAGTTGACAAGGGCAATTGTAAAAGTCTCCTGTCTTGACATTAATAAGACAATAGAGACATAAAAAGAAGCAAATCAAGATAATAGTAAATGAAAATCCAGAAACAATAAGCAAGCAAGAATAAAGTTACATACCTGTGGTAACATTGTAAGCAGAGAATCCAGTACATATCCAAGTCAATCAAATCAAATAATCTGTAAGAAGAAATATAAGTAAAGAAGCAAATAAGTCATCATAAATATCATGTCATACCTGTCCAGAAGAAATTGGTGAACTGTCGTTGAACATATACCATCCATATATAAAACCCTTGATATAAATCAAGAAAATAAATAACTTGAAGAACAATCACAATTATTGAAGCGAAATTTAGGTATATTTAATTTAAATTTTAAATAAGTTCTTGTATAGTAGATAAATACTTCAAACATATCTTGAAGGATAAATATCACAACACAACATATTTGACATTTGACAATTGTTTTTCAAACAGCTGAGTTAGAGCTTAAAGCATAGAGCATAGAATAGTAAACAACCTTGGAGTAGTAAAATGTCAGGTATAGTGTGAATAGTGGGTAAGTTAGAAAGCAGATAGGATTAGAAAATAAGTTTCTTTATGCGCATATGAATTTCTTTTGTTGTGGATTATTAACCATTAATAAAATTTATAAAAGTTAAAGGTTTAATTAAATAATTAATATTAAAAGAGAATTAAAATAAGATTGCAGTGAGGTAAGAATAGGCAAGTATAGAACAAGAGAACCAATATAACGACCCTGAAAGAGAGAGTGCTCAACAAAAATTCATATAAAAAGAAAACTAAAGTTCAGTATAAATTAAAATTGGCATTGGACTTTAGTAAACTTTATTAGTATTGACAAAGGAATATAATAACTATAATAAACTAAAACAAATTAATAATATTCTTAAAGATTAACAATATAAAAGTTAGAAAAATAAATAAATAAAATAAAAAATATTTTTACAAATATTACAAATCATAATAATAGATTTATTTTAATTTTTTTTAAATAAATAAAGGGTCTTCTTCCACCCTCAGCCAGTTTTAAACGAACACAAAATTTCATGACTATATTAGTCTATTTTGAAATGCATATTTATTTTCGTGACTTAAACTTATCTCCACCCTCAGCATCTTTGTTAATGAACCGGCCGGCACCTAATGTTCATTTTAACAAATCGTACACTTTCAGTTGTTTTAGGGGATAATATATTTTAGGTACTATTTTTTATAGTACAGCTATGTGCAACGTCGGAATTATTTTCTATGGTTTAATTATTATATGCTTATTTCATAAAATGGGGTATTCTCCACCCTCAGACCCTTTTTTAATGGGTCTCACATTTCTGTTGTTTTTGGGGGATGTTATATTTTACTAATTTTAATAGCACAACGATGTACAAAGTCAGAGATATTTTTCATGGTTTATTATGCTTATTTCATAAAATGGGGTGTTAATCACCCTCAGCCTCTTTTTTAATGAATCTCACTATTTCAATTGTTTTTGGGGGATGTTATATTTTACTAATTTCAATAGCACAACGATGTACAACGTCAGATTTATTTTTTATGGTTTATTATGCTTATTTCATAAAATGGGGTGTTAATCACCCTCAGCCTCTTTTTTAATGAATCTCACTATTTCAGTTGTTTTTGGGGGATGTTATATTTTACTAATTTCAATAGCACAACGATGTACAACGTCAGATTTATTTTATATGCTCTATTATGCTTACTTCATAAAATGGGGTGTTAATCACCCTCAGCCTCTTTTTTAATGAATCTCACACTTTCAGTTGTTTTTGAGGGATATTATATTTTACTAATTTTAATAGCACAACGATGTACAACGTCAGATTTATTTTTTATGGTTTATTATGCCTATTTCATAAAATGGGGTGTTAATCACCCTCAGCCTCTTTTTTAATGAATCTCACTATTTCAGTTGTTTTTGGGGATGTTATATTTTACTAGTTTCAATAGCACAACGATGTACAACGTCAGATTTATTTTATATGCTCTATTATGCTTACTTCATAAAATGGGGTGTTAATCACCCTCAGCCTCTTTTTTAATGAATCTCACTATTTCAGTTGTTTTTGGGGATGTTATATTTTACTAATTTTAATAGCACAACGATGTACAACGTCAGATTTATTTTTTATGGTTTATTATGCCTATTTCATAAAATGGGGTGTTAATCACCCTCAGCCTCTTTTTTAATGAATCTCACTATTTCAGTTGTTTTTGGGGGATGTTATATTTTACTAATTTTAATAGCACAACGATGTACAACGTCAGATTTATTTTATATGCTCTATTATGCTTACTTCATAAAATGGGGTGTTAATCACCCTCAGCCTCTTTTTTAATGAATCTCACTATTTCAGTTGTTTTTGGGGATGTTATATTTTACTAATTTTAATAGCACAACGATGTACAACGTCAGATTTATTTTTTATGGTTTATTATGCCTATTTCATAAAATGGGGTGTTAATCACCCTCAGCCTCTTTTTTAATGAATCTCACTATTTCAGTTGTTTTTGGGGATGTTATAATTTACTAGTTTCAATAGCACAACGATGTACAACATCAGATTTATTTTATATGCTCTATTATGCTTACTTCATAAAATGGGGTGTTAATCACCCTCAGCCTCTTTTTTAATGAATCTCACTATATCAGTTGTTTTGGGGGGATGTTATATTTTACTAATTTCAATAGCACAACGATGTACAACGTCAGATTTATTTTTTATGGTTTATTATGCTTATTTCATAAAATGGGGTGTTAATCACCCTCAGCCTCTTTTTTAATGAATCTCACTATTTCAGTTGTTTTTGGGGGATGTTATATTTTACTAATTTCAATAGCACAACGATGTACAACGTCAGATTTATTTTATATGCTCTATTATGCTTACTTCATAAAATGGGGTGTTAATCACCCTCAGCCTCTTTTTTAATGAATCTCACACTTTCAGTTGTTTTTGAGGGATATTATATTTAACTAATTTTAATAGCACAACGATGTACAACGTCAGATTTATTTTTTATGGTTTATTATGCCTATTTCATAAAATGGGGTGTTAATCACCCTCGGCCTCTTTTTTAATGAATCTCACTATTTCAGTTGTTTTTGGGGATGTTATATTTTACTAGTTTCAATAGCACAACGATGTACAACGTCAGATTTATTTTATATGCTCTATTATGCTTACTTCATAAAATGGGGTGTTAATCACCCTCAGCCTCTTTTTTAATGAATCTCACTATTTCAGTTGTTTTTGGGGATGTTATATTTTACTAATTTTAATAGCACAACGATGTACAACGTCAGATTTATTTTTTATGGTTTATTATGCTTATTTCATAAAATGGGGTGTTAATCTCCCTCAGCCTCTTTTTTAATGAATCTCACTATTTCAGTTGTTTTTGGGGGATGTTATATTTTACTAATTTCAATAGCACAACGATGTACAACGTCAGATTTATTTTATATGCTCTATTATGCTTACTTCATAAAATGGGGTGTTAATCACCCTCAGCCTCTTTTTTAATGAATCTCACACTTTCAGTTGTTTTTGAGGGATATTATATTTTACTAATTTTAATAGCACAACGATGTACAACGTCAGATTTATTTTTTATGGTTTATTATGCTTATTTCATAAAATGGGGTGTTAATCACCCTCAGCCTCTTTTTTAATGAATCTCATTATTTCAGTTGTTTTTGGGGATGTTATATTTTACTAATTTTAATAGCACAACGATGTACAACGTCAGATTTATTGTTTATGGTTTATTATGCTTATTTCATAAAATGGGGTGTTAATCTCCCTCAGCCTCTTTTTAATGAATCTCACTATTTCAGTTGTTTTTGCGGGATGTTATATTTTACTAATTTCAATAGCACAACGATGTACAACGTCAGATTTATTTTATATGCTCTATTATGCTTACTTCATAAAATGGGGTGTTAATCACCCTCAGCCTCTTTTTTAATGAATCTCACACTTTCAGTTGTTTTTGAGGGATATTATATTTTACTAATTTTAATAGCACAACGATGTACAACGTCAGATTTATTTTTTATGGTTTATTATGCCTATTTCATAAAATGGGGTGTTAATCACCCTCAGCCTCTTTTTTAATGAATATCACTATTTCAGTTGTTTTTGGGGATGTTATATTTTACTAGTTTCAATAGCACAACGATGTACAACATCAGATTTATTTTATATGCTCTATTATGCTTACTTCATAAAATGGGGTGTTAATCACCCTCAGCCTCTTTTTTAATGAATCTCACTATATCAGTTGTTTTGGGGGGATGTTATATTTTACTAATTTCAATAGCACAACGATGTACAACGTCAGATTTATTTTTTATGGTTTATTATGCTTATTTCATAAAATGGGGTGTTAATCACCCTCAGCCTCTTTTTTAATGAATCTCACTATTTCAGTTGTTTTTGGGGGATGTTATATTTTACTAATTTCAATAGCACAACGATGTACAACGTCAGATTTATTTTATATGCTCTATTATGCTTACTTCATAAAATGGGGTGTTAATCACCCTCAGCCTCTTTTTTAATGAATCTCACACTTTCAGTTGTTTTTGAGGGATATTATATTTAACTAATTTTAATAGCACAACGATGTACAACGTCAGATTTATTTTTTATGGTTTATTATGCCTATTTCATAAAATGGGGTGTTAATCACCCTCAGCCTCTTTTTTAATGAATCTCACTATTTCAGTTGTTTTTGGGGATGTTATATTTTACTAGTTTCAATAGCACAACGATGTACAACGTCAGATTTATTTTATATGCTCTATTATGCTTACTTCATAAAATGGGGTGTTAATCACCCTCAGCCTCTTTTTTAATGAATCTCACTATATCAGTTGTTTTGGGGGGATGTTATATTTTACTAATTTCAATAGCACAACGATGTACAACGTCAGATTTATTTTTTATGGTTTATTATGCTTATTTCATAAAATGGGATGTTAATCACCCTCAGCCTCTTTTTTAATGAATCTCACTATTTCAGTTGTTTTTGGGGGATGTTATATTTTACTAATTTCAATAGCACATCGATGTACAACGTCAGATTTATTTTTTATGGTTTATTATGCCTATTTCATAAAATGGGGTGTTAATCACCCTCAGCCTCTTTTTTAATGAATCTCACTATTTCAGTTGTTTTTGGGGGATGTTATATTTTACTAATTTTAATAGCACAACGATGTACAACGTCAGATTTATTTTATATGCTCTATTATGCTTACTTCATAAAATGGGGTGTTAATCACCCTCAGCCTCTTTTTTAATGAATCTCACTATTTCAGTTGTTTTTGGGGATGTTATATTTTACTAATTTTAATAGCACAACGATGTACAACGTCAGATTTATTTTTTATGGTTTATTATGCTTATTTCATAAAATGGGGTGTTAATCTCCCTCAGCCTCTTTTTTAATGAATCTCACTATTTCAGTTGTTTTTGGGGGATGTTATATTTTACTAATTTCAATAGCACAACGATGTACAACGTCAGATTTATTTTATATGCTCTATGCTTACTTCATAAAATGGGGTGTTAATCACCCTCAGCCTCTTTTTTAATGAATCTCACACTTTCAGTTGTTTTTGAGGGATATTATATTTTACTAATTTTAATAGCACAACGATGTACAACGTCAGATTTATTTTTTATGGTTTCTTATGCTTATTTCATAAAATGGGGTGTTAATCACCCTCAGCCTCTTTTTTAATGAATCTCATTATTTCAGTTGTTTTTGGGGATGTTATATTTTACTAATTTTAATAGCACAACGATGTACAACGTCAGATTTATTTTTTATGGTTTATTATGCTTATTTCATAAAATGGGGTGTTAATCTCCCTCAGCCTCTTTTTTAATGAATCTCACTATTTCAGTTGTTTTTGCGGGATGTTATATTTTACTAATTTCAATAGCACAACGATGTACAACGTCAGATTTATTTTATATGCTCTATTATGCTTACTTCATAAAATGGGGTGTTAATCACCCTCAGCCTCTTTTTTAATGAATCTCACTATATCAGTTGTTTTGGGGGATGTTATATTTTACTAATTTCAATAGCACAACGATGTACAACGTCAGATTTATTTTATATGCTCTATTATGCTTACTTCATAAAATGGGGTGTTAATCACCCTCAGCCTCTTTTTTAATGAATCTCACTATTTCAGTTGTTTTTGGGGGATGTTATATTTTACTAATTTCAATAGCACATCGATGTACAACGTCAGATTTATTTTTTATGGTTTATTATGCATATTTCACAAAATGGGGTGTTAATCACCCTCAGCCTCTTTTTTAATGAATCTCACTATTTCAGTTGTTTTTGGGGGATGTTATATTTTACTAATTTTAATAGCACAACGATGTACAACGTCAGATTTATTTTATATGCTCTATTATGCTTACTTCATAAAATGGGGTGTTAATCACCCTCAGCCTCTTTTTTAATGAATCTCACTATTTCAGTTGTTTTTGGGGATGTTATATTTTACTAATTTTAATAGCACAACGATGTACAACGTCAGATTTATTTTTTATGGTTTATTATGCTTATTTCATAAAATGGGGTGTTAATCTCCCTCAGCCTCTTTTTTAATGAATCTCACTATTTCAGTTGTTTTTGGGGGATGTTATATTTTACTAATTTCAATAGCACAACGATGTACAACGTCAGATTTATTTTATATGCTCTATTATGCTTACTTCATAAAATGGGGTGTTAATCACCCTCAGCCTCTTTTTTAATGAATCTCACACTTTCAGTTGTTTTTGAGGGATATTATATTTTACTAATTTTAATAGCACAACGATGTACAACGTCAGATTTATTTTTTATGGTTTATTATGCTTATTTCATAAAATGGGGTGTTAATCTCCCTCAGCCTCTTTTTTAATGAATCTCACTATATCAGTTGTTTTTGGGGGATGTTATATTTTACTAATTTCAATAGCACAACGATGTACAACGTCAGATTTATTTTATATGCTCTATTATGCTTACTTCATAAAATGGGGTGTTAATCACCCTCAGCCTCTTTTTTAATGAATCTCACTATATCAGTTATTTTTGGGGGATGTTATATTTTACTAATTTCAATAGCACAACGATGTACAACGTCAGATTTATTTTATATGCTCTATTATGCTTACTTCATAAAATGGGGTGTTAATCACCCTCAGCCTCTTTTTTAATGAATCTCACACTTTCAGTTGTTTTTGAGGGATATTATATTTTACTAATTTTAATAGCACAACGATGTACAACGTCAGATTTATTTTTTATGGTTTATTATGCTTATTTCATAAAATGGGGTGTTAATCACCCTCAGCCTCCTTTTTAATGAATCTCACTATATCAGTTGTTTTTGGGGGATGTTATGTTTTACTAATTTCAATAGCACAACGATGTACAACGTCAGATTTATTTTTTATGGTTTATTATGCTTATTTCATAAAATGGGGTGTTAATCACCCTCAGCCTCTTTTTTAATGTATCTCACTATATCAGTTATTTTTGGGGGTTGTTATATTTTACTAATTTCAATAGCACAACGATGTACGTCAGATTTATTTTATATGCTCTATTATGCTTACTTCATAAAATGGGGTGTTAATCACCCTCAGCCTCTTTTTTAATGAATCTCACTATATCAGTTGTTTTTGGGGGATGTTATATTTTACTAATTTCAATAGCACAACGATGTACAACGTCAGATTTATTTTTTATGGTTTATTATGCTTATTTCATAAAATGGGGTGTTAATCACCCTCAGCCTCTTTTTTAATGAAACTCACTATTTCAGTTGTTTTTGGGGATGTTATATTTTACTAATTTCAGTAGCACAATGACGTACAACGTCAGATTTATTTTTTATGCTCTATTATGCTTATTTCATAAAATGGGGTGTTAATCACCCTCAGCCTCTTTTTTAATGAATCTCACTATTTCAGTTGTTTTTGGGGGATGTTATATTTTATTAATTTTAATAGCACAACGATGTACCACGTCAGATTTATTTTTTATGGTTTATTATGCTTATTTCATAAAATGGGGTGTTTTCCACCTTCCGCCTCTTTTTTAATGAATCTCACTTTATCAGTTGGTTTTAGGGGATGTTATATTTTCCTATTACTAATAGCACAACGATGTACAACGGCGGATTTATTTTCTATGATTTATTATGCTTATTTCATAAAATAGGGTGTTTTCCACCCTCAGACCCTTTTTTAGTGAATCTCACTCTTTCGGTTGTCTTTGGGGGATGTTATATTTTACTTTTACTAATAGCACAACGATGTACAACGTCGGATTTATTTTCTAAAGTTTATTATGCTTATTTCATAAAATGGGGTGTTTTCCACCCTCAGACCCTTTTCTAGTGAATCTCATTCTTTCAGTTGTTTTCGGGGTATGTTATATTTTATTATTAATAGCACAACGATGTACAACGTCAGAATTATTTTCTATGGTTTATTATGCTTATTTCATATAATGGGGTGTTTATAACCCTCAGGTCCTTTTCCGGCGAATGGACTCCTTCAGTTTTTGTTTGTATCACAATTGATTTTCATCACACATTTCTGTCTATAAGTAGTGAATTTTTATTATTTGAAATAAATGGATTGTCTTCATCAGCCCCAGACACGATATAATTTTTCAACCATTTGCATGACTATCATCCTTCTTCGTGGTGTTCTTTTGGCGTATATTTGTCAATAACGTTCGTGTTTTACCCTTAACAATCATATTATTGGCATTTTTTGCAAGTATATACCTTATTCATCTGGTCCACTGTAATAACTTAAATTTTAAATCTAGATTTAAATTCAACTTCAGCTACGTCAAGTTCGTAGCAATGCTGTAGCAGCGTCGTAACAGAGCTGTAACAGCGTCGTAACAGCCCTACAAATAATTATTACTCTAGTAACTTCCTACTTTGCCTAATCTATTAAGATGTCGAACATACCTTAGGCACAGTTTAAGAAGAACAGTTGGGACGGTAACGTTTCCCGCTCTTCTCGAAGGTAGTGACCTTGAGCATCGTAGTAAACCGGCCAAACGTAAATTTAGTAGTAGTATTCTTACGTCAATATCAATATCTTCTATTGGATTATTTTTACATTATCAATGAAATATCCATGTGGTACCTATTTAATTTGTATTAAATCTTGAAATATATTTTGTTTTTTACCTGTAGTATATTTTTTTGCGTGTACCTTATCGAAGACTTTTGCCTATGTTATTGTTAAAAAAATTGCGTTAGGGCAAGTTGTTGCTGTACTTTCAGTGAAAATGTTCTTTTTATAGCTTTTTATATACATGAAATAAATATTTTTGATTCTGAAAGTAAGAATGTGTTCAGTAGGTTTTTTTAAATACTTGTGTAAATAATATTTTCTTCAGCACATACAAGCTGACTGAATTCTTTGTAATTATAATTATAATTAATTTAGTACTTTTCATATAGAAATCTAATAATTTATTATTTTAAAATATTCTTATTGAACAGTATATTCCAGCCAAAATTGGTGATACCTATATATAAAATTTCTTCTTTTTCTGTACTTAAAAACGCAAATTTAGAACCAAGTAAAATCATTTTTTAAATCTTAGTAATTATAAATGACTTGTGCATATTTAAATTTTATTTAAAATTGCAAATTAACTAAGCCACCCAGTAAAATTTTATTTGCTCTCCCTGTACAACCTACCAAACTTTAAAGCGAGGTCACCCAACTTGGGTTTTTAAATTCATTCATAAAATCGCGCGCCTTCCCAACTTTCTCTATATAAACTCTGCCTTAGGTTTCAGGTGGGCTGAAAGTGTCTGACGTTGTCGTCGTCAGTGGCTTGATTATCTGTTTCGAATACGGAAAGAACACCTAGGAAGAAGAAAACGAGTCAATTTCAGCTTTATGCCCCAAGAAGACACCAAAAAAACCAGCTTATGTACTCACCGCTTTGAACATGTGAAAATATCCGGATTAACCGTCGAATTTACACGATGCTTCACCAAAAGGTCCCACTAATTTCGATTGTCTCGAATGATTTGCAACCAATCCCCCAAAGGGCAATTACTTCACAAAATTGCTAAATTTTACAAACCACGAGTAGCACGTGTTCACGGTTTTCCAAGCCAAGCCAAAAAGAAAGGATCCCAGGAATTCTGGGAACTGCGTTGGTTTCGCCTCCCGAGTTCGTTCTGCCGTCCGCTCAGAGTTACCCAAGAGTACCTCCAGAGCAAATCGGTACTGGTTTATTTTAACCAACGATATGAATCTCACAGAAAACGTGATTTACATAACCCTGACACACAAACCCAACTAAAACCACCAACATCACGACATGTGCTTCCCTGTCAACCCTTCACGATACATCTCTACGACTCCACGGTTTGACAGTCGCAACGAACAGAGTCCCTGCACATCGAACATACCGCGGTCGAGATACACTACCACAGAAGTAACAGACCAGAAGCGACGTTCCCCACTCGCGTCAAAATTAAATTTGAATGCGCATGCGCGGATCCGCCATTATTATGTAGGTACTTCAACCGCTTTAACCTAAAACCAGTGTATAGTCCATTCTCATATTGCCAAAAATCCCGTGTCGCTTGGACTTCGTGCCAATTTTGAAAAACCTCCAGAACAATAAAGTACCGCTCTAATATAACATCTTTTTCGAGGTTGGCATTCTGGAAAATTGCTATAAAAAAATATATGGCGGATCAAAGATGGCGGCGAACGACTTTTTTCCACAAATTGTATCTTCGTTATTTCTTAACGGATTTTAAAAAACAAAAAAAGGAAGTACTCAGTTTAAGTACACCTTTTATAAAAAAAATAGTACTGTCATTTAAGAGCATGATATTTTGTAGATTTTTTAGATAAATGAAAATATCAGATTTAATTTATTAAGTTATTTACTTTTAACGGAAAATCTATTATAGTACATGAAAAGCTCTTTGAATATAAGTTGTGAAGAATTTAATGCTGATTTTAAATATGTCCTCACTTTTACTTTTACACTAAATAATACCAGTTTTAAACGTCTAAAACCCTGCGTGTCGCTTTCCAAAACGAAACAATCTGACGGTGCACTGATAGAAATGTTTAATAACAACAGTTCTAAAGTTTTCAAAACAAATTACTTCTAACAGATTAATTATTATCTATTACAGCCGTTATGTATAATGTGCTATTATCAACTATATGTTTAAACAAAAACATAAATCATAATTGTGTTTATAATTTTTTACAGTTTACAATGTATAAAATTAAATATTTATAATTGAATAACAAAAAAGTTCAATATAGCAAATACAGAAAATCTAGAACTGAATTTAATTTATACCATCAATATGTCTTTGTTAAAAATTTGGTGCCTACTATTATACTTAAACCATACAGTTAAAACAGAGCGCTTATTCCCCGACACGTGCATACAAATATCAACTGTTAGGTGTCATATAGTACCTACCTCTATTTAAATCGTACTATTTTAACAAGTTGTAACGAATCTCTTCTTCTTACTCTACACCAAGGAAGTGTCCATTGATTATAAGTTATGCGTGATATGTCAAAAACAAAATAAAACTCTAGGTGTAACAAATAAAGCAACAGTGCATTCGCTAGAAAAAATTAAACTCTCAGTTACCGAAAGGCTCTTGTACAATGACACTAGTTATTCGTGGTTTGCTTTAAAAAAAGTGTTTCAACAATATGCATGCGAGGAACTATTATGCAAAAACATAATTTATCATAAAAAGTATTATACAGGGTGTACAAATAAAACAGACATTGCGAGACTTAAAAAGAAAAATACCATGTGCAACAAGTTCAAATTCGCGCTCGGATTTACCTTCTGCAAGGCCGGTAAGAAATAAAACATTTGATAACTTGAAGTGTTGTCTGTGTTTTGAAGACAAAAAGGAAAGTTTGCATACTGTCTTATCACAAAATATGAGCAATAGACTGAAACAAATATATTTAATTATTGATAATGCTTTAATTAAGCAAAGCCTTTCATTTTTTGCCACATCTGAGGATCCTTTAATGGCAGTTGCTTACGAAACAAAATATTATTCAACATGCTTGAAAAAATTTGAAAGAGTAGTGTTAAATATATTATGCCCAGACCAGCGGTGATGTCAGTCATCGAACCTATTTGTTTATTTTACTTATCGGAGAACCGCTGTGCTGGCAAGAGTAGTAATAAGGATTCATTATATTTTAGCCCTTGAATTTTGTTCACATCTAATAATAAATTGTCTTAGTTTTCAAGTCTTTCTATTATTTCTTCATTAACGTTTTACATTTTAACATCAGAAGTGTGATTACCCCCCGTGCCGTGAGTTTATCAGTTATCAGTGCTACTACCTCTTATCATGCCCCGAGAGCACGAATTTCTCAATATAAACTGGATGTCTAATAGAATAGAAACCGATGTCCGCTATTAGCAACACGCCATGGTTGGGGCAATTTCTATTGGATGCGAAATCGCCAATAACAGTTGCTTATTATGTGCGGGAATTTCAATTGCTTTAAATACAATTTATTTTAAAGTGATAGATAATCGGAACAGAAATAAATCAAACCAAAAGAAATTATGTGATAAATACCTTATTACTTAGACCGATATTACAAAGAAAAGTATAAAATTTTTAAATAATTGTTCGAATTTGTTCTTTTCAGCTGATATTAAAAATTCATCATGTATATTTTTCTGTAATCGAAAAAAAATTAAATTAATATCACCGTCTTTCGGAGTTCTAAGAGAATATAGAAAATCTTTTATTTAGAATATTTCAATTAATAAGAACCGTAAACGTTTTGCCAAAAAGTAGTTATATAAAATGTACAAAACGTAATATTTATATTTTTTAAGAAAAATAATCATACATGTTTGGAGGAAATAAAGAAAAGGTTTTTATTTAAAGGAATATTTTATTAAAAAAAGTATTAATGTACATTATCCTAAAAAAATCACTGGTGTTTGAATAATATGAGTTTATTCAACGTTTTCCTAATTTTTTCACCCGATATATCATCATTTATTTTTTTGATGATGCTATTAATGCGTATTGCACCATAACATTTAATTATAGCGGTTATTAGTTTTTTTTTGTGTGGTACCTCATCAATTGCATAATCATATACATGATTATTTAATGAAATAAAAATGTTTTCATTAAAAAGTAAGGATTCAGAATCTTTTAACAAAAGATTTATAAACGTATCTTTTGGTGGTAGGTGTTCGAGAATTTTGGAAATTATTTGAATTTTCTTTTCAGTTCTTTTACACACCTCTCTAACGCTAAGAGATGGTAATATTAATCCACCATTTGATTTTCTGCTTATTAATTTTAAGGTGGTGTTACTTTCATCAATATCCTCCGAAAACCTTAATGCTTCTATACATGTAGAGCACTTAATTTCTTTCTGGACGACTTTAACTACAAATCCACTTATGTACGATATTACATTTTCTGAAAATTCGTTTAGTTGTATCGGTAAAAAAATATTTATTTTGGTTTTTATTTCTTCCACAACTTTGTCTGTTCTTCGAGAGAAATTTATTTCAGTCATTTCTAATGGTCTTTTAGTACTCGTTACGGTTAAAATAGATGTCTGATCTTGAGCAATACAGTTTCCTGTATATATTAAAATATATTTCAGCGTTTTTTTATTTTGTACTTCTTCCTCGTACATATCAAGAAATGACGACGCTGTCACCAAAAATCCCAAAAATTGTACTTTTTTAAGGGTCTGATATAAAGGCTTTCCTTCTATATTTGTACATTTACTAATATATAACATCGCTTCATTTATAAATGGTTTCCAATATGTTTCGTTGCTTTCCTTCATAGGAGTTTTCATTCCTCTCCCAAATGGGTTTCGCGAATTTAATATATCAAATAATTTATCAAATATTCTTATGAATTTTACTGTAGGAGCTACATTTCTAAACTCCTCTAATTCTAGATCTTTTTCTAGGAATTCTAAAGCATCGGCAACACTATTGCTTAATGTCTGAGCTGCCAAATTTACCTAAAATTAATAAAAACCATTAGCTGCTGTGCACTTAGCGCAAATTTTAGAAAAATACTCATTTCGTGTATACTAAAGTAAAATGTTAAATAAATTACCTTCATAATGGCTTTTCGCCATTCCATATGTTTCTTTCGTAGTTTATTGCCCAAATAAAGCCCTTCGTTTTCTTGCAATTTATGTAGTTGAGCGATATATTCCCATTTAACTTCTTTGCCATCTGGATCTATAAATACTACTGCTTGTGCCCAGTTATTCCTAATTAATTTTATCATATGACAAATGTCAAATATGACATATACTTTATTATCATCTACAGGATGGCGAAAGTAAGTTTTCAGATTATCAGTATCAGTAACATTACATCCAAGCATTTTCATCATCTTAAAATGCACCTGTTACTGCCAATATTTTTATACCCGTGTTATGTAATTGACGGAGAGCTTCTAAAACAATATTGGCTTTCTCTTCTCCAGTTATTTTATTGATGAAAAAATAAGCGATAGGTAGCTTAAAATGATCGTTAACTCCAACTACCATTAATACAAGAGCTTCTGTTGCCAGATCTTGCTCATTTGAAGGAGTAATGTCACTGCCAAAATCAGTATAGCCTCGAATAATTTTGCTATGTTTTTCCATTACGAGTTCCTTTTTAATACACATTTCATCTAATAAAAGAGTGCAAATCAACTGGCGGTTGTGTTTTTTCTTATACTCTGCATTCCTTACTTTTAAACTTTGCAGACTTGGTTCAGAATATCCAGGGGAACAGTCCACTTTTGCCAACCAAGCACTGATAGTAGAAGTTGCTGGTAGAGCTAAATCGAAAGTCTTTCTGACATACTCGTAAGCTTTACTACTGTAAAATTGTAAAGTCATTGCAAAACTTTTCAACTCTTTGGGATACTCTGATCGAGTTACATTTCCTTTAAATTTATTATTAACTATCATCCTCTTCATCAGGGCTAGAGGAATGCCGGCATAACAATTTTCGAGTGTGGCAACTGCATCGTTCGATAGAGAGAACCTCTTTTTTAAATCATTAACCACATTTTGCAGACTAGTAATTTTTTGTTTTCTTCTAATACTAGTTCTTTGTAGATTTTGCAACTTTTTTCTGTAAAACTCTACTCTAGTCCTTTCTATCCTTAGTTGTTTTATATAATGTTCTGGACTGTAGCTGGAAAAATATGTATATATAAATATTACAACTTACAAGTACAGTATAGTCATATTTAAATGTATGTAGTTTCATAAAGATAAGATATAAACGTAGTTGCAGTATGGAATCGAGAGTATAATTTATACATTAAAGTAAGCACCTATGCAGGGCAGATTATTACATCAGACCTGGACCACAATCGGCAATGAATAGTGGCGCCCTTCCGTCATTTAAATTTTGATAATACTATGCATATTTACAAATGTAAACAGTAAATCTTAACAAAGAAGAAAAATCGGCAATAAATAAATATCACTGAAAATGTAAAAATTTAACTTCAAATATGTTTCAGCCATTTGAAACATAAATTAATCACCTATAATTATGCATTGTCTTGATTATTCTCCTCTTAATTGATGAACTTGTAGATGAAATCGTAGATGCAGGCGAGGTCAGGTTCTTACGCCTCTTTTTCTCTGCAGAAGAAGAACTAGAAGATTCATAGTGCAGTTTCCTCTTGACCTTTTTTGTTAGTATGGCCTTTGGTTCAGTAAATGTAACCGATTTGCCAGTTCTGAAAAATGAAATGAGATGAATATCCCATATATAAGGTAGTCCAAAAGTGTCTCCCGATATTTTCAGGACTAACAGTACATCCAAAAATAAGGGTACCCTTTTTTATAACCTTTTTAAAGGGTGTGATAAATATCAGTTTTTCTACAATATCCGAATACTTATTATCATCCCATTTAAAATGGTGTATCTTCCTTATTATCTATTTCCGGAAAAAAATTTATATAAAAGGCTAAAAATATCAGGAAACAATTTTGAACCATCTTGTATCATATCTAACTTATAAAATTACATGTATATATATATGACTAATACAGAAAGCAAGCGCAGCTATCTCTCACCAAAATGTTCCGGATTCGATTCCTGGTGGTGGTAGCGCATTAACTGTGAAAGAGATTACTTCTAATATACACGGATATTAGGTACATGTCTGTTATAGCTAAATGTATACTCCTTCCTGCACGTTAGTTAAGAGATAAAGGGGGTTCTACTACATGTGATAATAATTATTATACTTACATAATTTAGTAAGTTATGGCAATGCGTAAATCAATCTAAACAACTTCATATGACATAAGTAAATATTCTTTTCACAGAGAAAGGCATAGTCTTTTTCATTTACCTATTTAAATATCGTCTTTGTCACACTTATTATTTTTTAAATACCAGGAAGACATTTTACAAAAACTGTACTTAACTATATCAGAAGCAATAATAGCCACAGTATATACTTACGTTAATTTTGCATCATCCTCATTTTCAGTGTTTTCTGTATCAGAAGTGCTCGACTGAGAACTCGACAACATAATCAAAGAGGGGCTTGATTGTATTCGTAAGGTTTCAGGATCGTGGCTTGGTAGAATTTCTAGTTCCTTCGATAACCCAGATGTAGAAGGTACTGATTCCGACTGATCACCTTTGAGTAGAGCTGACGTAATATTTGACACTTCAGATGTAACAGGCAATAACTCTGTTAAATTTACAAACTGTTTCTCGTCACTTTTAGTTGGAAGATTCAAAGATGGTAAAATACCAACTTTTATTCTTTTAAGTAATCCAATTTTTTCAAAATCCGAATCCTTGAAATGCTTGGAACACACACGTTGGTGAATAATAAAGATATTTTCATCTCTACTAATTACCGACAGCCACTTTTTCTGCGCAGTTTTAGGAAAACTAAAAACATAATGATGATTATAATTTACAAGTACCTAGTACAATAAATAAATAGACTTACGCATGGAACGTTACTCCTTTCTCCCTTTTCTTGTTGGAGCTTTTGCAGCCAGGCACAAAACAATGAGGCATTTTAGTCGCGTTATTATTGTTTTAATCTTAAATTAAGAACACGTACGTAGCAGTCGTCCCACAAAGCACACTCACGAATTTCTCAATGAAATAAATAAATATAATTTAAAAAGATAACACTGAAGCAAACCGAAAAAATAGATGTCAGTCAAATGACAAATAGACAAATTTAATGCCAATTGACAGACCACGGCCAGTCCCATTAACCTTTAAAATTAAAATGTAACCAGAATTGCCCCAAGTGTGGCTGCCTCCTATAGTAGGGGATTTTTAATGACAGTTAGCCGTATGATTAGACATCCAGTTTATATTGAGAAATTCGTGCCCGAGAGTCCCGTAAACATAAACGTCGTTCGCCATCCGAAAGTCCTCGGCCTCATCGACGGCCGAGAGTATCTCGCCCTAGCCCTAGCGCTGCAGATCACATGGTTATGGAAAGGCGTGATGCTCCACGTTTGGACCGCAGGAGGGGTGAGTCTGCTACTATTATTTCCGATAAGGAATCAGATCTATGTTCTGTTTGGTTAACCGGGATTGAGAAAATTCTTGAACGTTGTGGCAACTCCCGTCAGTTAGGAGTTCATTTAAATTCTTTAAATAATATTATCCCCGAATTTAACCCTCAACATGATAATATACAAAAATGGTTACAAATGATAGATGAGTATGTTGTAATTTATGAATGGAATGAGACTACAACTATTCACTTTGTTTTAACAAAATTACGGGGTCCTGCTGAAATTTGGTACAAAAGTTTAGAGACTCGAATTTATTCATGGGTAGAATGGAAGCGTTTATTATTAGAAACGTTCCCACCTAAACGAGACATTCATACTATGCTTCTAAAAATGATTAACTACAAACCAAGTGATGCAAAAGTTAGCCTTAATAAATTCGTTACAATTATCTTTCAGTGACGAAGACAAAGTAAATTTGATAATGGGTGCGATTAGTGACAGACAAATACGTTTTTCTGTAGAAACCGCAGGCATTACAAATCCAGCAGTACTGGCAAATCATTTAAAATCCCATATTATAACACCTCCTACATTCCAGGTAGTTTCAACTTATGAACCACTTGAAATGTCTCCATCGTCGTCAAAGACAAGCACCACTTACGATAAACGTCGGTGCTATGTATGTAATCAATACGGTCACGTACGCACTTCTTGCCCGAAAAATAATTACCTTCCTATCGCTCGACGACCGCGACCTAATACTAACAATAATAAACAACAGCGTGCTCTCGAATATCATGTAAATCTTGTCGACGATAGAAATCCAAATAATAATTTTTTCAAACAAGTTAAAATAAATAAAGAATGACATACGGCCTATGTTGATTTAGGTAGTGAATGCTCATTAATTACTCTAAATCTTGCGAAGCATTTAAATTTAAGATTGTGTAAAATACAGGACGACGTAAGACTAGTAACCCTTGTACCGGATAAATTTATGACACCGCTATTTACCACACAAGCATTCATTTGCCTCGACAGCGTTCTGAAAAATATTGAACTGTATATAGTTCCTGATAAAATTATGAATGTTAATATACTCATTGGACAACATTTTACGGAACTTGACGATGTTCAATATATAAAGAAAGGAAACCTACTGAATTTTTCATGTATTGAAAATACAAAAACTAAACGAGATTCTATAATAGATTTGGCGGCAGTAAACGTAGGAATTAATAACGAACAAACAATTGCTAGTTTACTCGACCTCTTAAATGAATTTCGAGACTGTATTGCTTTAAATCTGTCAGAATTAGGAGAAATTAATGTTTTGAAAATGAAATGATCTCTCACGACAAACCAACCTATTCATAGTCGGCCACGCCGTTTGCCACAAGTTGAACGTATCGAAGTAAAAAAAATGATTCAAGAAATGCTAGATAACAATATAATTCGTCCTTCTCACTCACCTTATGCCAGCCCAATAGTATTGGTTGGAAAGAAAACTGGTGATAAAAGATTGTGTGTCGATTATAGAGCAATAAATAATATTACTGTTAAGGACAAATACCCTCTCCCCGTAATAGAAGATCAGATCGACCGTTTACATGGCTACAAGTATTTTATTAGTTTAGATTTATTTTCGGGTTTCTTTCAGATTCCAATGTCACCAGAATCGATTCCGTATACAGCGTTTGTTACACCTGATGGCATGTATGAATTTCTACGTATGCCGTTCGGATTAACGAATGCACCTTCGGTATTCCAAAGAGTAATCAATATAGTATTCTCTGAACTTAGATTTTCAAAAATATTAGTTTACATCGATGACATTCTGATTCCTGCTAAGACAATATCTGAGGCTCTGGCGGTCTTACGTGAAGTTTTACAATTAATGAGGCAACACGGATTAACTCTGAAACTATCAAAATGTTATTTTTTGCGGCAACAAATTCAATATTTAGGCTACTATATTTCAGAATCTGAAATTAGACCTGGCAAATTAAAAACTGAAGCTGTGTCTAACTTCCCACCGCCAAAAGATATTCATCAGGTGAGACAATTTCTCGGTTTGTCAGGATATTTTAGAAAATTTATTCCCGATTACGCTCGTAAATCGAAACCTCTTTCTACACTTTTGCAAAATGATACCGAGTGGCGATGGGGAGAACAAGAAAATAATGCATTTCTCACGTTGAAAAATTGTTTAATTTCACAACCAGTTTTGAGAATTTTTAATCCAAAATTAACTTGTAATTTGTATACTGATGCCAGTCGACTTGGGATTGCAGGTATCTTAACACAAAGTGCTGAAAATAAGAACAAAGAATGGACAGTCGCATATTTTAGTCGGCAAACTCGCGTCACGGAACAACAATATCATTCATTTGTGTTAGAGACTTTAGCCGTCGTTGAATCAGTCAAACATTTCAGACATTATTTACTAGGTAAACATTTCACAATTATCACTGACTGCTCTGCTGTGGGACACACACTTTTAAAGAAAGAAATTAACATGCGTGTTGCGCGTTGGGTAATGGCTTTAACTGAATTTTCTTTTGATATCATCGATCGGCTACGCAGATGCGACATGTCGATTGCCTCAGCCGTAACCTTCCACCTTCAAAAAATTATCTATCTGTTGCTGTTATTAAAAATGAAGACTGGTTATTAATTGGTCAGAATCAAGATAAAAATATTAGTAATATACAAATAACTTTAAAATCAGGCGATGTTGACAACTATAAATCTGTGTTTAATGATTATGCATTGAAAGGTAAAACAGTTTATCGAAATACTCCTCAGGGTCCACGTTGGGTGGTACCTAAACACATTCGGTTTCAGATATGTCACATGAATCATGATGAAGTAGGTCATTTTGCGTTTAACAAAACATACGAAATGATAGCATCCAAATATTGGTTTCCTAAGATGAGAAATTTCATCAAGAAATATGTCAACAATTGTTTAAATTGCCTGTATTTTAAAACTTCTGGTGGACGTAAACCTGGGTTTCTGCATCCTGTTAAGAAAATACCCATTCCGTTTCATACAGTTCATATAGATCATTTGGGTCCTTTTATCAAAACTAAAACTAGAAACACTCACTTGTTTGTCATTATTGATGCATTCACAAAATTTATATTACTATACGCTGTTAGGGGAACAAAAACCGAATATGTAATTAAAAGTTTCAAGGATTGTTTTAAGAACTTTGGAGTTCCACGACGTTTAATCAGTGACCCTGGGACGTCTTTTACGGCACACAAATTTAAAGAATTTGCAAAGAATGTAGGTATGACTCATCACCTCACTGCTGTTGGCTTACCCAGAGGAAATGATCAAATTGAACGATACAACCGAACCATTCTTGAATCACTAGCGGCAATGGGCATGAGTATAAATGAAAAGCGTTGGGATGAAAATCTGATGAAGTTACAAATTGGGTTAAATAGCACAATAAACCAAACACTAGGCGTGTCACCAAGTGAAGCGTTAATGGGTTTCCGACTTTCTTTGCATGGTAGCAAAGAGCCTAATTTAGAAAATGTTGTGGATGTAACTAAAGTACGCCAAACTATTATTGAACGAATTCGTGACCAACAAGAACAGCAAAAGAAACGCTTCGATAAAATTTGATACCAGCCGAAATCATTTGCAGTAAATGACCTGGTATTGATACGCATTACAAGTTCTCCAGCAACTGGTACTAGCCGAAAGTTAACACCAAAGTGGCGAGGTCCCTTCCGAGTTACCAAAGTTTTAGAACATGACAGATATGAAGTAGCAGAAGTGAAGGGTAGTAGACGATCACAGATACCATACATAGGTGTAGCTGGATTGGAAAACATTAAACCTTGGATCCGAATAAAAACTTAATAAGGTAAAGTAAAGTTGATCTCTTCCTATGACTGTGTCCAATGGACTGTGTCAAATCTAGGTATGTGCGTCTAGACTGTGTCAGTATCGTGACTGCCTCTGTGACCGTACTAGCCCAGCGGCATTTGTCTGTTCTGTGTCCTCGCGAGGACTGTCCGGTGACTGTGCTAGCAAGGGGTGAATCCTTTACCTGATTTTCCTTTCATCCTTTTGACCTCTATTTTTTTTGTTTAATTTTGTTGTATTGTTCGTTGTATGTACTTTAAGGGGACGCCTTTGATTGTATATGCGATGAACAATTTTAGGCATCTAGTAAATGACCATATAATTAATATTTTGTTTTTTTTCCCAGTATTACCGGTTTCCTAACTGAGAATTCGTTTGGCATCCTCGAAACAATAGCCAAATAGTGTGGGCTATTTGGACAAAATGGTATCTGCAGCAGAAAGCTTAGGACACCGAATAACTTAGTCATCTAAGTGTTTGCTTATTTCTTTCAATGTGTGTTGTGTGTGATCTTATTTTTATACCCATATATTGTTATTGTTTAATAATATAACGCATTTATATTTTTTTTATACGAAGCGAGGCCGCTCCGTTTGTCAGGAAAGGCCGTGTTAAATATATTATGCCCAGACCAGCGGTGATGTCAGTCATCGAACCTATTTGTTTATTTTACTTATCGGAGAACCGCTGTGCTGGCAAGAGTAGTAATAAGGATTCATTATATTTTAGCCCTTGAGTTTGTTCACATCTAATAATAAATTGTCTTAGTTTTCAAGTCTTTCTATTATTTCTTCATTAACGTTTTACATTTTAACAGTAGTTATGAAAAAAAATGATAAAATATCGAAACATGATAATATACAAAAACTTATTGCGGATTCAGAAGTTATTGATGTTGTCAAAACTAACTTATACGAAAATAAAAACACGTTGCTCGATATGAACGATGTTCAAAACATTTATATTGATATTTTAAATGACGCTGAAATCAAAATAACTTCAGACAATTATAAACCTTTTCTTAAATCTCTACTATCGGAGCACATACCAAACATTTGTTTCAAAAAGCCTAAAAATAAAACCCTGGCTGAACAAGTTCTATTAACAGAAACTGTTGAAGATATAATATCCAAACGATTGTCAGAGTGTCAACAAGAATCAGTTAACAAAATATATGAAGCGGCAAAAATTCTTCGGCAGGAGATCGAATCAATGACAAAGTGGAAATTTTCTGGCGATTTCAACGATTTTAAAGATCCACCTTTATTATTCAATTTTTGTAAAGTTCTTTTGTTTGGATCTAGACAACTTAAAGAAAATAAAGAGGGCCCCGAGGATAAGGAAAATAAGTTCAAGAATGCATCGGTTCTGTGCCAACATATTATTCAGTCAATCAAGAGCCGGAGACAAAAAGGAGATAATGCTAAGAATAGGCAAGAAACACCTTTATCTGTAGGTCTTGGCCTCGATGTTCATAAAAGTTTTAGATCAAAAATAATGGTAGATAAACTAGAAAAATTGAAATTATCGGTAAATTATCAAAAAGTAATACACATTGAAAATTCAATACAAAATGCTGTTTACAATCGCATACAAGATTATAACTTACGTGTAAGCTTTCCACCATGAGTCACAAAAGATAACTTTATTTGGTTTTCGATTGATAATATCGACTTTTTAGAAGCAACCCCAAGTGGAATGAACACTTTGCATGGTACAGTTATAGCTATATTTCAGAACAAATCTAATACACATAATTTAATGCTACCGCCATTAAAACTTAAACGAGAGGAGCCCAAAAAGTTAATCAACACACAAAATATGGTATTAGGTGTTGTGAAACCTCAACCAGTCGCTACCAAATTTGATAATATTTCAGATTGTTTGTCAAAGTCTGTGGATAACGCAGTAGATTTCGATACGTGTTGGATCGTTTCTTCAATTTTAGGCTCAAATCAAAGAACCCTTGGTACATGGTCCGGATTTAATTCTTTAATTTCAGAGGAACCTACACAATGCAATAGCTCATTGTTAGCATCGTTGCTGAAATCCCCCCCAACCAGTTATGGTACACTTAACGAAGCTATAATACAAGCTCAGTCAGTTAATAAGTTGATTACAAATGAGAACGCCGTAACTGTGATAACCTTCGATATGCAGCTATATGAAATGGCAATGAAACTCTGGACTTCTGATGAACGCATACGTAATGAATTTTTATTTAGACCTGGCGAACTTCATATTGTTTTTTGGTCCCTTGCAGCATTGGGCAAATATATTGAGGGCAGTGGTTTGGATCAAGCTTGGATTGGGGCTGGCATATACAGTTCTTCCACTGTTAGTAAAATATTGGCTGGTAAACAATATTATAGAGCACTTGAGGCTCACATAACAACTATACTAGCTCTTTACGATATTTTTGTTGAACAAGTAATCACCGACCCCTACGAAAAAAAGATATATACAAATATTGCAGAGGATTTGTTATGTCATTATTCCGAAATTAACAATAACATTTCAGATCCTTTTAAGAGAAAGGTTTCTGACGGTGTTCCAAAATTTGAAAAGCTAAGTACAAAGATCGACAGCATTTATTTAGAGAAAGGAGGAATTCAGAAATTTCTTCTGAGCTACATAAAACAGTTTCAAACACTTCTGAACTTCATAAGAGCTACTAAAGAGAGAAACTTCAATCTCCACTTAAAAAGCCTTGATGAATTAATAAAATATTTTTTTTGCTCACAACCACTACAACTATTCGCGTCTTCTGCCTTTGTATCTTTCTTCTATGACTTATACAAAAAAACATCATCCGGACATATGGGACGAAATGTGCAAAGGAAACTTCTGCGTGTCAAAATCCAAAATTCCATTTACTTCAATAGGACCAGACCATGCTATCGAACATGAAAAAAAAAATTGAAGATAGCTGGAGGGATAGTAGGAATAACTCAAAAAGAATCAGCACTTGATCGCTTCTTTGTTATTGCTCCAGAGCTCAGTCAGTTGTGTGCAAGTTTTGAAGATCAATTTGGAATAAATCCAACGTCAGAAGTTCAAAAACATCATCAATTACATAGCCGAATTGAACAAAGACTTAAACAAAATAGTTTGTCTTTGAAAGAAATAATTTGTTTACATATTCCCAATGTTTTCCAGGAAGACTATGAATTATGCAATCTTCTAACCCGGAGAGTCATTGATTCGAAAATTTCCTATGATATTTTGCACAGAGATGAATTGGGACAAAAAATTTATAATGACTTTGTAAAAGATCGAATCACAGAGGGAAATACGGCTCTTTGGAATCCTATAAAAAAGAATAACATTTCAACTTTCAAAAGTGCCAATATGCGAACATCCACCAAACATCAAGAGAAAACTATTAAAATAACAGAGGAAAGGGATTTGTTGCATCGTCTGATTATAGTTTCAAGATCAAGAAACGATATTGATTTAAGAGATTGCATTGGTGAATATGAATTTGGAACTATACCGCGATCTTTATTTGCTGCCGATGGAAGTTTGTTGTTGGCAACTGACAAATCAAAAATTGTGTCGAAGTTAGAAGAAAAGACTAAACAATTGAAAGATCCTGAATCTATAATTGAAAACCCCATTAATTACAGAAAGAAAAGTTTCATTTTGATTGATGGCATGGCACTGGTTCAATCCATGAACAAAACACACGAGATAAAATTTTGTAGAGATTTTGCACAAGCATTTTTAAAAAAAAGTAGAACATGATTATTCTGCTTATAACAATATTTATATTGTGTTCGATGTTTATAAAGAAGACTCATTAAAAAACCAAATGAGAAAAAAGAGATCTGGAGGAAAAGACACATATTACAGAATTACTGACAATACATTGATCAAAAACGTAAGAGTCAAAGATTTCTTATCAAGTATTAAAACAAAAGATGAGTTAACAAAATATCTTGGTCAAAAAATTATGGAGCATAACTTCAATTTGAACAAAAGTATTGAAAATGTAGTCGTATCATATGGAAACAAAACATATTCAAAGTCTTCTGATATTCCCCCTGAAATCCTAACAGAAAATAACCATGAGGAAGCTGATACTTTACTTGTGCATCATGCAATAATTATTGGAGAGAAATATGGTAACAGCATCAGTTTAACTGTAGACAGTTCAGATACAGACGTTCTTATCATTTTATTAAATTATTATAAAGTTTTACCTCAAAAAACAAATGTATTAACAGGACGTGGAAAAACAAGAAGAACGATTTGGCTAAAATATGTCACCGCTGCTTTAGGCCCAGTTGTTACAGAAGCGATTCTTGGATTCCATGCATTTACTGGAACCGATATAACTGGAAACTTTTCCAGGAAAGGCAAGGAGATGTGTTTCAGGATACTTTTAGGCTTAAATGAAGATGACAGTATTTTAAAGTCGTTTTCTTTACTAGGGTCGGAGGAAACACTAAATGACGAAATGAATAGGGACTTTGAAAGATTTGTTTGCATACTTTACAAATCTACAACGATTACTTCTGTCAAGGAATTACGATGGAAATTATATTCTATAAAAGGACAGCAGGGAGAGAATTTACCACCTACACTTAATGCTCTTGAACAGCATAATCTTAGGTAGGTATATTAATTTAATCGAATGTTGCGCTATTTGGTAATGTGTTATTTGTTATATAGGGCAAATTTTATAGCGAGGGTATGGAAATTAAGTCATACCAATATACAGACACTTTCAAATCCAGACCTATGTGGATGGAAAAAAAATCGAAGGAACTTCATTTGCTGCAGTTCCAACTACAAAGCCACCTGCTCCTGAGAGCCTATTGTATTTAGTAAAATGTGGCTGTAAAAAAGGATGCACAAGCAAAAGTTGCAGTTGCAAAAAAAATTTCTTATGTTGTACCGAAGCTTGCGCGTGTATAGAATTTGAATGTTCTAATATTGAAACTATACCAGTCAGTGACATAAATGATGATGACGATACGGAACTTGATATGTCTGAAGAGGAATCGGGTAAGATCAATATATTTTTGGTAAAAACAAAATAGCTTAAGTAAGAATACATTTCTTTCAGAAGACTAGCAAAACAATTTCGGTCTAGCTGACAGCTGCAAGAACTTTGGTACGATATTAATTGAAATTTTATATTCATAAAGTATCTATTGTTTTATTTTGTATTTAATAACAAATAAATATTGTTTATTTTTTACTCATACTTTTTTTTAAGAAATTTTTCGTCGTCAAACTAAGAACAAAATTTTCAAAATTATTTAATAACCACCTGTCTTGAAACATTGACAACTTTTGTTCTTAAATAGTTCATAACAGCTACTGAACTGGCAGGTTCTTTCAATAGGAAAGCGACACACGCAGGGTTTTAGACGTTTAAAACTGGTATTATTTAGTGTAAAAGTAAAAGTGAGGACATATTTAAAATCTGCATTAAATTCTTCACAACTTATATTTGAAGAGTTTTTCATGTACTATAATAGATTTTCCGTTAAAAGTAAATAACTTAAAAAATTAAATCTGGTATTTTCATTTATCTAAAAAATCTACAAAATATCATGCTTTTAAATGACAGTACTATTTTTTTTTATAAAAACTGTACTTAAACTGAGTACTTCTTTTTTTTGTTTTTTAAAATCCGTTAAGAAATAACGAAGATACAATTTGTGGAAAAAAGTCGTTCGCCGCCATCTTTGATCCGCCATATTTTTTTTTATAGCAATTTTCCAGAATGCCAACCTCGAAAAAGTTGCTATATTAGGGAAGTACTTCCGTGCTATGGAGGTTTTTTAAAATTGGCAGAGCATCCAAGCGAATGACAATATGAGAATGGACTGGTAACCAAATTTCTAATTTTATTTGAAATTAGAGTCCTTTATTTGGAAAACATTGTCGTTAATTTGTTTATTTGTGTGCGATTGATTTAATTATTTTTTTACAATTCTCTTTCTTTCTCTTCCTTTTCTTTTTTGGGATTTATTACCACATTCCTTGAGATTCTCTTTCTTTATTTGATATGCATTATTTATGACCTTAAAGAAGGTCCAATAAATTTAATAACTGTATGTTTAGAGATGAAACATCAATATAAGTATATCAAATTGAATATATGTTTGTAATTATTATGCTTGTATAAAGCCTAAATAAAGTCATTTATGATTTAATTATCATCTGAGGCATGCACATTTGTTGCGTATATGAAGTCAAAATGTTTTTAAATTTCAGATTTCTATAAGGATCAAAACTATCACAAAATCGGTTCTATAAACAAACCCAATAACAAACATACATGAATGCCTAGTTGTTGACGGTATCAGGCTCGTAAACTGAGTTCTCTACTTGTATTAGAGTTGAAGTCCAATTCTCCAATTACGATGAAATCATTGTTTATTAAGTTTTCCGCAAGAATGGGTAAAATCCAGTATAATCCCGTTTACCTAAGCAATTTCTAAAAATACAAATTTTGAGGTTTATGCGTAACTTAAAAGGTAAAAACGCACATCAGTTCTTTGCTTGTTTGATGTTTACATTTTCGTAAACGTATTTGTTTATTGTAGGGGATGATGATGGTTTCCTTTTGTTTTATTGTCGGGGACTCTCAGATAGCACTGCCTGGAGAGCGAACTAGTGGACTGTATTGGGGTTTACACAAGGTAAATAATCTTGGCTTCAAATAAAGCAAACTTCTTTATTTTAATAGAGTAACAGTAGGTTAAAACAGCTCCCTTTTAAGGGGCCTGACAATTGCATCAAAAACAAGGAGAACAACGTTTAATAAACTGTGACTTAACTTTAATAATCACTTGGAGTGGAGAGCGCACAATGTATTTTCTATTCAATCTTTTTATACACACTTCTACCGACATGTACTTACTTGTTGCACTATCTTACACGTTCTCGCTTCTCGCCTACACCGGTGTCTTTCGTTGGCGTATGAGCCTGCGCTTTTTAGAACTACACAATTCCTTAGCTTATACGGTAAATTAAAAAGAAATGCTCCACCGTTCTCCAAATTCTCTACATTTATATTTTTTAATACTAAAAATATATGCACGAACCACTATGTAATCATCTAAGTACATTTAAATTCTGGACAATTGGATAAATCATATTGTAAAAACTTGAAATACTCGACAAGATATCGATAATTCTCTCTCTAGTTGTATTAGTTGACGTCCAATTCTCCAATTACGATGAAATCATTGTTTATTAAGTTTTCCGCAAGAATGGGTAAAATCCAGTATAATCCCATTTACCTAAGCAATTTCTAAAAATACAAATTTTGAGGTTTATGCGTAACTTAAAAGGTAAAAACGCACATCAGTTCTTTGCTTATTTGATGTTTACATTTTCGTAAACGTATTTGTTTATATTTTTTAATACTAAAAATATATATCCGTGAAGCACTATGTAATCATCTATAAGTACATTTAAATTCTGGACAATTGGATAAATCATATTGTAAAAACTTGAAATACTCGACAAGATATCGATAATATCCAAATAATTGATAATACACAAGTTGATATGTAATACAATTCTAAGTTAAACTAATTAATAATAGTTAAAATCGACTGTGTAACAATTTTCATTAACAAATTATGCTACCATTTGAATTAAATTTAAATTTCGCGCCTGACAGTACCTACAAAATAATGGCGCAAGGTCACGTAGATTTGGTACGTCAACATCAAAGTCGGCATTTTAAACGTCGCTTCTGGTCTGTTAATTCTGTGTCAATAGTTCTTTGTATTTGTGGTAACTATAATTTTTTTTCTATAGTATGATTATCTCAGATATAATATTTAACAATATACCAGCAACGAATTTATTAAGATTGGGAATTGGTCACTCAAATCTAATCAAGAGCGAAAGAGCAACATTGCAGGTATTTTTTACTTGATTTTTAACGAAGATATGATGCAAACATGAATGACAGATGCAGAAGTTACACAAATAATATAGACATTTATTACAGATTCATTTCCAAATATATTAAAGATAGAAAAACATAAATTAATGCCATTATCTTTAAAATATCTAACATCTCCAAAAAATAATCTGGTTGGTAAGGTTCTCTAATATAATTAGTACATATTCTTTTGTGTAAAGGATAATAATAATTCAAATACGGATGAACCATAATCAAGATATAAATAATTATATTTTTTAAGTAATAAATATTTACAATTTTATACCATATAATTATTTGCTACCGGCTTTCCACTTTTGTAGTATGTTCGATGCTTTTTTCAAATTTTCATCTTTCTAAAAAAAAGTTTATGAAGTAGGTAGGTATCTGTTAAATAATAAAAACTTTATTTTACCTTAATAAAACAATATCGAACTAAATTTTCAGCTAAATGTTTATTTGGTTCGCTATAAAACGCAGTCGGAGGTATTCCCTGTAACCCAATATTTTTTGTCATCCACTTTGTGAACCTATAATCCCTATATTTGTCTTTCTCTGAATCAAGCTCAACTTTTGTTTCTGAAAAAAAAATAATAATAAATTTGAACATATAGAATGGAAAAATGTTAATTTGCAGTTAGTAAGACTAACTAAATTAGTAATATGGGCAATATTTTAACTGAACCTGTGGAACATATCAGGTAAATATTTCAGCGATTTAACTATAAAGTAAATATGTGCTTATGAATATTAATCTCATGATATAAATTTTCTTTTTCATTATATTCAGATTATATGAATTATGAATATTCCCCTATAATTACTGTACTTGTTATGTCAATAATTATAAATAATAATGTTAATAGATATTATTATTATATTTAAATAAATTAGAAAAAGCCAATAGTGGCACGCATTTACCATAGACCAAGAGCCAGCGATCGCCAGATATACGTTAAAGTAACAAGGTTAAGATTTTGTATGTGTGTGTACATTATAGTAGGTATCAACGATTGGGTGTTATGAACCTTGAGTTCGGGGGGCTTTGGCAGATAACAGGTTCAAGGTACATAAAAATGTTGGAGTAAAACGTTATAGTATCATATCTAATTACATGTGGTGTTTATTATCTTTTAATATGTTCAACGGGATAATATATAAACTCCAATTAACAATTGCCAGACACATTTCACATGGTGTAACTTCCGCCAGACGCTTCTAAGAGCTCTTTCAGACGAGGATACTGTATGCGAGATACGTGTATCCGAGATGCCGATAAAGTATGCGTTCAAATGGAGCCTTTCACACAGCGCTGCATGACGTATACAGTTCCCGATACCAAATTTCTGTATCTCGTCCACCCAGCCGCCGCGCCGGCGACAAATTGTGTATGTGAGATACAGTATGTGGGATACAGAATCATGGTCAAAGTTTTGCCGGTGACTGTATCAGATACAAGGGCTTTTAATTCAGTCAGTGTGAAAACAATTTCAGTGCAATACAGTTATGGATGTTGAGGAGTGCGTTATGCTATCGAATATTTTAAATAAAAAGAAAAAAGTAATCCCACTCTGTGGGTTCATCCTATAGTGGAATTAAGGGAAGCCAGGGGAACGTAAATTTATTTTATCGAGATTTATTGGATGACTCAACAAAATGTTTATAATTATTTTCGGATATCTATTCAATCATTCGAAGAACTGTATAATTTTTTTTTTAGTAAATTAATAAAACTCTTTCCGCCGAAGTTATGGCACTCTTGTTTGGAAAGTTCCACCTAAAACTGCTGATTTTTATGTTTACAAAATACCTAGTCGGCGTGGAATGCATCTCATAAACAAGGATTTGGGTCCACCAAACAAATTTTTCTTTGTCGAAAACCATACACGCTATACTTCCCAGACCTTCACGTAGTGAGTATGGCTACTAGTGCATGATAAATAGGATTTATAGGAAACAACTACTGGACGGGCAAAGGCCCCTACTCCCATTGAATTATACCTATAAATCCAAATTGGTAGCCAAATTTGTTATTTGTCTTTTCTCCACCAGACACAGACCGGTTTCGAACTCTTTATGTTCTCATCAGTGTGCCACAGGTAGCTGAAAAGACAAATAACAAAGGCAAACCAAACTAGTCTATGGCAGACCCAGCACAAGTAAGTAGTGAGGGATAAGGCTACCAATTTGGATTTATAGGTATAATTCAATGGGAGTAGGGGCCTTTGCCCGTCCAGTAGTTGTTTCCTATAAATCCTATTTATCATGCACGTTTTAGTCCATCAGGGCTAGAGGTCGCCGCTCTTGGTGCTTGCTTGGCAAGCCGCTATCGGTCACAGAGACATCTTCGATGTCTCGACTGGTAGTAGCAACTGACCACCAGAGGGATGCACTTATCCCTCACTACTTACTTGTGCTGGGTCTGCCATAGACTAGTTTGGTTTGCCTTTGTTATTTGTCTTTTCAGCTACCTGTGGCACACTGATGAGAACATAAAGAGTTCGAAACCGGTCTGTGTCTGGTGGAGAAAAGACAAATAACAAATTTGGCTACCAATTTGGATTTATAGGTATAATTCAATGGGAGTAGGGGCCTTTGCCCGTCCAGTAGTTGTTTCCTATAAATCCTATTTATCATGCACGTTTTAGTCCATCAGGGCTAGAGGTCGCCGCTCTTGGTGCTTGCTTGGCAAGCCGCTATCGGTCACAGAGACATCTTCGATGTCTCGACTGGTAGTAGCAACTGACCACCAGAGGGATGCACTTATCCCTCACTACTTACTTGTGCTGGGTCTGCCATAGACTAGTTTGGTTTGCCTTTGTTATTTGTCTTTTCAGCTACCTGTGGCACACTGATGAGAACATAAAGAGTTCGAAACCGGTCTGTGTCTGGTGGAGAAAAGACAAATAACAAATTTGGCTACCAATTTGGATTTATAGGTATAATTCAATGGGAGTAGGAGCCTTTGCCCGTCCAGTAGTTGTTTCCTATAAATCCTATTTATCATGCACGTTTTAGTCCATCAGGGCTAGAGGTCGCCGCTCTTGGTGCTTGCTTGGCAAGCCGCTATCGGTCACAGAGACATCTTCGATGTCTCGACTGGTAGTAGCAACTGACCACCAGAGGGATGCACTTATCCCTCACTACTTACTTGTGCTGGGTCTGCCATAGACTAGTTTGGTTTGCCTTTGTTATTTGTCTTTTCAGCTACCTGTGGCACACTGATGAGAACATAAAGAGTTCGAAACCGGTCTGTGTCTGGTGGAGAAAAGACAAATAACAAATTTGGCTACCAATTTGGATTTATAGGTATAATTCAATGGGAGTAGGGGCCTTTGCCCGTCCAGTAGTTGTTTCCTATAAATCCTATTTATCATGCACGTTTTAGTCCATCAGGGCTAGAGGTCGCCGCTCTTGGTGCTTGCTTGGCAAGCCGCTATCGGTCACAGAGACATCTTCGATGTCTCGACTGGTAGTAGCAACTGACCACCAGAGGGATGCACTTATCCCTCACTACTTACATGGCTACTAGTGTAAACATTAGCTCTCAGAGCTCTGTAATTAACAGCTATAAATGTTGTATAAACAGACCATTTATTCACTATGTTTGTGTAAAGTGTTACAATGTTATCCATAAGTGTTGTTTACCAAAATATAAAAACAAAATTAAACATTTGAAAGAAAAAAAAATTACTTGCTGCCAATCGGAAGAAGAAAGTTATTCCGAGAACGATGAGGAAAAGTCTATCCTAGAGAAAACAATTAACGATTTTACTGATGATAGCGAGATGAAAAGCAAATATATACAAAAATTGAAAAAATAGAATAAATTATTTATGCAAGAGGTCATAAAGACGGAAGAAGAATTAAATATATTGATAAAAAAAAACAAGAAAAAATTATCATTGAATTGAAAGAACAAATTAGAGAACTCAAAAACTATAATATAAAAACAAAAATAACAACAAAGAATAAGGGTATTCAAACGCAAAAAGTTGTAAAAAATGTCCTCACTGCTACAGATATGAAATTGTGTGAAATAAACAAACCTGAAAAATATTAAATACATCTAATGTGAATATACAAAGTGGACCTAATAATGGCATGCACATGCACACACACACACTGTAATAACTGATAAAACAAATGTCCATGAAACTGTTTTAAAAGACAGATTTAATAATTTAGTGAGCTTAAAGAAAAACAAAATTTCATTACTAACTGACGAACATGGAACTAATGTAAATAAATTAATGAGCAACTGCGTTGACTTCGATTCTTACGACAAAATGTCGATTGTTAAATCTGGTGCGAAATTACGACAAATAATGGAAAATATTGAAATGCTAACCAAAGATTATACTTTAGAAGATTTTGTGATAATAATTGGAGGATCAAATGATATAAATATTAGTCACCTTCTTTCAAATTTATATGTAATAAACTGAAACTCTGTACACATACAAATATCATGTTTACATCAGTGCCGTATCAAAATTCAGTTAAAAATAAGCATATCTATAAATACAATTCAAAGTTAAACACGTTTCTGTGCAGGTTTAATAATTTTAAGGAAGGACATGTGAATTATACAGGGTGAGTTCACTTTAAATACAATAAATTTAAGGATCGATAGAACACATGAAAATAATTGGGATCCCGTTAAAAAAAATCTCCAAAATGTCCCGTTGTTCCCCTGGCTTCCCTTAATTCCGCTATAGGATGAAAACATACGGTGGGATTACTTTTTCTTTTTATTTAATATATTCGATAGCATAACACACTCTTCAACATCCATAACTGTATTGCACTGGAATTGTTTTCACACTGACTGAATTAAAAGTCCCGTGTACAGTCGCCGGCAAAACTTTGACCGCGAATCTGTATCCCGCATACTGCGGCATACTGTATCTCGCATACAGTATCCTCGTCTGAAAGAGTTCTAACGTACTATCGCGGCCGAAAAATTTTCAACGACTTTTTATGTGGTTTGATTTTCATAAAATTCTAATTGTGTATGAATGGCTTTTCATCAAATGTCTATCATTTTAAAGGCGGCGGTCGTCAACGTGAGTAAGGCAGTGCGATTGGAGACACTAGTCGCGACAGCCAATCAGCGTTTCGCATTAACGCTGACCAAATTGTGACGCGAAAAGTTCATCAACTTTCAACTTCAAGCAGTGAAATATCTTCTTTCTCTGTTCTATTCTCTTACCATCTCGTTTTTTGTTTTATAGTTTAATTTAGTTCTGTGAATTCGATGGTAAATAGTAAATATTAACCTATAAATCATCTCGTGGTGATAGTCATTTTACTTTTGACTGCATTCAATTTTAATTTAATTTGTTGACAAAGCAAAATCGAGGTTAGGCACATTTATCTTGATAAAACGTCAAATAACGACGAAATCGCTAAGCCGTAAATGGGTCCATGGAATAGCTTCAAGAAAAAATGCGGTGCGATTAGTGGCAGTTCGTCAGCACTGCATTCAATCGCACTGCCTTACTGACATTGTCGACCGCCGCCTTAAGACAGTTTGTATCATTGAAGTATCAAAGGGTACCTAATTTAATATAAAATTAAATAAATAAAAATGTAGGTAACAAATACTCAACGGACAAAAGCCCCGACTTGCATTGGATTACGCCTACAAATTCAAATTTGTAGCCAAGTTTATTATTTGTCTTTTCTTTACCAGACACTAACCGGTTTCGAACTTATTATGTTCTCGTAAGTGTGGCATAGGTAATCGAAAGGACAAATAATAAAGGCAAACCATACTAGTCTTTATGACAGACAGCAAATTAATAATGATGGGGGATAAGTGTATCCCTCTGGTGGTCAGTTGCTACCACCTGTCAAGACCTACAATGTCTCTGTGACAAATAGCGACTCTACTAAAGTATCTTTTAGAGCAGGCGACCTCTAGCCCAAGTGGACTAAATTATAATAAATAAAAATGTATGTAACAAATACTCAACGAACAAAAGCCCCGACTTGCATTGGACTACGCCTACAAATTCAAATAAGTTCGAAACCGGTCTGTGTCTGGTAAAGAAAAGACAAATAATAAACTTGGCTACCAATTTGAATTTGTAGGCGTAATCCAATGCAAGTCGGGGCTTTTGTCCGTTGAGTATTTGTTACCTACATTTTTATTTATTATAATTTAGTCCACTTGAGCTAGAGGTCGCCTGCTCTAAAAGGTACTTTAGTAGAGTCGCTATTTGTCACAGAGACATTGTATGTCTTGACAGGTAGTAGCTACTGACCACCAGAGGGATACACTTATCCCCCATCATTATAAAATTAAATATAGGTAGGTATTAAATATATACATATATATCTGTTAATTAATATACCTCCACATTTAGAAATGGGAAAATATTAAATTATTTATAATAAAATGATAATAAGTTTATTAATCAGAATATAAAAATACAATATTTATTTGCCATATATAAACTAGAGCACGGGTGGTCGGGTGGTCGCTGGAACTTGAAGCAGATGCTATTAATTGCAACAAAAGCGCAATTTTTCATTTAAAAAGTAAGTACATAGAGACGCATGATATCAACAGGAGATAAAAACTCATAAATATAATTCATTAACACAAAATATATTACAATATAATTAATATATAATACGGTTATTTCATGTTAAAGAAAAACTTAAAAATACCTATCAATTTGGATAGTAGAATATGCAAGAATAATGTATTGGTAAATACCATGTCTTTATTATTTGTTAATTATTCATAAATCAATAAAAAGTATCGTCAATAATTTCAAATTTTATTAACTTCTGACGTCACGGTTTACAACTAAATCTAGGAAGACTTGTTTTTGTTAAGATTCCTCACTAGCAATTAGCAATAGAAAAGCGGTGGTAGAGTCATTTGACACTTTTGACAGTTTGCTTTAGTTTGTGTTAGTTCATCATTTTTAACTATTATGGAGCCTAATTTCGTTAAAGCTAGCAGTGAAAATTTACCTGAAGTGAACTACGTTATGATTCAGGAATTCTTTGCAAAAAATATGGACTATTTCAGTGTCGAGTTTAAGAGGGTGAAAAATGTGAGGTTAGTTTTCTTGAGATATTTCATCTACGCTATACTGCGCATGCGAAAACATGTACGTCACGACTGTTGGCGGGAACTTAATATTTTCAAATTACAAACCGAGTTTAAAAATACGTAGGCGCAAAAAAAATATTTTTTTTCCAAATATACAGTGTTTTTAAGTGTTCCTGATTGTACATTTAACATAAATATAAATTGTGAAATAACCCAATTGTTGCAGCTTTGAACTAATATTTAGTACAACTTCCATTAACTTCCAAAACACTTCTTAATCTTGTACTCATGGAGTTTGTAAAATTTTGCATATTATAGTTTTCCTCCAAAAATTTCCACTCGATTTGAATAGCCCCAACTATTTTCAGGTCTGAACCGATGTGGTTAGGCATTCTTTATAAATATTAATTGAAATGAAGTAAAATATGACAATGACATTGACATAAATAAAAAATTTGACTGATGGACGAACCACTGATTATAATCACCTATTACAAAGGGAAAATACGTCGTTGAAAATTTTTCGGCCGCGATAGTACGTGTCGGGAGGATCGCCGGAATCCGACAAAATAGCCACTTCTCAAAAAATCATTACCTTTTAAAGAGGCAAAATCGAGGAAAACAATTTCACCCAGCATTTTCTAAATTTCATCTAGTTCCAAAAAAAAAGTGTCTCGTCGGTTTATCTCGAAGGAGGCACGAGTTATTAAGTTCGGACCCGCCGTGTTTGAAGAAATTTAACAAAACCATAAAATTACGAAAACATGAAAACTTCAAACGCTATTTCCAGACAAAAAATCGCCGTCGGACCGCCAGCGCCGTCCTGATATGGAATCCAAGGTAGAGGGTCCAACTTGGAACTACATCGTGAATTGTACGGTCCCGAAAAGTGTAATTTTGACGTCTAACAATAGAAACAATCACAAAATGCCAATTTTACGACGGACTTCAAAATCGCCACTTCTATTTCGGTTCTCCTGAGCCAAAAATCAGAGCAGGGGCCGCGCGATTTACGATGTGGTTCCAAGTTGGACCCTCTACCTTGGAGTTCATGTCAGAACGGCGGTCCATCGGCGATTTTTCGTTTGGAGATAGCGTTTGAAGTTTTCGTGTTTTCGCATTTTTTTGTACCTTGAAGACCTTGAAGCCTCCCGTTCATAACACCCAAATGTTCATACATTCCATAGTGTACACACACATAAGAAATCTTAAATTTGATACTATAACGTATGTCTGGCGATCGCTGACTCTGTCTACTCATGATACTAAAACCTACGGATATGATCACTTGCTGAACGAATTTTAAACCACTTCGCGCATGACGCCATTCTGTGACAAAAATATATACCGATATATGGGGAAGCTAACTTAATAAATTGCTTAAAGTGTGTCGTAGTTGAGTGGTAGGCTAGCTGTAAGCTAAACTCCGCCAGGACGTTAATATAAAATAAGTGCTTAAAAAACGGGAGAGGGTGGTACCAATAACTAATATTTCGTAATTTTGTCCTAATAGTTTAGTGTCTTGCGGCTCGGAAATGCCTCGATACTTCCACTTTTGAGTAAAACCAAATCGTTTTAACCATGCATAGAACAAGTCAAAATAAGTAGATTTTCGAACAGACCCACCTCGAGAAATTATGCGTGCTCCCCCTGCCCCCCACCAAAGGGGCGACATGCATCTGCTTATATACATTTTCTTTTCTCGGAAACGGTAAGAGTAAGAGAAATGAACTTAGCGCCATTCGATAGAGCATACAATTTCGCATAAGACCCTTATTTTGTTTTTTACAATTTTCTCTTATGTAAGACCCCACAGAAAAAAAACATGGAGGGTGGCTGCTAACAACAACACATTTTTGGTTACAACTCTAAGACGGCCCGATAAATCGAAATTTTACAAGATATAAAAAAGAAAGATAATTGTTTTATCAATCGATTGGTATACAACTAATATATTTTGATGTCAAATTAACATTTTACAAGCATGTCAACTATCTCTTACAAAAATCATATGGAAAACTAAAACTACTCAATATTCATAGAGCGGTACTTAGTCCTGATATAAAACTTAAATTGTGTGATTCCTTGATATTGTCTCTTTTAAGTTACTGTGATGTACTTTACTGGCCAGCTTTAATACAAAGGGATAAAGTTAGTTTGCAAAAACTCCAAAATGCCTGCATAAGGTATAGTTATAATTTAAGGAAATTCGACCATATATCCCAGAAATTTCAGAAATCTAAGTGGTTAAATTTGAATGAACGTTTTGAACTTCATATGGCTTGTTTAATTTATAAGATTAATAGATTAGAAATACCGGAATATTTGTTTAAAAAACTATAGTTAAAGGAATAAATATTCATGATTGTCCCACACGGAACTGCGGCCTATACAAAGTTCCTAAACATAAGTTTGCACAATTTCAAAAATCGTTTAGTTATAACGCTACAAAAATATATAACCAACTACCACAGAATGTCAAATTACAGTCCAGTGTTGCAACATTAAAAAAACATGTTAAAACTTATATTTTTGCAAATAGAGCATAAATTAATGTTTATAACGTTTTATTTTTTTTTATATTTGGTTTTTGTATTATTTTATTCTATTTTATCTGTTTTATTTACATTTATTTTATATTGTATCTTAACCAAGATGGTTGCGTGGAAGAGCGATTAATAATCAAACGTCGCCATCTTAAGAGAATATTTTCTTTTCTAAATATCTGTTATTGATAAATAAAGACACTATTTATTTATTTATTTATTTATTTATTTATATAGGTTATTTCTTTAAATAAAGCCACCAGTGGCGTGCGAAGAAAAAGCTGCACATGTAATTACGTTAGGATCGTGTTTAATAATTTACTGTTATGCAAAAATATATTGAAATTTTTATTGTACCTTAAAAATTATTTCACATTTTCTGTTTTACCATTATATCTTATGCAAAAAATATGGGGGCACTCTAGCTATAATATGTTTTTGGCTATAACCCTGAAACGACCAAATAAATCAGAAATTGTACAAGATATAAAAAATTAGGACCATTATTTTTTCTATCGATTGGTATATTATGAACCTCAACGTTATTTATTTAAGTGGAGTGCATAGAAAAAGCGGCCCATGTAGTTGTGTTAGAATATATTTTTAATACTACATAATAGGTGTATTAAAAAACAATACTTTCACTATTTTTTATACAATAGAATATAAACGGTATTAACAAAAAATATATAAATAATGGTGAAATTAACAAAAAACATTTAATAAAAAATAAAATAGCTAAACTATACTCTAGTACATACTTAAAAATAGATAGATATAAAAAATTTATAATCTAATTGCAACATTCGACACATGAACATAATTTGGTGCATTTTAAATTTTTTAAAAAACATTTGCACGTTGGCCCACAACTTTTGCATTTACATTGCAATAGAACTTCTGGTGAAATTTTTTCATTATTGGAGGTAGTCCACAATGGCACCCATTTGTCATTATCTAAAATCCATCCCCATTTGGATGGACATGGCAGTTCCACCACTGGTTGACAGAACTTACCCCAAACAAATCCTGCTTGATAAATACATATATTGATGTGTACTGATAAAGCGTTCATTGTTGGGGGTAAGTTCTCAACCGTCCGGTTTTTTTGGGCAAATAAGTTCATTCGACACAGGTAGATGTCGTCTGTGTCAGAATGCTTATCATAAATTATTGTTATAACCAATTTTGAAAGCATTCTCAATTGGTCATTATTTGGCTCCTTTGGATCTTTAACCAAATCAATAAAGGTGGCGGTGATATCCGGAAAGGAATCCCAAGCTTCCCAACACTTCTTTTTTCCTTTTTCAAAAAAGGAAGAAGTCGTATTGCATCCCGTAAATGAGTGAAAAAAGGGAAGAGCAAGACATTTTTACTTAAGTAGATTGGCGATATCCTTACAAGATATATATTTCAGATTCTTTCCAGTGCCAAACTCTATCCACATGTCTTGATTTTCATTTTGGTACTGATAAAAAATTGCCAGTACCATTACGCCCGTATCTACAGTCTTTATTAATATTTTGCTTATATTATTTTTAGAGCAATTGTGTGCATGCACGAAAATACGCGTATCCCCTTCCTCATGATTACATGATATAATTTTCTTTGTATTATCGAGAGACGGATTATACAAGTAGTCATTGGGACACTTGGGCCAGACAGTGACGTCACAAGCATGGCGCCAGTGACGTCATCATCGTTAAGTATGGAATCTACTTTACCGGCCGAAACTCCGGTAGGGCTTACCTCACCAATGGGTCCCCCGTAGGGCTTACCTCACCAATAGGTCCCCCGTAGGGCTCCTCTCACTAATGGGGCTCCTCTAACCAATGGCCCCAGACAGTGATGTCACAATCTAGTCGGACCGTGACGTCATCCTCTGGTCAAAGCCGAAGAGCTCGGCTCCGCTCACGTCTCAGTTACCAAAAGGGCCCCCGTGTTACCCCATCTTTATAGGCCTCCATCCTAACCCTACATAATGGGGCCCCTTAGGACGCCGCTCACGTCTCCGAGTCAACAGAGCCCCCTTGTAACCCCCATTTTTTTTTTTTTTTTATAGGCCTCTATAAGGCAGTGTTTTGCACCTTGTGGGTTATCAGGTACGTACATAACCACACTTGTTATTCAGGTGTTCTTACCAATCGTACTAACGTTAGAGGTGCTCTTTTTATTACTTAAACTCTGTCGGTATAGCCATCTACTTTGCATTATATCGAGTATACCCACAATCTGACCCAACTTGTTGAGTTGTCAAGTAACTACTCCCTGTATTTTGTATTACTAATATAAAAGCCAGTATGAGAAAAATACAAATTTACTGAGATTTAACAAAATTAATGTAAATGGGTTACAGCGATTTAACACTAAAATAGTTTGTCTACCTGCCAATATAATCTCTGTTACCTAGCAAGAAAAGGCAGTATTTACAATCGGTTATTTCTTGGAGTTAAAAAAAATGCCATACTTTAATGAAACACATGCCGCATATTTTTCATAAACTTTATTGAACAATAATTTTTACTACTCTTGTACAAAGCATACAAAGCTGGTTTTCTTACATAAGTAATAGGATAACATTTTATTCTACGTGGATGTCTTAAAAATTATGAAAATATAGCAGAAAATACTTACATTATATAAAATATAGTACATGAGCGAATATAAAATGAAACTCCTGTAATTTGAAACTTAGAACTAATCAATACAAAAACAAAAAAATGCCACATATATATTTTTTACTAACCTCTAACTATATATAAACAGAGCTAACAATATTAACTGGCCTATAAGTTATATTTGGTTCTATTGTCGCTTATCAATCAATCAATTTTTAAATTTCTTAAACCCATAAGGAACAGAGCTATGATCATTAAAGAATTTTCTCTTGGTGGAATAAGTTTTGTATATTTTTCTTTCTATACTTGTTACGACTTCATGCTCTTTTGTTCTTCGAATATTTTTGGATGTAATGTAGATAGGAGCGGATTTGTTAAGAACCATATTCCTTATGCTATCAAAATTTATCAGCTGACTAGCTGCGTAATTCAGTGATATTCCTTTCACCTTGCACATGACCTCCTCGGTTTGTTTCTTTGTGGAGAAAACTTTGTAAGCGTAATTCTTAGGACCTCCAGAGACAAACTCTGTTATGTAGCTATCATATCCATATTTTTCTAACTCGTCAGTCATATCTCCAAGTAAACTGCCTGTGGGTACATCAGGTTCACCTTTCCTCGAAATGTAGATTACAGAGTCAGCATCATAGTACAGTACTCGTTCGTCTAATTTTTCAAGATAGCTATATAACTTGAGACGAGCTTGGGCCGTAACATAAGATGCTATGGCTACATTTACTGTAGTTAGACTATCGTAATTTTCCTCTCTATGCTCATAATTAATAATGATGGTATCTTCGTTTATTGGAATCACACCGTTAACATATATATCTGGATTTGACATTACATTAAAAAACTCCCCCGGATCGTTGACAATTTTTGTTTTTTGATTGATTCTCTCGTTGTCCAAACTTTCCCCAAAACGAATTTAGGATAAGCTTGGACTGAGATCGTAATCCTGAATTTTCAATAACATCAGCAAAACCTAATTTGATATTTTCTTGATTGAGGAACTGTTCTATGTAACGCTCTCGTTCTTCAACAGTGGTACAATCCATCGGCCACCCCGATGCTTGCTGCTTAATTTTTATAAATTTATTCATCATATCAGTGAATAGTCCCTCTTTATTTGTTGTTTTATCAAACTGTTGAATGCCATAGCTCCAAATTTCATAAACCTCTTTCAATTCATAACCCTTCTCAAGAGCCTTCAATTACATCGTCAACGACCCAGGTACCAACTAGTGTTCTCTCTTCTTCTTCGTGGCAGCAATCATTCTGATTCATTTGCTCGCCACAGGCACGGCATAAAACGAACAGAAGTTTGTTGTTCATTTTTGTAGGAAGTACAGAATGGTAGAGGTTTGTTGGCGGTAAAATTTTACACTTGATCAAACCATCTGTATATGTTAAATTTATTGCTGAACATTCTTCTCCTACGTAAACTTTAGGATGTCCAACTGGAAACTTGCCATATTTGCAGACCCAAGGGTATACAGAACAGATATCCACGTATTTAATTTTCTCCCCCACCCTGATCTTGTAATGCTCAATAGTGTTTCCAGTACGACCACCATAGAATGCGTCTCTAGGATTAAGTGGCACAAATGAAAGCAGGGGGCGGTTTTCAATAAGAACTCGCATTTCTTTAATTAACTGCCTTTTAAAATTCACACTCCCCTTTTTTTTTCAACAACTTCATAGCCAAGTTCTCGTAGGCGTCTGTCCAGTACGACCACCATAGAATGCGTCTCTAGGATTAAGTGGCACAAATGAAAGCAGGGGGCGGTTTTCAATAAGAACTCGCATTTCTTTAATTAACTGCCTTTTAAAATTCACACTCCCCTTTTTTTTTCAACAACTTCATAGCCAAGTTCTCGTAGGCGTCTGTCTTAACAATTGTACATTCGTATCGCAAGTTTAATGTTTCAGATGGAACGTTGTGTAGGGGGTCATCTCTACTATATTTAAAGCAACTAGGGCAACCATGATAGTAGCACCCATGAAATTCGAAAATCTGATTCGTATCCATACAATATCCGTCCACTTTAATGCCATGAAGTCTGGTCTCCTGTCCTTTAGCTGCATGATTAATATTTATATTTCTTTCTTTCTCCTCACAAACAAGCCACTGGACAGCTATCCTTGACTGGTTATCTCGCCACCTATATCCGGTTTTTGGTATTATTCCGATACTGTTTGGTTTAAGAAAATTACAGCGATATACTTTGTTACAGGCAGATGCAATCGTGCAAGATTCTGTGAATGGACAGACATTGGTAGTCTCGAGTAGTTGCTGTCGGAATTTCAGACAGGCCTGTGTTAATATTTCAACATCTGATATGCAATAAGTCACTATATCGCGTTGCATGTGGAATTCATCGTTTCTATGTGCTTTGTACCATTCTAAAAAACTTTGTACGGTCATCTTCTTTCAGCGTGTCGGGGTCGTAATATTTCAGAGCAGGTAAAGCCCCTATGTCGAGCCCTATGTAGTTTTCATTTTCAGCTGTATTAAATAGGTGTGGGAAATACCCTTTTTAAAATTATCTCCGAGTCCAAATGCATCAGGAAGAGAAGCCAACTTCATTGGAAAATAGTTCATACTATCCAAAAATTTTACGTTCTTTATCTCCATTAAAATTATTTTAGAACCACGCATTATTAGGTCTGGTTTTAAGTCAGTCTTCGTCAAGATATAATTTAAAATAAACTGATGGTCGAAAGCGCAACCGTTATGAGCTATTACTACGACTTGTTTAAATTTCCTCCTTAGAGTTAATACATGGTGTATGAAAGAAGATACAGGGTCTGCACATTTTACAATCTGTAACCTAGGTCCACATTTCGGGCAGATACTTTCTTCGGACGCCATACATTCATCGCAGCATTGTTTAAAAACACAAAGGTTAGGTGAATGTGTTAGGGAACCATCATCTCGTAGTAATCACGTTGTAATGGTTTTTATGGTGAAATAGATTAATTTTATTTGGAGCATCAGGGCTCTCATATAGTACTTCTCTACCCTTTGCACCGTACTTGTACTTGTTTATTCATTTCCAATGGAGCAATGGTGATTATGAGGAGTGTCGGTAGTTTTTAATTTCTCACACAAAAAAAAATTTAAAACTAAAATTTAAAAATACCTAATTAAATGGCGACTGCATTTCAAAGTAGTGTGTTGTTGTAATATATTTCAAATGAGTAGTACAGTTTAATATTTTTAACGAATTTCTAATAAGTATTGATTATTATCAGACAACAAAAACATTCGTGTAAAAAAAATTATTTTTAATTTAAACTAGGATTTTTGTTTTCTCACAATGGCCAGTCAACAATTTAGAAGCTCGTGCGTATATACCTGGCTCTTTTTTGTGGTGACAGCCCCTTTTGTACAGTCGGTCTTACAGACACCAAGAGTCGGTACTGACCCCATGCAGACGTGCATTGACGAGCAGAACTGTCGACTTTTTACACCATCTCAATCAGAGACGATAACCAGTGCATGAAACATATTCTTTATGAATATCTGTCAAATCATCAGCTCAAATAGTTCGTGTTTTTAGGAAAATTTAAATTATTTTAAACTGCTGAAATTTTAACCCCGATAGACCACCTACTGTGGTATGTAGCATCGAATCGGAACTATGCCATCAGAGCGCCAAAGGAAGAAGTATTTAACAAGGATAACAAAAAAATTTTCGGAAAATATTTTTCTAAACAAAGTTACTTATTATATTATAATTGATTGATTGTCTGGGGGGAGAAGTCAATCAGTAGTGTAAATCGTTTTTTTTTAAATTAGATTGATATTTTCTAATAAATTGGATTGTCAGCAAATCGAACGTTTATGCTAATATACCAGACTTCTTGTGGTGACAGCCTCTTTTTGTACGGAGGTCTAACGAACACCAAAAGTCGATACTATCTCCATGTAGAAGAATATCGCATAAACCGTTTGTCAATTTTGACATCATCTCAGCGAGATGAAAACCAATTATTACGCAATGTATCGCGATTTTACATAAGCTTGCGCCCCAGCTAAAATTAAACAATTATTTTTAAACCTTTTGCGAACAAAAGATTTTGTTTAAATACCTACCTCGCGATACATACCAAATTTTAATAAGAAAATGACCTGAAGGACTCGTTTTCGGAAGTGGGAAATATCTAAAAATGACAAACATTATTATTATTAAACTGATTTAAGGTACACATATAAAAAAAAAAAGTAAAAAAAAAATCATAAACAGTCACGAATTATTGCAAAAAGTATAAAAACTACAATAAAGAATTTAGATAAAACGATGCGCTGAATTCACAGTTACTGTATTATTATAATAAAGTTTTAGTGAAAGGAAAGACCAAACTGCTCTGCCATATAAACTAAAGAGAAAGGTTAGAGTTATCAACGGAGGTGTCAAATACCTCCATAGATATAAATAGATTAATATTACTAAAAGTTACATCAATTTACATCCTCTGTAGTGCTAATCCATTGCGTACGAGTAGTATTGCATTCATTTAAACAAAGTGGAAAACAATTTTGGGGGCAATTAAATAGCCCTGCTTACCATTCTTGTTTCATAGAATTAAAAAAAAATGATTGTAAAGTACCAAGACAGTACTTTAATTTTAAGATACCTACCTATTACAACGTGAAATGTTTTAAGTCAAACAGTAGTGGATTGGATGTACATACATTCATCGAATTTATAATAAAATTGAATAACTGAAAGTCTACTACTTTAGTCTTAATAGATACATAATTTCAATGCAATAGGGTTATAAGTTCTGGGCTAAGTTAACGAATCAGTAGTTATATCCTATTGAATGATAAAAAATTTAAGATATAATAGACAAAAACATAAATTAAAAATCAAAAATATGATCAATATAACCTCGCTGGTCAATTCAATACTAAACAACTTTTTAATAAAATATGTAAGAAATAGTCTATTATTGTCGTTTTTATCTGTTTCCTGGGAATTTGAAATGCAGTTTTAGCCATACCAATTAGGTTTAACATACTCAGTAAATAACCACAAATCCATAACGTTCATATTATTATTAGCTGTTTATATTGTCCATAATATATAGAAATCTTACACATGGGTAGATACATTTTTTCCTTTATAAAACGAAATTTAAAAAAAGGGTAGAAATACAGAAATTTTATATTATATATTTGCGTTATTGAAATAAATTTGTATTGTATAGCAAAACTACGGTTTGTTTTTTCAATAACTTACAACCCTATTATAATCAATGTGATCAACGATAAATAAAAAAAAATAACTCACCTGATATTGCAGTGTCATATACAATGCACTATTTAACTATTTTAGGACTCAATAACCGGGAACTTGTTTGTCCAGAACACCCCTAACACAATAACCACCCTACAGTAGCAGTACTCATACTAGTTGTTTAGCCTAACACGACTAAATAACGTGTGGTCTTAAGCCGCAAGTAAAAAACCTTCTTATAAACTGAATATAGTACGTCATCAGTTCTTACCCTCTCTCTAACATATATGATATTTTATAGTTTTTATTGATTTCTCGATCGTTCTACTAGATGGTTTGAGTGTGGTCATTAGAGGATTCGTCTTGAGAAGAAAATGCGGTAATTAACAGGTATTATCACAAAATCATGTTAAATTTGCTTAATTAAGGATAATTAAGGATAAATGGGTAAATGTATTTGTTCTGCAGGGTAAATCCTGATCCTAGAATGAGGATATATAAGTTAGGTACGTGTTAAGTGAAGAACGGGGAACCTTATCGTAGAGGTAGTTGCATCTGTGGGCTAATTATTGCTACTTATTGCTCTCTAGAACTAAATAGAATTATGTACTATAATTTACTTCCGAGGGTATTTATTGGAATTAAAAAGATAATTTTTGTATTTCGAGAGCTAAAAAGACGTTTTAAATGCATTTTTGAATAATTTTTAGTGCAGGACAGACGAATCGATAAATCTTAATTTAATCTATGTATCCTTAGCCCGGGTATTTCACAGTCGTTCGCTTATGAAAAATATTGATATGTTACAAATAATTGTAATAACTGTTTGGTTTTCTTAAAAGCTGACAGAGTGGGGATGTCTAATCTAATGCATATAATTGTTTCAAATATGTATAGCAGGTAATAGTATCACTCTACTATTTTACTCTGTAATTTTAAACGATATTGCAGTATTCTACTCTCGGTGTGTCAAGATTATTATTATTTCTCATAAAAAAAAAACCGCTATTATTTGAACCGATCACGGTAGTCATATGGATACATTGATAGATACACACGTACTTGACTGCAAGGACTGGCAAAAAAAAGTAAATTGCTAGTGTTTATTGGTGACACAGATTTTGATATTTTATTTTACTAAATTAATAAAAGACATTCTACGTATTATGGGGGCACGCGCGCCAGCCACTAAAAAGCTCTACCTGACCCATCGCTGGCAAATCAAGGTAGATGCAAGAGATTATATCCTATACATTACGTCTGAGTTTGGTATTCATTTCACCCCCGCGAGCTGAAGGGGAGACCTAGCCACCAGTATTAATTTCTTGAGATCACCGACTTGTTATGACAGGTTGGTGAGCTGCTAATCCATTAAAAATTTAGCCGATAGATAATTATTATACTACTGAAAATGAACAATTTCTAAGCTCATTAATGAAACATTGTTAATTTAATTAATTTTTATACCTAGTTAAATTCGTTACAAAAATAGTTTCTGTTCCTCAATATCTCTATTGCAATAGAATGTCATGTATCTGTACCTAATTCAACTTTTATAATGTTTTCTTTTATGCCGTGTGCATTTATAATTCAATTTTGACAATTATTCTTGCTAAGATAAATGAAAATAATGTTGGCACGTATAGGTATTTAATATTTCTTTTAGCTCATACTAAACTATCAGCTAATCGCTGCATCGATGTCGAATAGTATAAAGTGTAAAACTAATTTAAATTAAGAATAAGTTGTAAATATCTCGTATGAATATAAAATAATAAATTGTGTTTGAAGGTGAAGAAATATAAAAACTTATGAATTGTAGGATTTCCATAATATTCCCTGGTATTTGTATTATTATAGACTATTTCCAGTTTTTCAGTTTGTTATTTTTTTGGCCAACGTGAGTCGTTATAAATTAAACCATTGAAGTAAGTCTTTAAGGGTACTTAATTACCTACTATATGGTACGTGGCATATTACTAAATACTTATACTTTATTTAATTACTTTATTAAAATATGATTTTGATAAATTATATAAGCACTCTTAATACAATTATCTACACAAAACGGAAAAATAACAATTCAAAAATAAGGGCACATATTATCTTAATGCCAGTAAAGATTAATTTATGAATCTCGGGGTTAGAGAGAGGGTAAGAACTGATGACGTACTATATTCAGTTTATAAGAAGGTTTTTTACTTGCGGCTTAAGACCACACGTTATTTAGTCGTGTTAGGCTAAACAACTAGTATGAGTACTGCTACTGTAGGGTGGTTATTGTGTTAGGGGTGTTCTGGACAAACAATTTCCCGGTTATTGAGTCCTAAAATAGTTAAATAGTGCATTGTATATGACACTGCAATATCAGGTGAGTTATTTTTTTTTATTTATCGTTGATCACATTGATTATAATAGGGTTGTAAGTTATTGAAAAAACAAACCGTAGTTTTGCTATACAATACAAATTTATTTCAATAACGCAAATATATAATATAAAATTTCTGTATTTCTACCCTTTTTTTAAATTTCGTTTTATAAAGGAAAAAATGTATCTACCCATGTGTAAGATTTCTATATATTATGGACAATATAAACAGCTAATAATAATATGAACGTTATGGATTTGTGGTTATTTACTGAGTATGTTAAACCTAATTGGTATGGCTAAAACTGCATTTCAAATTCCCAGGAAACAGATAAAAACGACAATAATAGACTATTTCTTACATATTTTATTAAAAAGTTGTTTAGTATTGAATTGACCAGCGAGGTTATATTGATCATATTTTTGATTTTTAATTTATGTTTTTGTCTATTATATCTTAAATTTTTTATCATTCAATAGGATATAACTACTGATTCGTTAACTTAGCCCAGAACTTATAACCCTATTGCATTGAAATTATGTATCTATTAAGACTAAAGTAGTAGACTTTCAGTTATTCAATTTTATTATAAATTCGATGAATGTATGTACATCCAATCCACTACTGTTTGACTTAAAACATTTCACGTTGTAATAGGTAGGTATCTTAAAATTAAAGTACTGTCTTGGTACTTTACAATCATTTTTTTTTAATTCTATGAAACAAGAATGGTAAGCAGGGCTATTTAATTGCCCCCAAAATTGTTTTCCACTTTGTTTAAATGAATGCAATACTACTCGTACGCAATGGATTAGCACTACAGAGGATGTAAATTGATGTAACTTTTAGTAATATTAATCTATTTATATCTATGGAGGTATTTGACACCTCCGTTGATAACTCTAACCTTTCTCTTTAGTTTATATGGCAGAGCAGTTTGGTCTTTCCTTTCACTAAAACTTTATTATAATAATACAGTAACTGTGAATTCAGCGCATCGTTTTATCTAAATTCTTTATTGTAGTTTTTATACTTTTTGCAATAATTCGTGACTGTTTATGATTTTTTTTTTACTTTTTTTTTTTATATGTGTACCTTAAATCAGTTTAATAATAATAATGTTTGTCATTTTTAGATATTTCCCACTTCCGAAAACGAGTCCTTCAGGTCATTTTCTTATTAAAATTTGGTATGTATCGCGAGGTAGGTATTTAAACAAAATCTTTTGTTCGCAAAAGGTTTAAAAATAATTGTTTAATTTTAGCTGGGGCGCAAGCTTATGTAAAATCGCGATACATTGCGTAATAATTGGTTTTCATCTCGCTGAGATGATGTCAAAATTGACAAACGGTTTATGCGATATTCTTCTACATGGAGATAGTATCGACTTTTGGTGTTCGTTAGACCTCCGTACAAAAAGAGGCTGTCACCACAAGAAGTCTGGTATATTAGCATAAACGTTCGATTTGCTGACAATCCAATTTATTAGAAAATATCAATCTAATTTAAAAAAAAAAACGATTTACACTACTGATTGACTTCTCCCCCCAGACAATCAATCAATTATAATATAATAAGTAACTTTGTTTAGAAAAATATTTTCCGAAAATTTTTTTGTTATCCTTGTTAAATACTTCTTCCTTTGGCGCTCTGATGGCATAGTTCCGATTCGATGCTACATACCACAGTAGGTGGTCTATCGGGGTTAAAATTTCAGCAGTTTAAAATAATTTAAATTTTCCTAAAAACACGAACTATTTGAGCTGATGATTTGACAGATAATCATAAAGAATATGTTTCATGCACTGGTTATCGTCTCTGATTGAGATGGTGTAAAAAGTCGACAGTTCTGCTCGTCAATGCACCTCTGCATGGGGTCAGTACCGACTCTTGGTGTCTGTAAGACCGACTGTACAAAAGGGGCTGTCACCACAAAAAAGAGCCAGGTATATACGCACGAGCTTCTAAATTGTTGACTGGCCATTGTGAGAAAACAAAAGTCCTAGTTTAAATTAAAAATAATTTTTTTACACGAATGTTTTTGTTGTCTGATAATAATCAATACTTATTAGAAATTCGTTAAAAATATTAAACTGTACTACTCATTTGAAATATATTACAACACACTACTTTGAAATGCAGTCGCCATTTAATTAGGTATTTTTAAATTTTAGTTTTAAATTTTTTTTTGTGTGAGAAATTAAAAACTACCGACACCCCTCATAATCACCATTGCTCATGGAAATGAATAAACAAGTACAAGTACGGTGCAAAGGGTAGAGAAGTACTATATGAGAGCCCTGATGCTCCAAATAAAATTAATCTATTTCACCATAAAAACCATTACAACGTGATTACTACGAGATGATGGTTCCCTAACACATTCACCTAACCTTTGTGTTTTTAAACAATGCTGCGATGAATGTATGGCGTCCGAAGAAAGTATCTGCCCGAAATGTGGACCTAGGTTACAGATTGTAAAATGTGCAGACCCTGTATCTTCTTTCATACACCATGTATTAACTCTAAGGAGGAAATTTAAACAAGTCGTAGTAATAGCTCATAACGGTTGCGCTTTCGACCATCAGTTTATTTTAAATTATATCTTGACGAAGACTGACTTAAAACCAGACCTGATAATGCGTGGTTCTAAAATAATTTTAATGGAGATAAAGAACGTAAAATTTTTGGATAGTATGAACTATTTTCCAATGAAGTTGGCTTCTCTTCCTGATGCATTTGGACTCGGAGATAATTTTAAAAAGGGTATTTCCCACACCTATTTAATACAGCTGAAAATGAAAACTACATAGGGCTCGACATAGGGGCTTTACCTGCTCTGAAATATTACGACCCCGACACGCTGAAAGAAGATGACCGTACAAAGTTTTTTAGAATGGTACAAAGCACATAGAAACGATGAATTCCACATGCAACGCGATATAGTGACTTATTGCATATCAGATGTTGAAATATTAACACAGGCCTGTCTGAAATTCCGACAGCAACTACTCGAGACTACCAATGTCTGTCCATTCACAGAATCTTGCACGATTGCATCTGCCTGTAACAAAGTATATCGCTGTAATTTTCTTAAACCAAACAGTATCGGAATAATACCAAAAACCGGATATAGGTGGCGAGATAACCAGTCAAAGATAGCTGTCCAGTGGCTTGTTTGTGAGGAGAAAGAAAGAAATATAAATATTAATCATGCAGCTAAAGGACAGGAGACCAGACTTCATGGCATTAAAGTGGACGGATATTGTATGGATACGAATCAGATTTTCGAATTTCATGGGTGCTACTATCATGGTTGCCCTAGTTGCTTTAAATATAGTAGAGATGACCCCCTACACAACGTTCCATCTGAAACATTAAACTTGCGATACGAATGTACAATTGTTAAGACAGAACGCCTACGAGAACTTGGCTATGAAGTTGTTGAAAAAAAAAAGGGGAGTGTGAATTTTAAAAGGCAGTTAATTAAAGAAATGCGAGTTCTTATTGAAAACCGCCCCCTGCTTTCATTTGTGCCACTTAATCCTAGAGACGCATTCTATGGTGGTCGTACTGGAAACACTATTGAGCATTACAAGATCAGGGTGGGGGAGAAAATTAAATACGTGGATATCTGTTCTGTATACCCTTGGGTCTGCAAATTAGGCAAGTTTCCAGTTGGACATCCTAAAGTTTACGTAGGAGAATAATGTTCAGCAATAAATTTAACATATACAGATGGTTTGATCAAGTGTAAAATTTTACCGCCAACAAACCTCTACCATCCTGTACTTCCTACAAAAATGAACAACAAACTTCTGTTCGTTTTATGCCGTGCCTGTGGCGAGCAAATGAATCAGAATGATTGCTGCCACGAAGAAGAAGAGAGAACACTAGTTGGTACCTGGGTCGTTGACGATGTAATTGAAGGCTCTTGAGAAGGGTTATGAATTGAAAGAGGTTTATGAAATTTGGAGCTATGGCATTCAACAGTTTGATAAAACAACAAATAAAGAGGGACTATTCACTGATATGATGAATAAATTCATAAAAATTAAGCAGCAAGCATCGGGGTGGCCGATGGATTGTACCACTGTTGAAGAACGAGAGCGTTACATAGAACAGTTCCTCAATCAAGAAAATATCAAATTAGGTTTTGCTGATGTTATTGAAAATTCAGGATTACGATCTCAGGCCAAGCTTATCCTAAATTCGTTTTGGGGAAAGTTTGGACAACGAGAGAATCAATCAAAAAACAAAAATTGTCAACGATCCGGGGGAGTTTTTTAATGTAATGTCAAATCCAGATATATATGTTAACGGTGTGATTCCAATAAACGAAGATACCATCATTATTAATTATGAGCATAGAGAGGAAAATTACGATAGTCTAACTACAGTAAATGTAGCCATAGCATCTTATGTTACGGCCCAAGCTCGTCTCAAGTTATATAGCTATCTTGAAAAATTATACGAACGAGTACTGTACTATGATGCTGACTCTGTAATCTACATTTCGAGGAAAGGTGAACCTGATGTACCCACAGGCAGTTTACTTGGAGATATGACGAGTTAGAAAAATATGGATATGATAGCTACATAACAGAGTTTGTCTCCGGAGGTCCTAAGAATTACGCTTACAAAGTTTTCTCCACAAAGAAACAAACCGAGGAGGTCATGTGCAAGGTGAAAGGAATATCACTGAATTACGCAGCTAGTCAGCTGATAAATTTTGATAGCATAAGGAATATGGTTCTTAACAAATCCGCTCCTATCTACATTACATCCAAAAATATTCGAAGAACAAAAGAGCAAGAAGTCGTAACAAGTATAGAAAGAAAAATATACAAAACTTATTCCACCAAGAGAAAATTCTTTAATGATCATAGCTCTGTTCCTTATGGGTTTAAGAAATTTAAAAATTGATTGATTGATAAGCGACAATAGAACCAAATATAACTTATAGGCCAGTTAATATTGTTAGCTCTGTTTATATATAGTTAGAGGTTAGTAAAAAATATATATGTGGCATTTTTTTGTTTTTGTATTGATTAGTTCTAAGTTTCAAATTACAGGAGTTTCATTTTATATTCGCTCATGTACTATATTTTATATAATGTAAGTATTTTCTGCTATATTTTCATAATTTTTAAGACATCCACGTAGAATAAAATGTTATCCTATTACTTATGTAAGAAAACCAGCTTTGTATGCTTTGTACAAGAGTAGTAAAAATTATTGTTCAATAAAGTTTATGAAAAATATGCGGCATGTGTTTCATTAAAGTATGGCATTTTTTTTAACTCCAAGAAATAACCGATTGTAAATACTGCCTTTTCTTGCTAGGTAACAGAGATTATATTGGCAGGTAGACAAACTATTTTAGTGTTAAATCGCTGTAACCCATTTACATTAATTTTGTTAAATCTCAGTAAATTTGTATTTTTCTCATACTGGCTTTTATATTAGTAATACAAAATACAGGGAGTAGTTACTTGACAACTCAACAAGTTGGGTCAGATTGTGGGTATACTCGATATAATGCAAAGTAGATGGCTATACCGACAGAGTTTAAGTAATAAAAAGAGCACCTCTAACGTTAGTACGATTGGTAAGAACACCTGAATAACAAGTGTGGTTATGTACGTACCTGATAACCCACAAGGTGCAAAACACTGCCTTATAGAGGCCTATAAAAAAAAAAAAATGGGGGTTACAAGGGGGCTCTGTTGACTCGGAGACGTGAGCGGCGTCCTAAGGGGCCCCATTATGTAGGGTTAGGATGGAGGCCTATAAAGATGGGGTAACACGGGGGCCCTTTTGGTAACTGAGACGTGAGCGGAGCCGAGCTCTTCGGCTTTGACCAGAGGATGACGTCACGGTCCGACTAGATTGTGACATCACTGTCTGGGGCCATTGGTTAGAGGAGCCCCATTAGTGAGAGGAGCCCTACGGGGGACCTATTGGTGAGGTAAGCCCTACGGGGGACCCATTGGTGAGGTAAGCCCTACCGGAGTTTCGGCCGGTAAAGTAGATTCCATACTTAACGATGATGACGTCACTGGCGCCATGCTTGTGACGTCACTGTCTGGCCCAAGTGTCCCAATGACTACTTATACAGTACATTCTTGTCGTTACTTTATTTTCAGGTAATGGAATGCTGCAAAAGTAGGTGGAAATCAGGTTAAATAATTCTTGTTTGTTTGCTGCAACTCGCAAGAAATCGTACCAATTTTTTGGAATCGCTCTAGTTAGTGTAACTAATTTTCTATTGCCTTTGCCTCTTTTTTCCCTAGTTTGTCCCTTCAAACTCTTCTCTAAATAAGCATCCCAAATAATATCTACCCTGGTTACTGATTTTAAAATGTTAAACATGTAGGGTTTCAGAATGTTTGAAATGTAATCACCAAAATTTTAACACGCCTTAGGTTGAAGAATATGTACAAAAGCAGCTCCGTCTAATAGTACAGCATCAACATCTGTTACAGTTGGGTTATCCACATTAGTAATATACTTATCCAGACATCGTAATAAATCAGACTTGTTACCATGATACATTTCTCCAAGTTGAGCTAGAGAAGGGGGATAATGCATTGCCCAAACACATCCGTGAGATAAATTGCTGTAGACTGTTTAAAAGTAAAATTAAAAATTTCTTATTGGAAAACGCATTCTACAGCGTTGACGAGTTTGTATCCGGAATATTTTAAGTTAAGGCCATATTTTGTGTCACCTTAAGACCATCTAACGTTTTGACATGTATGCAATATATCTATCTGTTTGTTTGTCAATTTGTTATTTAGTGTTCGTAACATATACCTAATTATTATGTACTATTTATTTACTTATTTATTTATTGCTTTGTCTTTTATTTTTATATTATTTATGTAAATGACCTGCCATATATACTCTAATGTATCGTAAATGGTGAATAAAGATTATTATTATTATTATTATTATTATTATGGGTGATTTTCAAATTTAAAGAAATTGCCTAAGTCCTCATCCCGGTTTTTAGATGCTATATATAGCCGGCTAAATAAATTAACATCTGACTTTAGCTCACTCTGTTTAGATGTTACTTTTTGCTTTATTTTTTTGTTTTGAAATGGGATGTTATTATTTTTTTGGGATTGGGTCAATAATAGAATTTTGCGGTCGTTCTTTCAATCTTTCATTAAAAAAATCTTTGCACTGGAGAGTTCCTTTCGCTGACAAACGATTCAAGTTTTCTGCACTTACAACGACTTTACTATTAAGGGCAAATAATTCTGAAGACGTTTCTTGGAAAGGATTTCCATATTCTTTAAGAGATTCTATAATATTAGAAACAGAGGATGTAAAACTTTTTTGGACAGAATGAAATTCTTCGTGATGCTTTTCAATTTGCTGTTGAGGAATAGAATCTTCAAATTCGCTAACTGTGTGGTCTTACATAAGAGAAAATTGAAAAAACAAAATAAGGATCTTATGCTAAATTGTATGCTCTATCGAATGGTGCTAAGTTCATTTCTCTATCTCTTACTGTTTTCGAGAAAAAGAATGTATATAAGCAGATGCATGTCGCCCCTGAAATAATTTTACAATAAAAATTTCAATATATTTTTTCACTTTGTGAGAAGAACAGTAAATTATTAAACACGATCCTAACGTAATTACATGTGCAGCTTTTTCTTCGCACGCCACTGGTGGCTTTATTTAAAGAAATAACCTATATCAGTTGTATACCAATCGATTGATAAAACAATTATCTTTCTTTTTTATATCTTGTAAAATTTCGATTTATCGGGCCGTCTTAGAATTGTAACCAAAATTGTGTCGTTGTTAGCAGCCACCCTCCATGTTTTTTTTCTGTGGGGTCTTACATAAGAAAAAATTGTAAATAACAAAATAAGGGTCTTATGCGAAATTGTATGCTCTATCGAATGGCGCTAAGTTCATTTATCTATCTCTTACCGTTTTCGAGAAAAAAATGTATATAAGCAGATGCATGTCGCCCCTTTGGTGGGGGGCAGGGGGAGCAGGCATGATTTCTCGAGGTGGGTCTGTTCGAAAATCTACTTATTTTGACTTGTTCTATGCATGGTTAAAACGATTTGGTTTTACTCAAAAGTGGAAGTATCAAACACCTAAGTTACTAGGCTATAAAGCAGGTTCTGCATTTACAAGCCTCAATACAGGATGTATTCTAAAATCACCGACAAACGGAAACTGGAGATGACGAAAGTTGTTATAAATGTATTTCCGAAAATAATTCATAACCGAGCTACAGGGTTTTGAAAAAAATTTAATGAGGTGAGTTTGAGTCGATTGGCTTAATCCAGTGGCGTAACATCGTTTAAGTTACTCCCTCAAATCACAAGAAAACGTACGCCACTGCATTTTTTTGAAATGTTTATTTTTAGATTCACTGTTCTATTCTGCAAATGAAATCATACTCTGTGTTTTTTCGATTAGGCACTCCGTTTTTAAGATAATTTGTATTAAAGTACGACCACACATTTTAATAAAAAATAAAACTTGTTTTTTATTTAAATAAAATTTATCAAAATAACGCAGTTAACTATTACATAATAAAAATATTTTAAATACATTGAAAAAGGAATTATTAATTTATATACTGTTCAAAATGCCCTCCGACTTGTTGGATGCAAGCTTGAGCTCTTTTAAGTAAATTAAACCTAACACGCTGGAAGATTTGTGGCATGGCTCTAATTTCATCACATGCCGTCTCTATGCGATTCCACAGTTGCAATCTATTATTAATTTGTACAGTATACATATCTTATGCAGTTTTTGAAAAAAACTACAAAAAACGACAAAAAAATTTTTTCCCCAAAACCCTGTAGCTCGGTTAGGAAGCATTTTCGGAAATACATTTATAACAACTTTCGTCTTATTTTGGATCACAGAATCTCCTGTTTCCGTTTGTCGGTGATTTTAGAATACACTCTGTATATACATTATAATTCGTTTCAATTTATATAGATACTATGTATTGTAACATTCTCTCGTTCCGCGGAGGTTCTTAGATGGTTATTTTGACGCCTGAGATGCGGCGCGGCGGTGTTATCTGGATGGTGTATCTCGAGCGCCAGTTTCTGTTTTAGAATGCAGAAACACCATTTATTTTCTATTAGCAGGATAATAGACGCTTAGGTAGCTGCAGTGAAGAAACTGTTAAGCCAGGAGTCTATATTAACCCATAAGGAAAACTCAGGAGTTTCGGATTAAGACTTTATAACAGGTTTTATTCAGGAATTGTTAACAGTTTAACACATTAAATCACTTTTGGCTATTGTTAAATAAAGCAGGTAAACAGGTATATACAGGAAACTTAAAGCAGGCAGGCTATATAGGGCAAATATTAAAAGCGGCAAACTTCCACTTATTTTTTAGCAATGGGCGAGTGAACAACAACAAAAATTACGAAAAGTATTAATGTGGCATTGCAGTATGATCCTCAAATATATTATAAATATAATTTCGACGTAATTTTATCGACTATTATTTGTTTAATTGTAGAATGAAAATGCTCAAAATGAGAACAGATTTCACATAAAGCATTGTGCCGGATATAGAGAGACGTAATAGCGTACGATAAATATTGTCTAAAAGTTATTTGTGGCATCTTTCTGTATTTTCTTTCGTACGATGTCGCTAAAGCCCAATCGAATCTTTGGATAGCGCCACAGTGATGTCCATTGTCATTTGTCAGTGGCATTTGTCAAATATTTTGTTTTTGGTTATGTGCAGGTGCTCAAAGGGAAGTGTTTATTTTTGTTATTTTCACTATTATTTCAGTAAGCAGGTACAAAACACTTCTATAGAGGCATTTAAGATATATTTCAAAGGGAATATAAAATAAAAATTGATAAACAACAGTGCAAAACAAATCTTCAATATATTTATATTTTTGGTTCGAAGTTTGCCGTGTGAGATTAGCTTCCATTTACATTTTTTTCTTTCTGTTCATATTTGAAATTTACTGCCACACTTCTGAACATTACCCAGACAATCTAAAAAATAACTGAATTTAAAAAAAAATAACCCTTACGCCTGTGTGGGTAATGTTCAGAAGTGTGGCAGTAAATTCCAAATAAGAACAGAAAGAAAAAACTGAAAGATGCCACAAATAACTTTTAGATACTTCCATTTACATATTTTATAATTACCTACTAATACTTATATTTTACTATAAAATTATGGCGTCAAAAAAAACCACTGCCAAACTGTACCAAGAAATTTTAAATTTACATCTAAAATAAAAATATATTTAGAAACTTTTAAATAACTAGTTTTTATTCGTATTACTTATTGGTACATTAACTTCGTCGTTTTCCTGCCCATATTCATGCAAGATCCATAAATTGATCAAACCATCCATTTTTTTTTTTTTTAAGTACAGAACGTCAATCCTTGACATATACTGTAAAGAATCTACGCAAACGTCACAAACAGATGATGTTATCTCATAAATCGATGTAATCCGATGCTGCTATTTTACGATGTTATTTTGAAACTTAACAACCCAAAAAAACATACCCTGTTAAGTGAATGTTATTCAGTAAGGATACATCATACCCAAATGAAAAATATAACATCAAAACGTTAAATTACTGCTCAACACCCATGTGATACATCATAAGGCTGATAAATAGCTGTTTATTGATATCTCCTTAGCAACCGGTGGTTTGCATGCTTTTTTTTTATAAAAAGCGTGCGATAAATATATATCGCACTAATGCTATAAATAACGTCATTATGACATTGACATGAGTGTCATATTACTGTCATTATATAACGAGCGTAGATAAAAATAATTATGACATTTCCTAATGTCTCTTAAAATTTTAAATAATTATGACATTTCTTAATGCCCACTAAATATTATTTAAAAAACAGAGTTAATTAATCTTAATTTCACAGTTTCTGGATTGAAAAAAAAATTAATATGCACCTCGGCATTAAAGTTCCTTTTTATCACTCATGTGGTTTATTTACCTCGGCCCTACGGGCCTCGGCAACTAAACTCCACATTCATGATAAAAAGATGAACTTTAATGCCTTGATACATAATAGTATATTATGTTACTAGGAGTAGAAGGCGACCATTATTGTTGAGTCCAGAAGTTTGCTCAGCCGAGGCGCAAGCCGAGGCAGCAAACTGGGCGAAACACATAAGGAGCCTTCTACTCCGAGTGACATATACTATTTTTTCTTCAAGCGTGAAAATGGAAAATATCAAAACTTTAATTTTGAAAAATTACATCTGGTCAAATGCGTTCAAGCTTAGTAAAAAAAAATATATGTAATACTAACCATTTTATTTATCAATGAAACATGACATTGGTGGATTTGCAATTTCAAGTATTTCAGGTGGTACACACTGCATTTCAGACTTTTTCACTTTTAAATTTAAAAACGGCTCGACGCGCGACGTCAACTTTTAAAATAACAGTTTATGACAAGTAATAAATTAGATTTTTAATTCGTTGCCATGGATACATTATTTCATTTTTGTACTAGGAAAAAAATTAGAAATATGTGTACTAATACAATAATAGGCTCTTTCTACAGGACGTGTTGCATTATGTAATGTAAGTATTGTTATACGCTTGAAGAAAAATAACTATTTATATTAATTATTAAATACTCTTTCAAATAACGAACATGTAAATGTTCTCTATATCTAATTACCATTTAAAGATCGATAACTTACTATATAAAATTTAAATATAAAGAAAATAGCTTACGGCAGTATAGAATTTCTTAAATTATCTAGAAACATGGCAACGTAGCGCTCCTTTCCCTGTTTCGGTTTGGAAATTATACCCTATTACGTCACATCTAATAGAATAGCTTGAAAATTGGAGGCAATATCTGGCCGTTTAAATAGAGTTTACAGTTTACGAATTTTTTTTGGGTATTAGATATTATTTAAAAAAAAACAAAAAATGCGGGTCAACTATTTTTATGTGTAGATGGTATTAAAATAGTTTTAAAAAAATTGCTTATACTATATTAAATAAACCAAAGCACACAACCACAACTGATCATAATAACTATATAATATAATGTATTCACACCGAATTACAACACAATAATTGAAGTAAAGACATTAAACTATGACAGCCCTCGCAAAATTTAAGAATTTGTCAGAAATTGAAATCAGTCATAACATGTCATGCGCGTGAGCTTAACTGTACGGTTTTAGTAGAACGCTGTCTACTACGAGTATTATAAATAATGTCATGTTCTGTTATCATGTAAAAATTTGTCTTCTTCCTCCTTGCGAACCTGAGTTGAACGCGATATCAACCGAGATAGTAAGGAATCTAGCATCCAAAAAGACGCTTCTAAAATGCCGAACCCTGAACTCGCGAGGTAGAAAATTTTAAACCAGAATTTTCTGCCGAATCCGATTCCAGAGGGCGCGATGTCCGCTAAGATTGCGAAATTGCAAAAAAATTAATAATTTGGAACTCAAATATTGCACTATTTTTCGTTTACATTGCATTTACGAGCTTATTTATAAAGATTTTTCAATAATTCTTATATCAATCGAAAGCTTAATGTTTGTAGTTTCATATAAGTTCAATAGAGACATTATTTTCGTTACGAACAACACTATACCATAGCTTTGTTTGTCATCAAAGTGTAGTGCAGAAAAGTGTACAAAATGTTAACTAGTGCAGATGTGTAATTCTATAACAAACAACTTTAGAGTGTACGTACTCTTGTCAGAAAATCAACATAACCGAAAGTCTTGAAAGTCATAGACTGTTTTTAAAATAATTAAAAAAATTCTACTTTCAGTAGATTTATTTCATAAAACAATAAATATTATTTGAACTAGATGTTTGTTTCATTCTTGTGTATACATTAAAAATTATAAAAAACAGGCAATAATTAAATTTATAATAGGTATGTGATTTGCAAAATATTTTGCGCACGGGGTCATGGTAACGCAAAAAAATAATGTCAATTAAAAAATGTCTCATTTTAGACTCTGACGTTAATGCGCAAACATAACCTTTTTTGTCAGTTGTAGAAAAAGTATTTATTATTACGTACATTATTTTATTAATTTTTTTTGTAAGGTATAAGCAACATTTTTCTAACGTCTTTCGTATGAAAGTTTGTACAGATCATAAATAATGCTCACAAACAGAACAAATTATCCGTATTTAATTTAAAATGATATTAAAATAATTTTCGTCTTGATAAAATGATGGTTGTAGGTATGTATTGTAAATTCTTTGTACAGGGATATCCAACGAAAATGACCACTCCTAATAACTTCTTTATTTTTGATGCTATAAAAAAATTTTTTCTATAAAAATTGTAGGGTTTATTGAAAGCATTTAGAATATGTATTCAGGAAAATAAATGAAAGTCGTTTAGAGGAGATATGGTTTTAACTTGCATTTTTTCAAATGGAGCATTTTTTTTGCATTTTTGAAAACAATGTACTTTTCTCATTTCGAATATATAGATATATATATATATATATATCATGTTATCTTTTAGGGTTTTCTAATTATTGCAAATTTTGTGGCCCGAAAACAACAAGGAAATAAAATAACAACAAATTTTTATTCTTAGAATGGCTAATTTAGATATTAATTACAACTATAAATAAAAGTAATTAAAACTATCCTACATAAACTGTTCAAAATGACGCCCTTCATGTTCGATACAAAGCCGATACCTTATTCGAAATGAGAAAAGTATCTTGATTTCAAAAATGCAAAAAAAATGGGGCGTTCCATTCAAGGTTCCATTTGAAAAAATTAAAGTTAAAACCACATCTCCTCTAAACGACTTTCATTTATTTTTCTGAATACATATTCTAAATGCTTTCAATAAACCCAACAACTTTTATAGAAAAATTTTTTTTATAGCATCAAAAATAAAGAAGTTATTAGGGGTGGTCATTTTCGTTGGATATCCCTGTACATATGATATAACTAAAATTGGAGTATTATAGGTAAGCTATACATATGATTTATGTGATAATGCTATAATTACGTGTATTGATGTAATAATGCTATACCTAGTATAAGTTAAGGGCCTTCACAATAACAACTTATTATACACGCCAAACCGGCCTTAGCACAACTGCAGTTTCCAATGCAATTTTGAAATTGCTTGCATTTACAAAAGATGTTTCCAGGCGCTATATTGTTTAAATAGTTTATAGTATTGCTTATAATGAAAATAATGTCTCTCTATTCAACTTACAATGGCGGTTTCTTAGAGGAGGCAACGGAGGCTAAGCCTCCTCTAGCAGCCAAGCAGCCAAAGTAGAATAATGAATATTGGTTGGCTATGTTTAAATTTTAAATTTAACTTTAAATACCAGGTATTATATTATAAATACCCACTGAAATTGAAATAAGAAGTTAATTTTACGACCCTACAAATATCCACTCGAAGCGCACGCACCGTATATTTATTCCTTGAAAGCGCAGGCAACCTACGATCGCAACGTGTGTTTCTCTTTGCGGCTAATTCAAAAGAGCCTCCATCCCCACTCTGTACTCAAAGCAGAACGTTAAAAGATACGAAATAAATACAACGGCAAAATAGTCGGGCTCAACCATATTTCAGTAAATTTACCACGTGATTGAGCCGTAGCCTCTTGACCAATGACCGACCAACTTCGGTGGTAATGCATTGTGATTCTGCAATGTGCGCGTTGTCTCATCAGTCTGCTAGAGGAGATTATAGAATACTGCGTATTGAATCGTTTAATTTGAGTGTTATTAGCGGGTGCTAAAGCTTAAAATCATGGAAAATATTAATTACGGTGAGTTATTAACATCTTGTGATGATAAAGTAGGTTTTTTGTTAAAAATACCATTTAAAACATTAAATTACGACAACAAATTATCTGTAAAAAATTTGAAAAGACCGCAACCAAAGTTATGTTCACTTGTAGCGACGGGTAAAAAACAGAATCGTGCATTCAACGAAAGATGGTATGACAAATATGATTGGTTAACAGGTAGTCAGGTCAGGAATAAATTATTTTGTTGGTCATGTGTACTTTTTTCTGCAGAAAATTTAGTTTGGTCTAAATTAGGTTATGTTGACTTAAAGAATTTACCTCGTTCAAGAAAGACATGCAAAATCTAAGGAACATATTTTGTAATCAGTAAAATTTCAGTTAATCGGCCAAGCAAACAGTTTTAGATAGTGCCCACAAAATAGAAATCGAGACATATAATAACCGTGTTAAAGATAATCGGGAAATATTAAAACGACTTATTGACGCCGCGATATTTTTATGTTGTCAGGATTTAGCTTTTAGAGGACACGATGAAAGTGATTAATGTAATAATAAAGGGAATTTTAAGGAATTGGTAAGTTTGCTGAGTACGTATGACAAAAAATTAGAAACATTTTTAACCGAAGCAACTGTTTTTTCAGGAACTTCAAAAACCATTCAAAATGATATTATAGAGTCATAGAGTTCGGTCATAGATAATATAATAGATAAGGAGCTTTCAAAAACACCTTTCTTTTCGTGGGAGGTAGATGAAACCACAGATATAACGTGTCATTCTCAACTGTCAATTATTTTACGTTATGTAATCAATGGTAAAGTTGTAGAGAGATTTGCTGGTTTTTATGATGTAAGTACGGGCCGTACCGCTGACGATTTATTCAAATTACTAACCAAGAAATATCAGAAATACTATTTAAAATGTAAATTAGTTGCACAGGCTTATGACGGAGCTGCTGTTATGGCTGGCCAATTAAACGGGTTGCAAACAAAAATCAAAACGGTGGCCCCTCAGGCGCTTTTTACACATTGTTACGCACATGTTTTAAATTTAACAAATGTTCAAACGCGATGGAATTTTACTTCTAGGGCGGTATTTACTATTTATGCAAATAAACAAAAATTAGTAGAAGTCTTTGATTTTATAATAAGTAGCGATGATTTCAAACATGATCAACTGTAACAAATGTACGACTCGTTGCAAAGACGCGGATTGGAGATAACACGGTATGGAAGGTTTTGCATTTAACAACGCAATAGCCGTAAGTAACCAGCGGACCGGGAGTATTTACTTTTCTCAGGAAAAGCAATTCAGTCATATTGGGGAACATTTTTGTAAATAGCTCTTTCTTGAAATAATAAAATGTACGTGATAAATCGTAGAATTAGAAAAGGGACAAGGTAAACATCCTTGTGAATGTAGCAGAAGTGTCAGTCTCAAATTATAATATAGGTTTACCATCCGTAGTTATGATATACCGTTTAATGAATTCGATAATGTTTATGTGTTTATAGAGCAATTCGGGAAACCCCAACTGATAGCCAGCCCTTTCAGGGGACAAAAACTACTTTGAAAAAACCCGAGGGTAAAACTAGACCGGTAGACATGTTCAAAATACGTGGGAATATTGCAGCCTCTGTAATACAGACGGTCCGGCCAATAGAAGGTAATTTCGTTTAATGGGTTTATTAGAATACTTCATGTAGGACGCGTAATCAATGTTCGCTAGTTCAAATAAACACGCGATTAAGCATAAAGCCTACCCGCCGAATAAACTGAATAACATAACTAGGGTAGTTAGTTCAGGAGACATCCCATTATGAATAATGTTAGAATGTTAAGTTGTTAAGTAGAATCTATATACACCTGAGCTAGGTTTTGTCCCGATAGTAAAGAAATCTTAAAACGGGTTTCCCTCAGCTCGAGTCGCGAATGCAGGTGCTATATAGAATTAGTTGTATATGAATTAGTATTATAATTAAGTATGGAAAATTAGCAGCCGTGACCGAGACATCAGGTAATCAGGTCATCAGGTAATTTTCCATCACAGTAATGTGGCAGGTAGCACTACAGGGTGGGTCGAAGCTCAATTGGTCAGATCGCTTAACGACTTACCTACCCCCCCCCCCCTCGAGTACCCGCCCTCCAGGTACCCGACCGATCCTGAGGTGCTAAATCTTAGATATCTTCAAGATTACTTCTCGTGTATCCGTTGTACTGAAAACATCTTTCTTTTTTTGTGTCATTGGTAAGAAATAATAATAACTTTGAGTAAGTGTTTGTTCGGTAATTTCTGATTTGCTTTGTGTTAAGTCCATGTGACCATTCTCATTGCCAGTAGAGTCGGTTATTTGTTCTTCATTATTTTTATAAATTAGACTGGTGGACGTTTGTCTGTTTTCCACTAGTCGAGGATTCCAGAACGGTTGTCTATTTTCTGGAAATCCTAGCGATAGATACCTTAACCGTGGTTTGCGGGATATTTTCGAACCCATCCAAATATTATCCAGCCGTTAAGCTATATATCCGATTTGTAACCACTGCCAACTAGTTAATAAGTCATTACTAAGTTGCATATTGTTGTATTGTAAGAATTCCACATTTTTGTTGGAATCTATTACCCGTTATCATTTCTGTTTTAATCATTATCATTTTCGTTATTCCTATGTGTAAATAAATAGATACTGAGTGTTTTGAGAATCATTTTGTTTTATTGAAAATATGGTTGGCAAAGTAAATTAAAAGTCAGATCAGAATTGGTGAATAAGCGTATTCTAAGTGCCCATTAATATCCGGGATATACGTCACGAGTGGATCAATGTCCAAAGGTGGCAGCGAATCTAGTGCCAAAAGAAGGCCGCACACTGAGATAAAGGAGTAAGATCTAGACAATAAGTAATCATACGGAAAGTCCTCAGAACAATAAAGATTAGTGATCACCGGGTGAGTTACCGTCTCCCCTTTTAGTCAACACCAGAAGATATTGTTCAGAGCGACTATTCGTATAGACCTGTCGTTCTCGCGTTGATAAGGAATCGCGACTAGAAGTGGGACTATAATGGCTTTGTCTAGGGACTAACTATTCATATATTCATATATGTGTCGAAATTTAGTTATAACGTTTTGAATGTGAAGACTTCGATTATAAAAAGTAACTCGGTCAGTAAGAACTGTTATACAACAAACATTAAGAGAAGCAGTAGGCCTTAAAAAAAATTTAGTGGATCCAAATTTTAATCTCTTATTACGGCTATATAAATTAATATTTGAACAAACAGATGTCATATTTTCAATCCTCCAAAATAAAACTACGGATATAACATATGCAGAAAAACGTTTAATTTCCTTACTTGGTAGATTGCAAGAATTTCGAAATCAAGAACGATATTTTAATGATATTTATAATGAATTATTTGACGAATTCGAATCGCCCCCTAAAAAACGGAAAACTCAGTATAACTTACCAGATCTACAACAACATTACAAACAAATTTTTATGGAGATTTTAGACACCACTATCGGGCAAATTGAGATTAGATTTTCAGATTTAAATAACTCGCCGCCTGAAATGATTATTTTTGTTTATAATAATAACCTACAAAATTGAATGCCGGAGTTTTATAAATTACTCTGCCTTGTTGCTACCATTCCCGTTACATCAGCTTCCGTTGAAAGAAGTTTTTCTGCTCTTAAACGTATCAAAACTTTTACTCGAAATAATATTAGCCAAGATCGTCTTAAAAATATTTCATTAATATCAATAGAGAAAAATTTAGTTAAAGATTTAAAGCAGAGAGCATTTTATGATGATGTATTCGATTATTTCGCGAATTATAAAAATCGACGGATACCTCTATTTTATAAAAATCTCTGATTTTGCGGTACATATTTTATTATCGGGCAAAATGTAAAGTCACGTTAGTGTCCTCTAGCAGAACCACAAATTTTATTTTAATAAAAATCTTAATTTTTTTATATTTAGGGCCGGTTTCTTCACCTTCAAGTAAACTGCCAAGTAAGCTTACTTGAAAGAGTAGAGTATTTAACTGTTTCTTCATCTTTAAGTAACTTTAATGTGCCCGGTAAATCTACTTACTTGGTAAATATTTTACAGGCCAGTTCTGCTCTCAAGTAAGCCTATAAGTAAGACATTCTTCCTACGTCCGAGAAGAATTAGATTTTAATCAATTCAAAGCTCGTCAATTGTCTAACACAAACGTTTATCAATAACCAAATAAACCTTCTTCAGCTATCCACATAAACTTCACTCTAATAACTATCAATCTAATTCACACCCTATCACAATTTAATCAATATCAATTTCAACCTAGACAACAATTTTATCAGCACCAAACATCATTCTCTAAACCCACATTTAATCAATCACCTCAAAATTCTAATTTTTCAAATCAACGAAGATTTAATACTTAAAACTTCATGACGCCAAGACCAAATTTCCAACATACTAGCGCTATACCTAAATCTAACGTATTCAATCCCCAAAATAAACCCCAATTTCATAGACCTGAACCCATGGATACTTCATCTAGTAACACTAGAACCCAAAATGTACATCCTCAAAATAATTCTACAAAATGGACAGCCCAAGAATTATTTAACCAAGAAATTTTAGATGCTAATCCACCCGAACAAACTGATAATGCTTACGGACTTAACCCTGACACAATTAATTAGAACAATGATTATAATATTCCAAACGATTCTACAGATCAACAATACTATGACTCGAATTATCAATCAGATTCATTTGTAAACGACATAACAAACGATTCTCAAAATTTTCACCGAAATTTCACCGAACCAAGACATGATATAATACATTTAAATAACTATTCAACCGATTTACCATATATCATTATCCCCAAAATTAATGCAAAATTTTTATTGATACCGGTAGTACGAAAAGTTTCATAAATCCAAATTTAGCTTATCAAAAATTTAAAAATTTCATAAAAAATGAGCTGTTTCAAGTTAAAACAGCCCACGCAGCTTCCTATCATAATAAAACAATAGAAATTCCTTTATTTTCAATATTTCAAACTAATTCAACTCACAAATTTTATATTTTTGACTTTTCAAAAAAATTTGATGGTTTAATTGGATTAGATTTATTAACACAATTAAATGCCACAATAAATTTAAACTCTTTTCAGTTAGTCACACCAAATACTATAATTCCATTATACGAGTAAAATTTCGCCTCAAATTATAAAAAATACCTTAGACTAACCTTATCAAGTAAAATTCCAGTAAATATAAATCAAGGCACAGGCATCTATCGACATTAATAAGGTAGAAATGCCAGAAGCTTTAGTTAATATAAATAACAATTTTGCTATAACCACATTAACCAATTCAAGTGAAAACCCTGTACAAATTACTCTTCATGAACCTCTAACTATAGAAGCTATAGACATTAATCAATGAAATAAATTTTATCGAAAAAATTGAAACTGACACTGAACTTGACGAACATTGTGACTTGTTGAAATCCAACTTAAAAAATCTTAGACTGGAACATTGTAACCAGGAAGAATATGACTCAACACGTAAACTTTGTTATGAGTTTAGAGACATTTTTCATTGTGACGAAATTCCATTAACCTTTTCAAATCAAATTAAACATCGGATTAACTTAACTAATGAATCACCTGTTTTTTCCAAATCGTATAGATATCCCGAAATACATAGACAAGAAGTTCAATCTCAAATTAAAAAAATGTTAGACTCAAATATTATTCAAAATTCTAATTCACCTTGGTCATCCCCAATTTGGATTGTACCGAAAACACTTGACGCTTCTAACAAACGTAAATGGCGTGTGGTAATAGACTACCGAAAATTAAACGACAAAATGGTAGACGACAAATTTCCTCTTCCTAATATTCATGATATACTTGACAAACTCGGAAAGAGCCAATATTTTACTACCCTCGATTTAGCAAACGGCTTCCATCAAATTGAAATGCATCCCGAAGACGTACAAAAAACCGCTTTCTCAACAGACATAGGCCATTTTGAATTTAAAAGAATGCCCTTTGGACTATAGAACGCACCATCAACATTCCAACGTGTAATGAACAACATTCTACGCGGGTTACAAAACGAAATTTGCGCTGTATACTTGGACGACATAATAATACTCTCAACTTCACTTCAAGAACATATAAAAAGACTAAGACAAGTTTTTCAGAGACTTAGAGACTTCAATTTTAAAATCCAAATGGATAAATCCGAATTTTTGAGAAAAGAAGTCGCGTGATTAGGTCATGTTATCACCCCACAAGGATGTAAACCTAATCCAGAAAAAATTATAGCGGTCAAAAACTTTCCAATACCCAAAAGTCTGAAAGATATAAAATCCTTTCTCGGTTTGGCTGGATATTACCGGCGATTTATAAAAAACTTACTACTTACTAAATTACTAAACCTCTCACAGTATGCCTTAAGAAAGATGAAAAAGTAACTCATACTCCACAATTTATAGAAGCATTTGAACATCTTAAAACTTTATTGATAAACGCCCCTATACTACAATATCCGGATTTAACTAAACCGTTTGTTTTAACCACTGACTCTTCAAATATAGCGCTTGGATCTGTTTTATCACAAGGAATACCACCCAATGACAAACCCATTGCGTACGCCTCCAGAACCTTAAACGCTACAGAATGTCGTTATAGTACCATAGAAAAAGAATCGTATGGTTTTGTAAATATTTTAGGCCATATCTCTTTGGCAGAAAGTTTCTCATCTATACAGATCATAGACCACTTGTTTGGCTATTTAATCTAAAAGTCAAAAACTTACATTGAAAACTTTAAACCTATAAAAATATTTCAATGTACCCAATTGGTCAATCATATCGATGAAGACGAAAAAATTCTACTTATTAGAAATCAATTCGAAGGAAAAACAAACCATCGAGGCATTTTAGAAATCTGCCAAAAATTAAAGTTAAACTATTACTGGAAAAATATGAAAAATGACGTAACAACTGTGACATTTGTCAACGAACAAAATACAACAGACATCCCCCAGAAATTCCCTTAGTTTGGACGAATACACCTTCAAAGCCATTTCAAACTCTTCATATAGATATATTTCATTTTGAAAATCAACTGTTCTTAACAATTATAGACAAATTTTACAAATTAGGCCAAGCATATCCATGTATAAAAACGGCAAAATCAATTACCGATAAATTAATATTTCTCGTGTTATGGAACTCCAGAATCTATCACATCAGACCGAGGTACCGAATTCAATAACGAAGTAGTTAAAGAATTTTTAAGTTTACAAAAAATCAAAATTCATTTTACTACACCCGGACACCATGAATCAAATTCCCCTGTCGAACGATTTGATTCAACTCTTATAGAACATTTAAGAATTCTAAGAGAAAAAGACAAAGTCAAACCAATTACCGAAATAATTCTTTATGCCATAATAACCTATAATAGCTCAATTCATAGTGCAACAAAAATGACCCCATTTGAACTCACTTTTGGTCACACAAATTCAAGAGACCCATTCGACTTAATTCCAACTACATTCTACACGGAATACGCGAGTGCACATAAAGATAAATTAGACTCTTTATATAAAACGATTCACGACAGAACATCTCGGGGAAAAACAAAATATAATTGAAAAATGAAACGAAAACATTAAGACTCAACCTAAATTCGAAATAAATCAAAAAGTATTAAAAAAAATCGAAGCCCGAAATAAACAATTTAACAAATTTGTAGGTCACTATAAAATTATTGAGCTTTTGCCAAATAACAAAGCAAAAATAAAAAATCCCAATAAACAGAAATTCGTGGTAGTGCATACTAAAGAACTAAAACCTGTCTCTGTTATTACAGACTCTGGTTCGCCATCTATAGACCGACCGACAGTCAGTCAACATTTCATAGAATGACAAACAATCCAGGACTATTACCATATCGGTTAGGAACCGCCGAAGTGACGAACACTCACTGGACTTTCATACAAGTTTTCGACTTACAACCTATAATCCAAGAATTTAGACTTCTACAAAATAAATACTTAAAACTTAGAGATGACCCCAAAACGAACAAAGTAACAGAATTTGAATACTCTAGTAGTTACAATATAATAAGTAATTTAGAAAGTAAAATCGACAATCAGATTAATCAAATTAATCCTGAATTCACAAAAAGACCTAAAAGAGCTTTCTTCAATGGTTTAGGATCTATTATTAAATGTTTAACAGGTAATCTGGATCAATCAGATGCTGAGAAATATGATAGTCAAATTAATATGTTAACCAATAATCAAAACAAATTTAAGATAATTTTAAAAGACCAAATTACATTGCTTAATAATTCTATTAACAATTTCAAGGAGACAACACGAAATTTAACAAATAATCAATTTATACTCGACTCTCGCATTCTTCAAATTAAATCTAATATTAAAACAATTTTTGAAAAGGAAATTAACTTATATTCTTACTTTTTAACTCACACCATATTGACACAAATTAACTTAATTTTCCAAACTATATATGATGTGCTAAATAAAATCGAAGTAGCAATATCATTTGCAAAGCTTTTTTTTTTTCTTGACTTATTTAACGTCGGCCTATTTCCGCTACCAGGGCCTATCACCGACGCCAGGAGACAAGCAACCCCCAACCTGGAAATTTTGCCGAATCTCTTATCTTACTAAGAGTAGGGATTTTTTACTTGCCTAACATTTAATAGACACGGGACCGACTGCTTTACATCCTCTCCGAAGGATGGTATATCCTCAATACACCTCTCGCCTACAGTTGTATTGCTTCTGCGATATAGCTGATATACAAGCCGCTAGAAGTAGGGAAACGAGACCGCGTCTTTCCGTGGATGGTCACCATCCAAGTACTGAACGCGATAGCTGTTGCTTAACTTCATATCGCTATGAAGTGAGTCAAGTCAGTCATCCGCTCGCATTTGCAATGCTTAATACTTTACATAATTCAATAGTTAAACCAATTGAATTGTTAAAAGAAATTGAACAAATAAAAAAATTACTAACTGATGTCCGACTACCATTCGAGCCAACTTTAGAAAACATTTTGAAACTCGAAAACGTAATAAACATAAAAAGCTATTCAAAAAATTTAGAGGTATACTTTATCCTAGAAATACCGTTAGTAGAAAATGAAATGTTTCAATATTATCAAATCCATCCACTACCAATATTCCAAAATAACACATACTCTGTTATTGTCCATAAAACTAAATCCCTGATCCTAAGCGAGCATAATTACATGTACCCAGAAGATAAATGCAATGGGTTATTTAGCCGTTTTTTTATTGCGATAGCCATTTAGTAAGTTAATTTACAAAATTACATTTAATTAAAAAATCATGCGTATACCTTATTAGCATTTTTACCCTTTTACTTTTTCGAGTAACCAGTAATTTAAAATCAGTGTGTGGTGAAATCTTGTTTTACGCCGGCCGGCCGACAGTCAGGACGCCTGGAGGAACTAGGTAAGCTACTGCCTTCTGCCAAGCGACGTTATTTTGTATTTTTTTCTAATTATTACCTCATAACTGAGTAGGTACTTACAATATACAGTCCACACTTGCTCTAAAAGGGTTAACATTCACAATAAGGTATGCGCATGATTTTTGAATTAAATGTAATTTTGTAAATTAACTTACTAAATGGCTATCTGAATAATAAAAAACGGTTAAAATGTAACCCATTATTCAAGAAAAAATTAACAAAAATTGGTTATTCCAAAAATGACTGTGACGTCATGCAAATGGCTGCTGTGGCCTGTGGTGTTGTGACGTCAGAAACTCGCATTTCCATTTAATGTTTGTTAAAATAGCGTTTAATGCAGCATTTTACAATGGAAAACAAGGATATTATTGATTTTAAGCATCCAAGGTACTGTTAAATACCGCAGTGCCAGTAGTCCATAAAAAAAAAAACACCAGCAAAAAGATTTGTCTCATTACCAATATACGATCAAGCTCTAAATTAAAGAAAAAACTAAAATTATGGTTACGTACCATGAGGAGTGAAACTGATATATCAGAAATCACTAAAGGGGTTGTATGTGAGGATCATTTCAACGTAAGTGCGATTTTGTACCTTTTTAAAATCATACAATTTTAGGTTAGGTATGTATTTTACTTTTTTTTCAATTAGAGGAAGATTTAGAAAACTATATGATGTTTAAATTAATGGGTAGTTACATACATTTAAAAGATTATGTATTTTGATTGTCGAACTGGTAGAAAAAGGCACCTTCCACTTAAAAGTAGTACAGCAACAAAGAGAGCAACATTGGCCAAATTATCTCTCTGGGTCCCTATTCTCGAAACAAGGGGAATTTATTCTCATGAGAAAATGACGTCATTTTCTCTCTATAATAGTAACTCAACCAATAGTAAATGTTAACTTACGTCATATTGACGTCATTCTCTCATAGGAACACATTCCTTTGTTTCGAGAATAGGGACCCTGGGCTTTTAAAAAATCTGTTCCACTCACTTTTCCGCGAAAAATGTTATTATTATTATTTAACACCGAAATCGCACATTGAATCTACACGTAAACAGTATAACATATTGCACAACGGCAAACATAAAAGATTCTCTAAAGTTCTGTCAAAAAAAACCGGTGATTGACGTCACGGTGAGATTCGAATTCCATCGTTTGTTTTCGGCCAGTGGTCGTAAACTAAAAAATAATATGAATTTTAATTAACAAATACATATATAGGGTACATTGTTGATAATATTTTATTGTTATAAATTTTTTTATAGCATTAACTATATTTTATAACCAATTTTGCTTAAAAATCTCGCATATGCGCATACCCTATTGCAAAACCGTTTATCGGAACACAAACAGTCGTAAATACCCTTTTTTTGCAGAATTTTATAAGGATCATTTTTGCACAGAGGCTAAAGTTGCGAAATCGTGACCGTTTTGATGTAAAATGCGAAAAACCACGAACGTGCACGTTCGGGATGGTTTTCGGGGGTGCCAGGCTCTTAATAAAATTGGGGGAGACCATAAAATACTGAAATCCATCACTTTTCGCGTCGGATTCCAAAAGGGCAAATTTATAATATTCATTTTCCTTATTTAAAAGAAGTAATCGATTTTTTATCAAGTAGTATGTTTTTCCGAAAAATTTTCGTTTGTAAATGGGAGTTTTTACGTCAGTTATTAAATCAATTAAATTAAATTATTTTGACAAGAAATCATTGGTGGGGTCGTATTTATTAAAAAAAAACTAATAAAAAATAAGTTTTATTTTACAATTCTCTTTCTTTGCTTGATATGCATTATTTATAAATGACCTTGTTTACGATTTATACAAGTATAATAATAACAAACATATCCAAATTGATATACTTATATTGATGTTTCATCTCTAAACATGCTATTATTAAATTTATTGGACTATCTTTAATATATCACAGATATAAATTTAATAATTAATCGATTTTTATTTCAATATCGAAACTGGTGTGGTTGTTACCTTCAACGGAGAAAGTGGTTATTGAAAAACAAAAGTCACAACAGAAATATTATAAAGGTAAAAAAGAAATTATTTTTGATATAGATGATTGGGTATGGGTACGAGACTATAGGTCTAATACACCAAATTGGTGTGCAGGTAAAATTAAGAAAATCATAGGCCGCAGGACTTATATAGTAACAGTAGATGGCGAAAAGGCACGTTAATCAATGAAAAAAAAAACATAAAAATATTGTGCATAAAAATCCGGTTCCAGTTATTTCTCAACCATCTGTTGTACATGTTTGCAATGAAAATGTTTCTCAAATAAATCCTGTATCAATTACTGTAAATAGTGAAAATGAAAATTTGGTGGAAATGGTGGTACCAAGTACGCCTGTTGATAATAATAGTTCACATAAACCTAATGGTGAGAATACTGATAACATTAATAGTCAAGCTAGAATTTTAAGGAGACGTAGTCAAATCATGCCTCCTGATAGATTTCAACCAAGTACGCCTGTTGATAATAATAGTTCACATAAACCTAATGGTGAGAATACTGATAACATTAATAGTCAAGCTAAAATTTTAAGGAGACGTAGTCAAATCATGCCTCCTGATAGATTTCAATCTCAGTAAATGTTTTATTTGTTTACAAATTTAGGAGGGAGGTGTTATGTATGTTGAATTAATATTTATAAATTTATATAAGTTGGCTGTTAAGTTAGAATAGACATTGACATATGCACGCGTCTTTTTTGGAGAATATAATTATTGTTAAGTATTGGTGGTTTTAATTCATAATAATTAAGTATTCCAACTTAATACAGAACATTTATTTATTTTATTTGTATTTAAATGTTTAACGTTTTGCTTTGAATGTTATGGATTCTGCAATTTAGTTCAATGCTGTATGACATATAGTCCTGCAGAGTATTTTGTTTTTGCATTATTCGACAATAATAACGTTCTAAAGTGTTTTCAACAATTTTTTTTTTGGATTCAACATACTTTATATTTGCATGTTCAGAAATGGAACATCAATAAATATATTAGATAATTTTGTTATTGGGCCAATATAAGGCTTGAATAAGGTTGTTTATAGACAACAAGTCTAGAATAAAGAGAGGTAGAGTGTTTTATAGGAAAGCATGACAATGCAGGCGGCGTTAATTATAGACATTTGTTTCTTATGGTTACATGACAGTTTATTAATTGTAAAATGTAGATTCAAGTAAATAACTTTGTTTTGCGAGATTAATCGATGAGCTACTAATAGCGAAAGAATATGTACAGTCGGCGCCACCCAAATGTGAACGGCAAAATTGTATAGTATAATTTACACTTTAAATCATAGCCGTCGTACAATTTGAAAATAGTTGTCAAATATATTTGTCATAATTTGTCAAAAGTAAAAGCAAAGATAACTATGCCAAGGCATTTAACTGAGGCGCAAAAAGCGAGGGCTATAGCTAAATTGAAAGAAAATAAGACCTGAGTGAAGTGCCTGCTGATTTAAATGTTAGTAAAAGTTGTATATTTTATACATATTAAAAAAAGCGCTGACAAGAAGAACAAAGACTGCAAAGACCTATAAGGCAAGGTGTAGGGAAGGTCTCCAATGAGAATAAAGACAATGCTCTGGTCGAATTTATCCATCAGAATCCTTTCGAAACCGCTGTCAAAACTCGAGAAGAAACATTATTGCCAGAGTCTATCAGAATAGCACAAAGACATCTTGCTACCTGGCCAGAAGAACTGCTGATTTTTAAATATAGAGATTAGTTTTTACCATTTTTATTTTATTAATGTTTTCCTGAATTATAAATTATTATATGTTGAAATATATTAATTATTGTTAATACGCTTAGTTTGTGTCATTTTATTTCTCACAATCGTTAAACATGAATGAATTAAAGGAATAATTAATATTAACCTTCTTCCACTAACATGTAGGTAATACTAGTTAATTATTTTGCTAACTTCTATTATATTATTCGTGTCGGCCTTCGTCCTTCCAATTACTTATTATGGTAACAGAAAATAATAAAAGTAATATTATTTTCTGTCAATATACCCTCTGTGTGTTACGCCACTAAACAAAGTCTGACTTAGTACAATGAAATTCAGAAGAAATTTCCATGACAACCAAAATGCTTTCACATTTGGGTGGCGCCGACTGTACATCTTCTTGTGGACTTCGTTTTTTAATTGGTGACCATAATGAATGAATTTTGTGGTGAGTTAAAAAAATTTTTTTTTAATAATTTGTTTTTAGACGTTTTGAATTTTAAAAATTTAATCCAATATTCATAATGCATTAAAGATAGTCCAATGAATTTAATAATAGCATGTTTAGAGATGAAACATCAATATAAGTATATCAATTTGGATATGTTTGTTATTATTATGCTTGTATAAGTCCTAAACAAGGTCATTTATAAAGAAATAAGTTGTTAATATTTTTTAATTGTAAGAATAAGAGAACAATTAATTAATATGCTTTTGAGAGAAGCAGAAAAAGGCTACATCTACGCCAAACTTGGAGAATTAATTGCAGCAAAGGCACAATTCAAAAACTAATCGAAAAGAAAGAATACGGTAAACTCGCAGTTGACCATTGTAGCAGGACTGAAATATCTTTTATTTCATCCCATCCGGAAAGTACAACACTACAGTATTCATATGCGGCCGGAAAATGAGACATTACGGTATCAGAGCCGGTAATGTACCGGAAACCACCGGAAACTTATTACGAACCAATCACAAACTGTTATTATACCTTTTGACAGTTGTTTGACATATATAAAAATCAACCGTAAATTAAAAAATAGTGTCAAATGTCAAATGACGTAAGAAAATAACCAAGTGTCAAATTATACAAATATAATAATATACAAGAAATGACGGGATGAAATAAAATATCATTCGACACACGTCCGTAAGGTGTTGCTCCAGCCTTGTTTAGATATTCTAGACTCGGCTCCTGACGTCGCCTCGTCCATAATATCTACTCGACTGTAACAAGTCACCTTCCGGACTTGTGACGAAAATTACTATTTGTTGGAAAAGACCATTCGCTCCCAGTAACGATCGTTTTCATTAATAAAAGTATTTGCAAACTGCATTCTTGCCTCTTTATTAACATCAATTAGAAAATGGGTTTAAATTCACATAGTTAACCAGGGTATTGTCGTTTTCTAGAGTACTCATTCTTGGCCGCCCAGAACCCACTGCCCTGCACAGATCATGAGTTTCTTTCCACTTTTTGTTTAGTTTTTGAATCGTGCTTTTGTTGAAATTCATTTCACTTGCTATGCGTTGTTGAGACCACCCTTCTTCAAGTTTGGCGATGATGTAGCCTTTTTCTTCTTCACTCAAACCATGATAAGGCATGATTAAGCAGTAAAAAAATTATTTTTGCTTAATATGACAATGACGTTGACACTAATAAAGAAAATATTGAGATTGATGTGACACTGAATAGAACCATAGTTACAACGAGAAAATCAGTCGATTACATTTTTTCGGCCGCGATAGTAGTAGGTACCTACTAAAAGAGGGAGATATGACACTACGTAAACTTGAGTCATCTTCGTACCTTCACTTACGTCACATGGTTAACAGTTTCTAGAAGTTGTTACAACCGTTTTAACCTTATAGAAATTGTTTCTTTATTCCCAATTTTCTAGTATTTTTGTATAATAATTCAGTGTGCAGTATATGGGTGACACTTTGGTAATCAGGCGAAATATTTTAAAAAGATTGATAATATGTTTTTCCGCTCTCCAAGCAAAGCTACATTTTACTTGGCAGATTTTCTGCCATCGTAAATATGCACTGGCGGAAAGTGCCAAACTCCGGGAGTGTATTGTACAAATACAGGGTGTCCCACTTATCCTCGTTTGAACCATCTACTAGGCTAATGAAGATTAAAATATAACTGTAAGTCATTGGACCGTAAATGTGCTACCCTTTAAAATTATATTTGAGTATACAAGGTGTACCATAAATCCGGGACATATACATTGTGTTGCATTTAAGAAAAAGTCCGACTTTGTGGACTTTTTCTTAAATGCAACACAATGTATATATTTTTTATTTTTAGAGTGTGTCTTTTATGGACTTTACAAACATATTTTATTTTGGGTATCAGATGCAACGTTGTCAAGTTATTCACGTTTTAATAAAATTTAATGAAAAATCATCGACACGGTAAAAAAACGAAAATTAAGAAAAAATTTAATAATTGTAAGTTATTGGACCATATAGTCGGGAATCAGGAGTCGCAAATTCGTTCATAGGGGGTGAACTCAAAGATATAGTTTTGAAAAAATGGTACCTTATCTAGAATAATCTTGCGGATCTAAATGTGAAGGGCGCCATTCTGTCCGCGATTGCAAAAACGCGGAAAAAAAAAATTTCGAAATTTTTTGTAAAACTGAAAATTGATTAATTTTATGTTTACACCTCGTTTCTGGGCTTATTTTTTATTATTTCTTAATGGTTTTCAAACCAATCAAAAGCTTGTTATGTCTAGATTAATTTGCTACCAAACTATACTCGAAAATGTTGTTAACAAATGCTGCAGAATTTGTTTAAACAAAGCGTCCCCGAAAAGTGTAGTGCAAATTTCAGTATCGGGACATTTTTAAAACTATTACAGATAGATGCATACATCTAGGATATGAAATATGCAAAAAAGAATGGAGCAATTTTTAGTGAAAGAATTATCTACATTGCTTTAATGTTGTAAAAGATACGCCGATATTATTTTTGCACGGCGGTATTGCGTTGTTCGCTGAATAATTGTAACATACTATCTCGCGCGCTCTAACCGAATTGAGTACCTGCTTAGACACTAAGGCCACAGTATCTAAGGCCGCACTAACGCGCTGTGTTACGTTTATTTTTGCGATTTAGACATAAATTGCTTATTTAGGCAGCTTTTGTCGACTTCGTAGAAATTTAAACAAATAAAATGCTACAAACATGCTATGCGCGCCCTCTGTCCATCCCGGGTCAAATTAATAATAGTATGGCTTTATTGAACGTCAAGATTTCTGTCGTACGAAGCGACAGCGGTCGTTTTATGTATTACCCGTGGAACTATGTAATGGTGATATGTTTTTTTTTTTACCATTGGCAACTCTTCATCTAAGAAACCATAATGATGTCCCCTTATTAATTCTGTTCGTTATCAAATTCCTTTCTCTTCTTACCTGTGATTCGTCTTACATAATTATTTTCAAGTATCCTCTGGATAGGAACCATTTCTTTGCCATTCTTCTCTGAGTATGTACCTTTAGTTGGTATGAATGATGCAGTCGGAAGAAGCATTTCGGACATCTTAGAATTACTGACTTGTGTGCCTTGAGTTCGAACTGATGCTTGTCCAACGAGAATTATAATTTGTTATAATCCAAGTAATTGGGAGTGATTGGAAAAGTTCATCATACATGTGATTTTGTGAGGTAGCTTGCTGTGCCTACATTATTGCGTACGACTACTGTCGGATTCAAAAACTCAGGCTAAAAACTTGTTTTACATAACCCAGAGATTGTGTTCCTAAACTGTTGATCTGGGCCAAGAACGGTAAACTGGAGAGGATAGCTACATCGAGCAAATCTGTCCGCACGACACCGCCATTACTGTGACGTAGTTATGATTATTCGTCCAGCGCGCTGCCGTTTAAAACGCATGGAGCGGAACATAATTTTCGTAATAATCTTAATTTATAAGATTATTTTGGCGGCTATGATAAGAGGGAAATTTTAAATTGTAAAAGGAAGAGAATATTCAAAAATAGAAGTTTTATTAATCAATTAATATAATTATATGAAGTTAATACAAAAGAAGAATGAATACAAATAATTTGTAAATGGAAATATAAAATGGTATAATTTATATATAATAAAAATAATATAATATAATAAGTGCACCTAAGAAGATTAAGAATAAAAAGTTTATATATACAAAGAAAAGAATATGTTGTGGTTATAGGACTAAGGTGTTGTAAAATAAAATTTAGTGCAAAGACAATAAGAAATAAATTACGAATGTAAATTATAACTTAAAAATTATAAAATATTCATAACTAATATTTTAATTTCAAATTATATGAGGATAAGTTATTTATAGTAAAGGAATAAGTATAAAATTTTGGATTTCAAGGTAAGATTTTATTATCATACAATTTTTATTAATTTATTATTGATTGAAATATAAAAACAAATTTATTTATAAACAGATATAAACTTTAAATAGCGCTATCATTACAAATGCAAACACATTTATTGATATAACTGGGGCGTAGGTATGGCATTTTGAATAGTTTCTGTACATATTGTATATAGTAAAATAGTGTAATGAAATAAACAATAAACTCAAATATAGTTTTATTTAACAATTAAAACCAATCGCAGTATGAATAACGAAAAACTTAAATTAAAATATAGGTGTATTCTGCACAAAATGAATTGAAAAAATTCTACCCGTATCTGGGTTAAACATATCCTTCCTTTTCTGCACCTGTGTATCCATTCACTTCTTATGGTTTGGGACACTAAATCTTTGGATTTTGGAAAAGCATGGAAAATTACATTTTGAACTCTAGCTGTATAATAGCTATTTTTACACTCATGCACCGCACAGCTTGATCCGGACATTGTTCTATATTTCTAGGCTAAATAATAGTTTTATAAGTTAAAAAACTTATAAAACACACACGAACAACCAAAAACAATAAACACGATAGATAAAACTAAATAATAACACCACCAAACACTGAGAAATAATAATATTTTGAACGTATACAAGACCACTAAACCGATTGAAGAACAGCTGATAATCATCGCTACGTCACAGACGCGGCGAACGTTGCAGTATAGGGATCTAGCTATCCTCTCCAGTTTACCGTTCTTGGATCTGGGCTACCAGTGAGGTCGGACTTTTAACCTTGACGGCCTGCTCTGCTTTGCCTTGTGTTCTGCTCTGCTCTGCATCTGCTCTGCTTAGCTGAGCAATTCTATCCTCTACGTGTTGTTTTATTTTTGGGGTTTTTCTCCACGTAACCTGCCTTGATTTTATTTTGCTGTATTGGTTTGTTCCTGTTCCCTCTTCAGCTGAAGGACATTGAGTTCCACTGTTGGTGTCAACATCCTGCTTGCTGACCGGTCTGGGTTGGATATTATATCCTACATCGGGGATCCCAGCGACAACGAGCCAGGAATTTCCATCGCTGTACAACAGATAAGCCATATACATTCTCTTTATATTTTTTTTGTGATTTCTAAGACAATTAACTATACAAAAACAAATAGGTGATGCTCCATTTGGTGGCATAATTTTCTATTGATTAATTTAATTGATTTACTTTGATACTGCACGGATATTGACCTTTTTTTTAAATTTTTTTTAGTATAACGATTCTTAAAAGAATTATGTAATGCACCTTACTTTCTTTGGGAGTAAGAAATTAAATTTGTTTTAATTTTTATTAAGGTTTGCTCCGTTTGGGAGAATTATAAGTTTAGATACCTACTGTCCAAAAGGCCAGAAATTAATTTGATTTGATAAAAGTACCAGTGTTCTTATGCCATATTTTTTTTTATGTAAAAATATATCTATTTCTTGGTTTAATTAACCTCTAATTTGCAGCCACCCACCGATAAGGTGTAATTACATTATATAGGTTATAACGTGTTCGCTATGTATAATATTATACGTAAGAGTATGTAAAGCCTGCGTGATCACGGATGGTAAGGAAAGCGAACCTGTATAATATAAGATAATCTGTGTGTGTACTACCCTGTGCAAATACTAGGAAAACCTAGGTACGAATATTTATTGTGGTTAATAATTTTTTTTTTTTTATTGTATACCAGGACCCTGGACTTTTATTGCTTTGTTAATATTAATTTCTTTGTGTGTGTAATAAATCATTCATTTATTCATTTTTTTTTCACTATCTAAAAACCAACCTTATTGAACAGACAAAACTTTGTGGATTAACCCGAATGAAAATATTAATTTAAAAATAAAGTATATGCTATTTTCTTTTGTGCTTGAGAGATAAAAGAGGGGTTGGATTCCTGGATCAGCAGGAAACCTACTGGCAAGGTTGCTTGTTTTATGTCAGTGGCGCCCTGGAGGTATTGGTAAGTTGTTAACGAACCTACTTGTATTTTTCTTTCTTATTATCACTGTCGAATAGACTGACTAGCTCGGCAAATTTGTTACGCACTATTCGCGTCCACTTCCTCTCTCTCTTATTTAACATTAAATTAAATACTGAATGTAAATGTTATCAAATATAATATATAAATTATTTTTTTTTTAACTCAGCGCGTAACAGCTGATATATGAGATTTACCACCAACCGAGGATTCTTTTTATCAACATATTTTAAGAGCCGCGTATCAAATAATTGTTTGAAAAAATGCGACTGAGGTAAATCCAGAAATTCCCAATCCAAATGATTTTCGTTGGGAGTTGAAGAATAATGTATGTATCCCTAAATTAATAACTATAAATGTTCGTCCATAATAGGTTGCTATTGTGAGGGTAAATGTGTTTTTCGTATTTTGACCCATAATATGGTATTCTACTAAATTCAAAATCGTTTAATAAAGTGGCACTTTACCACATGAAAATGTCACTTTACTGTTATAGTAATGTCAGTGTTAATAAAAGACAGTTTGACAGAAAATATTTCATATTCTTCTCGTATTTTTCCGTGGATTTTAAAGGAAGTATGATCGAAGTTGCTTCTCGAGCGGCATTTAAAATGTCTTCAGAATAATTTTCTAAATTGTTTTTCAGTAGCAAGATTCATTTTTATAAGTAATATACAGTGTGGCTACAATTTCGTGGACACAAGACTGTATCTATGTTATTACTTGACGGATCGTTTTCTAATTTGGGCAAATCATATATCCCATGAGAGTGCATATTTAGAACCTAATAGACTACATTTTAATCATAGGCGTGCGTTGCCAGAAATAAATAAAGGGGCAAATTTTTACGATTTTTTATTAGCGAATCGGATAGAAAAAAAGCGATGTTATATTCTTATTTATCACCCTCGAAAACATACCTAAAACAAGTTTCATCCAAATCCTATACAGGGTTGTTCAGAAAATAAAAAAATGTTTAGCATATCGGTGATTTTAAGAACTCTCGCTGCTTTTCTACTCTAATCGTGAGATTTTTTAGCAACGAATTTACGTAGTACACAATGTAAGAGCAAACTAAAAGGGAATTCTAAATATAATAAAACAATAATTTATCAATCTTAAAAAAAAATTGAAATGGAAATTCTGGATTTTCTTGATAATTTACCGTTAGACGTGAGAGAAAACCTTCACTTTTTGTTAGACGGTGCCCCAGCACTCGTATGGTTAGAAATTGGCTTGACACCAATTTTCCTATGAAGTGGATTGATCCCCGTAGCCCATTACAAGAGTTTCCTCCAAGATCCCCTGATCTCACCCCGATGGATTTCTATTTTTGGGGTAACATAAAAAACAAAGTATACGTTAATTGGCCTCGTACTGTGGGAGAATTGCGGTAACGAATTACAGAGGCATGTCAAAGTATCACAACACGCACTAATTAAAGTGACACGTCATGTTAGAAAAAGGGTAGAAGCGAACATCAGTTTGGATGGCGGTTATGTTGAGGTTAGAAGAATTCATTGGTATAATAATTAATTAATTAATTATATCAGTTATGATGACAAATTGTGACGTACTTCGGTTTGTAGGCAAAATGGCCGAAGCGTCACTATGGCACTCGAGGCGTCGGCGGTGCTTTACTCGGGCGCCAGTTTCCGTTTATAGTGCAGAAACACCAATACTCAGGCAGCTACAGTGAAGAAACGGAATATTCCAGTGGGTCGTTGGGAAAATTAGACTTTGTTTCGGATTAAAAAGCACAGTTTGATGTCACAATTAGATTTATTCAGTATATTTACAGGACTAAAATAAAGTTACTGGGCTACAAGCTTTTCTATTCTAATTACGGCTACAGGTAACAGGGCTTAAAAGCTATTTACACTATGTACATCTACTTTAAAGCACCAATCCAAAGCATAGACTACGGATCGACAGTGCAAGTTTCTAGCAAGGTGGGCAGGCGGTTAACTAACGGTCACAGCAAAGCGACGTACGGATACCCGGATTAGCAGAAGCAAACACCGAAAGCATACAAATATCAAAACAGGTTATGTGCAGTGTACAGACTTGGCTTATTGCGCAGCATGGGCTGAACAAAGTAAATATCATAGATTAGTGTGATAGTCAGGCGGCTCTCCTTCAAGCTTCGGGATTCCTGGTCCTGAAAACAAGGTATGATTAGTACGAGTACAGGTTACGCTATGCGCGACTACACTGGCTAGGGAGGATCTGTGTCACGTCCCTATTCAGCCTAGATGGATAGCTGGCCTGTCTTAGCTGCAAGAAAAGAAAGATTACAGGAATCGAGGCTGTAACAGCGGTGGACTGAAAGAAATTAATAATTAGTAACACAGGTTCCGCTATGCGCATCTACACTGTCTAAAGAGGATCTGCATCACGTCTCTATTCAGCCCAGATGGATAGCTAGCCTAATTGCTGAAAGAAAATATTTATTACAGGAACGGAAGTGGAACAGCGGTGGCCTAAAAGAAATTAATAATTAGCAACACTGGTTCCGCTATGCGCATCTACACTGTCTAGAGAGGATCTGCATCACGTCTCTATTCAGCCTAGATGGATAGCTAGCCTAACTGCTGAAAGAAAATATTTATTACAGGAACGGAAGTGGAACAGCGGTGGCCTAAAAGAAATTAATAATTAGTAACACAGGTTCCGCTATGCGCATCTACACTGTCTAGAGAGAATCTGCATCACGTCTCTATCCAGCCTAGATAGATAGCTAGCCTAGCTGCGGACAGAAAATTTTTATTACCGGAATGGGCGTGGAACAGCGGTAGACTGAAAAGAAATTAATAATTAATAACACAGGTTACGCTATGCGCATCTACATTGTCTAGAGAGGATCTGCATCACGTCTCTATCTAGCCTAGATAGATAGCTAGCCTAGCTGCTGAAAGAAAATAAAACGATGACTGGCACGGACGCTGGACTGGTACAAACTAAAAGAAACACTCATTAATACTTTACAATAGCCAAGTTTGCAACGTACACCTCCTACCTAGTAGTTAGAGTAGTAGGGATGACGCCAACTAAGCAGCGCAGTGAATCGAATACGTCATGGCTGAACTTTGCCAAAATTCGGGCCCAATTATTACTTACTTTCGGTGTAGCCACGTCTGATCGCTCGTGTCGCCAACGCAGGACTGAGTTCCCTCCGGTGCGAGGCTGAATGTATTACCCGCAAGTCGTGGTGGGGTGACAGCGTGACGATTACGGACGTCGGACGTCTGGGCGTTGATGTAGCGTCTAAATTGCTCAGCGCTCCGCGTTCCACATCTACACACGTCGGCTTGGGCAGGCAGACTGGCGATTCACTCCTGGTCTTGATGCGGATTCAATGTTCACTTCGTAGATATTGCCGGGGACAGATATCGGCGCGGAATATTATTTATTTGTTCTCTATTTGCGTTCACTTAAGTTCGGAGTTATTTATTAATTAAATAACCGCCAGGCTGGTTATCTTATTTAACCGGGTACAGGTGATAATAATGTACAGATCATAATTCTTTGTTAAGAACAGGTTTTTAATAGTTAATTTCGGTAGCTACATTATTTACAACTATCTGGTGCTTTGTATTAATTACGGCTTTATTAACAACAGGACTGGTTATATTATAAATCAAAATAAATACTGGTCACAGGAGAAAATAATATAACAATGTGGAAAATAAGAATTAAATTCTATACGGGGTGTGTCGAATAATATTATTTTAAACAGGAACTAGTAATGAAAAAATCATTTCGTTACAAAATGAAAAGAATAAAAAGTCTATTGTTTCATATAATTCTTTCAATAATTTAGCATTACCCCAAATGTATTCTTAGTGTCAATTGTTTTTCTGTTAATACGTTTATGTGATTTTTCTGTGTTATTTTTTTCTGTAGTACGCATGCCTTAAAGAAGAAGTAAATGGGACACAATGTTAATAACATGAAATTACATACGGGAGAAAATATATTTCTTTATTTTCTGAACAACCCTGTATAGAATTTGGATGAAACTTGTTTTAGGTATGTTTTCGAGGGTGATAAATAAGAATATGACATCGCTTTTTTTTCCTATCCGATTCGCTAATAAAAAATCGTAAAAATGTGTCCCTTTATTTATTTCCTGCAACGCATGCCTATGATTAAAATGTAATCTATTAGGTTCTAAATATGCACTTTCATGGGATATATGATCTGCCCAAATTATAAAACGATCCGTCAAGTAATAACATAGATACAGGCTTGTGTCCACGAAATTGTAGCCACACCATATAACTTAAAATCAATTCGATCCACAAAAATTATACTTAACTGTTATTATATAGGGTGATTCCATAGTATAAGGATAATGGTATGTCAGGTTGCCGTCGAATTTGTGTATCTACTGCGCAATACGTCACTCAGTTTAAAAAATGTCGAAAGTCAGTTGTGATTCCATTCCGCACATTTAATCTTTATTTTAGTATTTTTAATAGTGTTAACGAATAGCACCATGCTTGCTTGTGCTGTGGCTGGGTGTAACAATTATTACACGAAGACAAAAAGGTACTGACATCAAGTATTTTACATTTCTCCGCGTTGAAAAGCTCGCGAAAGTATATGGATCAGCGATAAAATTAATATGAAAAATAGCAGGTTAATTTTTTATTTCGCCGGTTTATCCTTTTTATTACCTATGGTCTGTTTATAGCACGTATTTCTTCTGTACATTTCAACCCAACAGAATCAACAGATTTTGAAATTTCTTTAATACAGCAGATGTTGTTATATTCCCTCCAGAAACAGTAGAAATTGAAGATCTGATGCAGTTCCAACTGTTAATATGCCTAGTGTTGTTTTTTGACTGTCGTAAAAGGAAAATAAATTGTGATAGAAGTAGAAGGGAAATGAGAGAGCTGAGTGATCCGGTTTTGTGTTCATGTTCATGTTCATGTTCAAGGTATGGGTTAATGCACACGTGTTACATATAGGGTTTCCGGCGGTGTCTAATTGATGTGCTCGGATTTCATAGGTCAATGACATATAATCGGTGGTATCAAATTAATGCACATATAGGGTTATGTCAAATTAATACTACAAAATTGGTGAGAAAAATATATAAGCTAAATGAATCCAAGTGCAAGGTTATACTCTCACCCCCTCAAAAAACCACCCCCTCAAAAATCACTACTAAAAAACTACCCCCTCAAAAAACTACCCCCCAAAAACTGCCCCCTCAAAAACTACCCACTCAAAAACTACCCCCTCAAAAACTACCCCCTCAAAAACCACCTCCTCAAAAAACTACCCACTCAAAACACCCCCTCAAGACCACCCCCCTCAAAAACCACCCCCTCAAAACTACCCCCTCAAAACCACCCCCTCAAAAACTACTGCACATATAGGGTTACACATCCGGCGGTGTCAAATTAATGTGCTCGGGTTACATAGGGCAATGACACATATTACATACACGTGTCACTTATCGGGTTACGTAGGTCTAGACGACATCCGGTTAATGCGCGAAGTTGAATAACCTTTAATAATATCCATCCGGTGGTGTCAAATTATTGTACACGTGTGGGGTCAATGTATTCATGTCTAGACGACATCCGGTTTATGCACGAAGATGAATGATCTTTGCAATGAATCAGCATAAAATTAACATCCTGTAATTCATCCGGCGGTATCAAATTAATATACATATCAGGTTACATAGGTCAATGACACATATCCGGTGGTATCAAATGAATGAACATGTAAGCATATTTCCGGCGGTATCAAATTAATGGTATCGTGTTACATAGGTCATTGACCCACATCAATATACACGTGTCATATATCTGGTAATAATAATAAACAGGTGTGGCGGATCAGGTTACATAGGTCAATGACCCATGTCTAGTCTCCGGTGGTGTCAAATTAATGCACACGTGTGGGGTCAATGTATTCATGTCTAGACGACATCCGGTGAACACGTGAAAACCGTTTATTCCCACGGATCATATAACACATGTTCAACACATCAAATGATCACGTGATTCTCCACCGCGATATATAACACAGCGACAAGATACGTTCTTTAGTCTATGTTTAAACTTTATACAACAATGAAGTGTGAACATTGTGGTAACGGTTTCTCGTATCAAAGCAGTTTAATTAGGCATATTCGTCAATATTGTTCTGTTCTTCATGACAACAAAAAACGGAAGGCTGATAGTATGCCTTCTACAAGTGGTGTTAATAGAAACATTTGTGAACATTGTGGAAACGATTTTTCATGTGAAAGCAGTTTAGTTCGACATATTCGTCAATATTGTTCCGTTCTTCATAATAATAAACGAAAGAGCGACAGTGTGCCTTCATCAGGTAAAAAACAGAAGACTGATAGTGTGCCGTCTACAAATGGTGGAAATTCTGATAGTGTGAGTGGTAGCAATAGAAACATTTGTGAACATTGCGGAAAAATCTTTTCATCATCACGCAACTTATTTCGACATATTCGTCAATACTGTCCCACTTTAAATAATCCAATTTCTTCTGGTAATAAAAAAATTCATCGGCCAGTTGTTCAAAATGTGGGGAATGGTGTGGAGAAACTTCATCACGCATTTAAGAACAGGATAGCTAGTTACCGCTTTACTAGCCCTAAGACCCATATCGATTACTCTGATTTTCTGGAAGAAGTGAAGCAAAAGGTACTTGGAATAATTAATGAATACCTGGAGAAATTCAACACCCTTAAAATTAATTTCGAAGTGTTTGGGCTTTATGTTATACCTGAAAAGGAGATGTCTGACATAAAGTCATTTAATACAAAAAATAAAATAATCACTATTTCAACAAACCTGCAAGAGACTTTTGAGGATTTCGGGGAAGAGATGAAGCTGCAAGCATCCGAATTTCAAGAAAGAGACTCTGGTTGGACATTAAAACATATAATGTTTCTTGATGTGAACATAAATAAATATACACCAATGTCTGCGTCATCATATATTAACTTACCCAAAGCCATAGAAGTAAAGAAAGCGGTTTTAAACATACAAAACACAGACAATGCATGTTTTGCTTGGTCAATTAACGCAGCAATCCCCCTGCAGAAGGTGATCCAGTGAAAACAAGTGCATACCCACATTATAATACTTTACTAAATTTTAATGGATTAGAGTTTCCTATGAAACTAAAGGACGTCCCTAAATTTGAAAAAATGAACAACATCTCCGTTAATGTGTTTGGCATTGAATCAGAATTCAAGGATGGAAGATTTATTACTGAAGTAGTTGGACCACTACATTTTACATCATGTCGTCAAGCTACGCACGTTAATTTGCTACTTGTATCAGATAATACAGGTAGAAGTCATTATTGTCTCATAAAAGATAAATCAAAATTAGTATCAAGCCAAAAATCAAACCACAATGGACGGTTACATATTTGTGATGGGTGTCTACAATCATTTGAAAAAATTGAACATCTGAAAGCACATGAGAAAAATGACTGTAACCATATATGTACGAAAATACCAACTACCGATTTGAAGATAAATAAATATGGTGAATCGGTTCCTGAAAATATTCTTCAATTTATAAATTTTGAGAAACAATTGCCGGTCCCATTCGTCATATATGCAGATTTTGAAAGTTTGTTGAAACCCATCGATCATAATGAGCCTTGTGATGAAAAATCATTCACAGTTAAAGTATGCGAACATGTACCATATTCTTCCGCTTTTTATGTGAAATGTAATTTTGACGATAAATATTCGAAAATTGTGACATATCGAGGCCCCAACACTGCTGAAGTATTCTCTAAAAAGTTGGATGAAACAGCTCTGGATTTATATAACATACACTTAAAATATGTTAAAGAAATGCTCCCCCTTTCGGATCTAGAGAAAATCGAATACGAAAATGCTGTGTGCTGCCATATTTGCAAGAAAGACTTTAAGCCTTGGGATACCAAAGTGCGTGACCACTGTCATCTAACAGGTCGCTTCCGTGGTGCTGGACATTCTATTTGTAATTTGAATTATAAAGTTCCAAAGTTCATACCAGTGTTCTTCCACAACCTGACAAATTACGACAGCCACCTGTTTATAAAGAAGTTGGCCTGTAAAAAAGAGAGTGTTTCCGTCATAGCCCAAACCAAAGAAAAGTACATCTCATTCTCCAAATCAATTCTTGTAGAAAAATCTACTGATAAGAAGAGACCTGATACATTCCTGAAATTGAAATTTGTAGACCCTTTTAGATTCTTATCCAGGTCCCTCGACAAACTAAGTCAAAGTTTAGAATCTAACCAATGTGTCGAAAGCAGAAAGTACTTTGAAAATGATGAAGAATTTAATTTAATCAGACGGAAAGGGGTCTTTCCATATAATTATGTGGACTCGTTTGAAAAACTAGAAGAACCACAATTACCTTCAAATGCAAAACGTTGGGAGAGTATGCAGATATTTATCTGAAATCGGATATTCTATTATTAGCAGACGTGTTTGAGAACTTTAGAAAAGTGTGTTTGGAACATTACAAATTAGATCCTGCTCATTATTTAACAGCTCCTTCTTTGAGTTGGGATGCAATGTTGCGTTATACCCAAGTTAAACTCGAACTTTTGACCGATGTGGATTCTCTGCATTTTTTTAGAAAAGGTATTCGAGGAGGAGTGGCTCAATGTAGTAAAAGAAAAGCCGTGGCCAATAATCAACTTGTACCAAACTATGATCCCACGAAGCCAACATCGTATATTATGTACCTAGATGCAACCAACTTATATGGAGCAGCAATGAAAGAACTCCTACCCACTGGTGATTTTAGGTGGCTTGAAAAAGAGGAAATTGAAAACTTCGACTGTTCGACAATTGAGGATGATTCACCAAAAGGTTATGTTCTAGAAGTTGACTTGGAATATCCACCACACTTGCACAATGACCACAACGATTTACCTTTTTGTCCAGAGCAAATGGCCCCTCCGAAAAGTAAAACTACGAAATTAATCCCGAATTTGCGTAATAAAGAAAAATATATCATTTACTACAAAAATTTAAAGCAGTGTTTAAAATATGGATTAAAATTGAAAAAAATCCATAGGATAATAGAATTTTCCCAATCTTCATGGCTTGGATCATATATTGAACTAAATTCAAATCTTCGAAATTCTGCTAAGAACGAGTTTGAGAGGGACCTATTCAAATTGTTTATTAATTCAATTTTTGGAAAAACAATGGAAAACGTCGACAAAAGGCAAAATATCAAGCTATGTTCGTGCTGGGAAAATAAAAAAGGTACATTAGGTGCAAGAGCGTTAATAGCCATGCCACATTTTAAATCCTGTTCGATATTTGATGAAAATTTAGTAGCAGTACATTTGAAAAAAGTAAAGGTCGTTTATGATAAACCACTCTACGTCGGATTTTCAATTTTGGATATTTCAAAGACTATCATCTATGAATTTCTATATGGTTACATCAAATCCATGTATGGGAATAAAGCAACTGTTTTGTATACTGACACAGACTCACTAATTTTGGAGATTTTCACTGACAATGTTTATGACGACATCAAAGAGAACATTCAATATTTTGATACATCAAATTATAGTATTGACAACATCCACAACATGCCTAAAACGAAGTCTGTAGTCGGGAAAATGAAGGACGAGTATGCTGGAAGACCTATAGAGTGCTTTTATGGTACCGGTGCTAAAGCGTACTGTGTTAAAGCTGGTGATGTCATGAAAAAGGCCAAAGGTATTTCCAAATGTGTTGTTAAACATCAAATAGATTTTTCTGATTATGCCCAAATTGTTGAGAACGGTGGTATGATATTCCGAAAGATGTCTATATTTACCTCCAATTTGCACACCATTCACACCGAATTAAAAAATAAAGTAGTGCTATCTTCTGCTGATGAAAAAAGGTATGTCTTACCTGGAGATGTTAGGACCTTGGCTTGGGGGCATCATCATCTAATTACTGGAAGTAGTGACAGCAAATTAGAGATTTTACTGAAATACGCTGACCGTTTGATGGAAATGGAAGAGCCTGAAGAAGGATGGGATAGTGTTGATTTGGATTTATTAGATTTGTAATTTATAAATAAAAAACATATACATTATAAATTGTTTTATTTCTTTTACATGCAATGGTAATATAATAAATATAACATTAAAATTAACCGCATCTTTCCAATCCCCACTCACATATGTGACATTTAGATTGTCTGCATGGAGGACCATCTACATGGCTATGCCATTCGGGACGATTGTGATGTACAAAACAAGGTAGTTGAATTTCGAGTTTGAAATTTTATGTGTGTTCCCGTGGTAGTTTGTGCCTGTAACCAGAAGCTTAACTGGACCAACTTTTTCAATTAGATACTGCAGTGGAAAATTCCGAAGTTCTTCCTCAGTAAAATCATACAAATTTTTACCATTCCTATGCTTATCTATCAACTCCCTCGTTAGACAATTCGAACAAGTCAGATCTTGAGACATTTTAAAACACTTGTATGTATTAATTTAAGCACGAGCGATGAACAACAAACTGCTATGTACCAAATTACAAAATGATTTATGGACCAACTTTTTCAATTAGATACTGCAGTGGAAAATTCCGAAGTTCTTCCTCAGTAAAATCATACAAATTTTTACCATTCCTATGCTTATCTATCAACTCCCTCGTTAGACAATTCGAACAAGTCAGATCTTGAGACATTTTAAAACACTTGTATGTATTAATTTAAGCACGAGCGATGAACAACAAACTGCTATGTACCAAATTACAAAATGATTTATCTCGTGATTCATTTCAGTATTTGTACTATTATTAACAGTGGTGGAGGGTTTGCTATAGAGTTCCAGCCATTCCGAATCTTGAGTGGAATCATTACCTTTTCTTAGTTTTAATTTATACATAGTACTGTTGGTGGGTATTGGATATCTGAGGGTTGCTGCATTAGTGGCTGCATACGGTTCCATTCTGCCCCATTTCGAAGGCCAGCTCTCATTTCGGGTTCCATTACTATCGAAGCATATAAACACTTCTTTCGCGGTGTAAGGGTGTTGTATAAAAAGAAAACTCTGAAAAATTGCTTGTAAAGCTATGAATTGTGAAGCTATCATCGTAACATCTATAAACACACTAATGTTTTTGAAATTTTTATGAATTTATATTCTATTATTGAAGATGGAGAGGGGCATACATTTAATAAAATATTTTACTGAATTAAATAAGTCAGGTTGGCCGAGTAGTTAAGGCGTCAAATTTAAGCTTTGATTCCCTAACGGGAGCGTGGGTTCGAATTGAATCATTTTTATTACCTCATAACTATACATCTATTTCGGAATCATATAATTCTTCCCCTTCGCCACAATCGCAATCCTCGAAACATCCTAATATTTTAATGTAAGAGTTATCTTTTAGATTAAATGTTTCTTTAACACATTGAAGCTTATAACTCTTCATAAGTTTTTTTGATCAACAAGTTTATCGTTTTCATCATAAAACTTGGCTACAATATAGTAAGAGTAAACCCATGCTTCTAATTAAAATTATGATCTTCAAACTGTAACATCTGGCAAGCAAATGGATGGTGAGTCATAAAATATGCCTTAATTAACTTGTCTAGACAAGATACATCCGGCGCCATGTACATAAATGTTACACGTGATATCTGGTGAACAGATTACGACTTTGGGGGTCAATGACACATATCATGTTTCATTTAAATGTCTAGACTTGTTAGTAAATAAAAATACATTGAATATGTTTAATTTTTTATTATGAAATTATAAAATTTTCATAAAGATAAAATACTCAGTTCAAATAATAATAATAATGGTTTCTTTTATAATAAGAAATATTAATGCAGACACACTGAAACTTAAGAATACTACAGTATCTCCGATTGGTAAATAGTAAAGTGAAAAAATGAAAAACTGTTTAAGTTTTTACTATTTTTATTTAAGTTTTACAAGTTTCATTGTTTATTGTCATCATCTAATAGTAATATATTTTCATATCCAGTTATGAGGGTGAAATTGAATTCATATCATCCGTTGATAGGGGCAATTATACCCATATGTTGCAATATATTTATGTACACCTGATAGTTAAGGCCTAGACGTTTGTTAATTCGTATCATTTTGACTAAATCATTGGGATCAATATCTGCACCCCACTGTAATATTTCATCAAACTCGGAACAACTTGTGAATGGCTTACTATGTTCTGATTCTATTTGTGGAGGTATATTTTCACTTCTAAATAAATATAAATCATTTCTTGAGGTTTCCTGCATATTATTGGAAGGGGCCTTGCTATGTAACCTTCGCATGTGCTCCTTTAAGTTGTCTTTTCGTTTAAATGTTTTATTACAAGAATCACATGGGAAAGAGCGATTATTATGAACTTTATTATTATGTCTGCTTAATCCACTAAGACAAGAGAACGTTTCACTGCAAATATTACATGAATGCATGTTCATCGACTAGCTTCAACTGATTCATAACTACCTATCAGATACCCTTATTTATCCTTCAGCAGTACCGTATTTATCCACATGTATCCTTAAACCACATCTGACTATACCATTAATTATTTAATTTATCCTTAATTTACCCTTATTTATCCTTAGTTATCCTTAGTTATCCTTAATTATCCTTAATTTATCCTTAATTTACCCTTATTTATCCTTAGTTATCCTTATTTGTATCCCTAGTTATCCTTAATTATCCTTAATTTACCCTTAATTATCCTTATTTATCCTTAGTTATCCTTATTTATATCCTTAGTTATCCTTAATTATCCTTAATTTATCCTTAGTTATCCTTATTTGTATCCCTAGTTATCCTTAATTATCCCTAATTTACCCTTAATTATCCTTAATTTATCCTTCGTTATCCTTATTTGTATCCTTAGTTAACCTTAATTATCCTTATTTATCCTTACTTATGAAAACAGGCTAATGTTAGGTTAGGTTGGGGAAGGCGCGCGCGTCTACCCCAACCTAACTTAACATTAGCCTGTTTTCATAAGTAAGGATAAATAAGGATAATTAAGGTTAACTAAGGATACAAATAAGGATAACGAAGGATAAATTAAGGATAATTAAGGGTAAATTAGGGATAATTAAGGATAACTAGGGATACAAATAGGGATAACTAAGGATAAATTAAGGATAATTACGGATAACTAAGGATATAAATAAGGATAACTAAGGATAAATAAGGATAATTAAGGGTAAATTAAGGATAATTAAGGATAACTAGGGATACAAATAAGGATAACTAAGGATAAATAAGGGTAAATTAAGGATAAATTAAGGATAATTAAGGATAACTAAGGATAACTAAGGATAAATAAGGGTAAATTAAGGATAAATTAAATAATTAATGGTATAGTCAGATGTGGTTTAAGGATACATGTGGATAAATACGGTACTGCTGAAGGATAAATAAGGGTATCTGATAGGTAGTTATGAATCAGTTGAAGTTAGTCGATGAACATGCATTCATGTAATATTTGCAGTGAAACGTTCTCTTGTCTTAGTGGATTAAGCAGACATAATAATAAAGTTCATAATAATCGCTCTTTCCCATGTGATTCTTGTAATAAAACATTTAAACGAAAAGACAACTTAAAGGAGCACATGCGAAGGTTACATAGCAAGGCCCCTTCCAATAATATGCAGGAAACCTCAAGAAATGATTTATATTTATTTAGAAGTGAAAATATACCTCCACAAATAGAATCAGAACATAGTAAGCCATTCACAAGTTGTTCCGAGTTTGATGAAATATTACAGTGGGGTGCAGATATTGATCCCAATGATTTAGTCAAAATGATACGAATTAACAAACGTCTAGGCCTTAACTATCAGGTGTACATAAATATATTGCAACATATGGGTATAATTGCCCCTATCAACGGATGATATGAATTCAATTTCACCCTCATAACTGGATATGAAAACATATTACTATTAGATGATGACAATAAACAATGAAACTTGTAAAACTTAAATAAAAATAGTAAAAACTTAAACAGTTTTTCATTTTTTCACTTTATTATTTACCAATCGGAGATACTGTAGTATTCTTAAGTTTCAGTGTGTCTGCATTAATATTTCTTATTATAAAAGAAACCATTATTATTATTATTTGAACTGAGTATTTTATCTTTATGAAAATTTTATAATTTCATAATAAAAAATTAAACATATTCAATGTATTTTTATTTACTAACAAGTCTAGACATTTAAATGAAACATGATATGTGTCATTGACCCCCAAAGTCGTAATCTGTTCACCAGATATCACGTGTAACATTTATGTACATGGCGCCGGATGTATCTTGTCTAGACAAGTTAATTAAGGCATATTTTATGACTCACCATCCATTTGCTTGCCAGATGTTACAGTTTGAAGATCATAATTTTAATTAGAAGCATGGGTTTACTCTTACTATATTGTAGCCAAGTTTTATGATGAAAACGATAAACTTGTTGATCAAAAAAACTTATGAAGAGTTATAAGCTTCAATGTGTTAAAGAAACATTTAATCTAAAAGATAACTCTTACATTAAAATATTAGGATGTTTCGAGGATTGCGATTGTGGCGAAGGGGAAGAATTATATGATTCCGAAATAGATGTATAGTTATGAGGTAATAAAAATGATTCAATTCGAACCCACGCTCCCGTTAGGGAATCAAAGCTTAAATTTGACGCCTTAACCACTCGGCCAACCTGACTTATTTAATTCAGTAAAATATTTTATTAAATGTATGCCCCTCTCCATCTTCAATAATAGAATATAAATTCATAAAAATTTCAAAAACATTAGTGTGTTTATAGATGTTACGATGATAGCTTCACAATTCATAGCTTTACAAGCAATTTTTCAGAGTTTTCTTTTTATACAACACCCTTACACCGCGAAAGAAGTGTTTATATGCTTCGATAGTAATGGAACCCGAAATGAGAGCTGGCCTTCGAAATGGGGCAGCATGGAACCGTATGCAGCCACTAATGCAGCAACCCTCAGATATCCAATACCCACCAACAGTACTATGTATAAATTAAAACTAAGAAAAGGTAATGATTCCACTCAAGATTCGGAATGGCTGGAACTCTATAGCAAACCCTCCACCACTGTTAATAATAGTACAAATACTGAAATGAATCACGAGATAAATCATTTTGTAATTTGGTACATAGCAGTTTGTTGTTCATCGCTCGTGCTTAAATTAATACATACAAGTGTTTTAAAATGTCTCAAGATCTGACTTGTTCGAATTGTCTAACGAGGGAGTTGATAGATAAGCATAGGAATGGTAAAAATTTGTATGATTTTACTGAGGAAGAACTTCGGAATTTTCCACTGCAGTATCTAATTGAAAAAGTTGGTCCAGTTAAGCTTCTGGTTACATGGCACAAACTACCACGGGAACACACATAAAATTTCAAACTCGAAATTCAACTACCTTGTTTTGTACATCACAATCGTCCCGAATGGCATAGCCATGTAGATGGTCCTCCATGCAGACAATCTAAATGTCACATATGTGAGTGGGGATTGGAAATATGCGGTTAATTTTAATGTTATATTTATTATATTACCATTGCATGTAAAAGAAATAAAACAATTTATAATGTATATGTTTTTTATTTATAAATTACAAATCTAATAAATCCAAATCAACACTATCCCATCCTTCTTCAGGCTCTTCCATTTCCATCAAACGGTCAGCGTATTTCAGTAAAATCTCTAATTTGCTGTCACTACTTCCAGTAATTAGATGATGATGCCCCCAAGCCAAGGTCCTAACATCTCCAGGTAAGACATACCTTTTGTCATCAGCAGAAGATAGCGCTACTTTATTTTTTAATTCGGTGTGAATGGTGTGCAAATTGGAGGTAAATATAGACATCTTTCGGAATATCATACCACCGTTCTCAACAATTTGGGCATAATCAGAAAAATCTATTTGATGTTTAACAACACATTTGGAAATACCTTTGGCCTTTTTCATGACATCACCAGCTTTAACACAGTACGCTTTAGCACCGGTACCATAAAAGCACTCTATAGGTCTTCCAGCATACTCGTCCTTCATTTTCCCGACTACAGACTTCGTTTTAGGCATGTTGTGGATGTTGTCAATACTATAATTTGATGTATCAAAATATTGAATGTTCTCTTTGATGTCGTCATAAACATTGTCAGTGAAAATCTCCAAAATTAGTGAGTCTGTGTCAGTATACAAAACAGTTGCTTTATTCCCATACATGGATTTGATGTAACCATATAGAAATTCATAGATGATAGTCTTTGAAATATCCAAAATTGAAAATCCGACGTAGAGTGGTTTATCATAAACGACCTTTACTTTTTTCAAATGTACTGCTACTAAATTTTCATCAAATATCGAACAGGATTTAAAATGTGGCATGGCTATTAACGCTCTTGCACCTAATGTACCTTTTTTATTTTCCCAGCACGAACATAGCTTGATATTTTGCCTTTTGTCGACGTTTTCCATTGTTTTTCCAAAAATTGAATTAATAAACAATTTGAATAGGTCCCTCTCAAACTCGTTCTTAGCAGAATTTCGAAGATTTGAATTTAGTTCAATATATGATCCAAGCCATGAAGATTGGGAAAATTCTATTATCCTATGGATTTTTTTCAATTTTAATCCATATTTTAAACACTGCTTTAAATTTTTGTAGTAAATGATATATTTTTCTTTATTACGCAAATTCGGGATTAATTTCGTAGTTTTACTTTTCGGAGGGGCCATTTGCTCTGGACAAAAAGGTAAATCGTTGTGGTCATTGTGCAAGTGTGGTGGATATTCCAAGTCAACTTCTAGAACATAACCTTTTGGTGAATCATCCTCAATTGTCGAACAGTCGAAGTTTTCAATTTCCTCTTTTTCAAGCCACCTAAAATCACCAGTGGGTAGGAGTTCTTTCATTGCTGCTCCATATAAGTTGGTTGCATCTAGGTACATAATATACGATGTTGGCTTCGTGGGATCATAGTTTGGTACAAGTTGATTATTGGCCACGGCTTTTCTTTTACTACATTGAGCCACTCCTCCTCGAATACCTTTTCTAAAAAAATGCAGAGAATCCACATCGGTCAAAAGTTCGAGTTTAACTTGGGTATAACGCAACATTGCATCCCAACTCAAAGAAGGAGCTGTTAAATAATGAGCAGGATCTAATTTGTAATGTTCCAAACACACTTTTCTAAAGTTCTCAAACACGTCGGCTAATAATAGAATATCCGATTTCAGATAAATATCTGCATACTCTCCCAACGTTTTGCATTTGAAGGTATTCCATGTTCTTTTAGCTCGTTCATAATCCTCATCAGAGATAGACTCATTTGTTAAGTCATTGTAAAACTTGTCTTTTGGGGGTAATTGTGGTTCTTCTAGTTTTTCAAACGAGTCCACATAATTATATGGAAAGACCCCTTTCCGTCTGATTAAATTAAATTCTTCATCATTTTCAAAGTACTTTCTGCTTTCGACACATTGGTTAGATTCTAAACTTTGACTTAGTTTGTCGAGGGACCTGGATAAGAATCTAAAAGGGTCTACAAATTTCAATTTCAGGAATGTATCAGGTCTCTTCTTATCAGTAGATTTTTCTACAAGAATTGATTTGGAGAATGAGATGTACTTTTCTTTGGTTTGGGCTATGACGGAAACACTCTCTTTTTTACAGGCCAACTTCTTTATAAACAGGTGGCTGTCGTAATTTGTCAGGTTGTGGAAGAACACTGGTATGAACTTTGGAACTTTATAATTCAAATTACAAATAGAATGTCCAGCACCACGGAAGCGACCTGTTAGATGACAGTGGTCACGCACTTTGGTATCCCAAGGCTTAAAGTCTTTCTTGCAAATATGGCAGCACACAGCATTTTCGTATTCGATTTTCTCTAGATCCGAAAGGGGGAGCATTTCTTTAACATATTTTAAGTGTATGTTATATAAATCCAGAGCTGTTTCATCCAACTTTTTAGAGAATACTTCAGCAGTGTTGGGGCCTCGATATGTCACAATTTTCGAATATTTATCGTCAAAATTACATTTCACATAAAAAGCGGAAGAATATGGTACATGTTCGCATACTTTAACTGTGAATGATTTTTCATCACAAGGCTCATTATGATCGATGGGTTTCAACAAACTTTCAAAATCTGCATATATGACGAATGGGACCGGCAATTGTTTCTCAAAATTTATAAATTGAAGAATATTTTCAGGAACCGATTCACCATATTTATTTATCTTCAAATCGGTAGTTGGTATTTTCGTACATATATGGTTACAGTCATTTTTCTCATGTGCTTTCAGATGTTCAATTTTTTCAAATGATTGTAGACACCCATCACAAATATGTAACCGTCCATTGTGGTTTGATTTTTGGCTTGATACTAATTTTGATTTATCTTTTATGAGACAATAATGACTTCTACCTGTATTATCTGATACAAGTAGCAAATTAACGTGCGTAGCTTGACGACATGATGTAAAATGTAGTGGTCCAACTACTTCAGTAATAAATCTTCCATCCTTGAATTCTGATTCAATGCCAAACACATTAACGGAGATGTTGTTCATTTTTTCAAATTTAGGGACGTCCTTTAGTTTCATAGGAAACTCTAATCCATTAAAATTTAGTAAAGTATTATAATGTGGGTATGCACTTGTTTTCACTGGATCACCTTCTGCAGGGGGATTGCTGCGTTAATTGACCAAGCAAAACATGCATTGTCTGTGTTTTGTATGTTTAAAACCGCTTTCTTTACTTCTATGGCTTTGGGTAAGTTAATATATGATGACGCAGACATTGGTGTATATTTATTTATGTTCACATCAAGAAACATTATATGTTTTAATGTCCAACCAGAGTCTCTTTCTTGAAATTCGGATGCTTGCAGCTTCATCTCTTCCCCGAAATCCTCAAAAGTCTCTTGCAGGTTTGTTGAAATAGTGATTAATTTTATTTTTTGTATTAAATGACTTTATGTCAGACATCTCCTTTTCAGGTATAACATAAAGCCCAAACACTTCGAAATTAATTTTAAGGGTGTTGAATTTCTCCAGGTATTCATTAATTATTCCAAGTACCTTTTGCTTCACTTCTTCCAGAAAATCAGAGTAATCGATATGGGTCTTAGGGCTAGTAAAGCGGTAACTAGCTATCCTGTTCTTAAATGCGTGATGAAGTTTCTCCACACCATTCCCCACATTTTGAACAACTGGCCGATGAATTTTTTTATTACCAGAAGAAATTGGATTATTTAAAGTGGGACAGTATTGACGAATATGTCGAAATAAGTTGCGTGATGATGAAAAGATTTTTCCGCAATGTTCACAAATGTTTCTATTGCTACCACTCACACTATCAGAATTTCCACCATTTGTAGACGGCACACTATCAGTCTTCTGTTTTTTACCTGATGAAGGCACACTGTCGCTCTTTCGTTTATTATTATGAAGAACGGAACAATATTGACGAATATGTCGAACTAAACTGCTTTCACATGAAAAATCGTTTCCACAATGTTCACAAATGTTTCTATTAACACCACTTGTAGAAGGCATACTATCAGCCTTCCGTTTTTTGTTGTCATGAAGAACAGAACAATATTGACGAATATGCCTAATTAAACTGCTTTGATACGAGAAACCGTTACCACAATGTTCACACTTCATTGTTGTATAAAGTTTAAACATAGACTAAAGGACGTATCTTGTCGCTGTGTTATATATCGCGGTGGAGAATCACGTGATCATTTGATGTGTTGAACATGTGTTATATGATCCGTGGGAATAAACGGTTTTCACGTGTTCACCGGATGTCGTCTAGACATGAATACATTGACCCCACACGTGTGCATTAATTTGACACCACCGGAGACTAGACATGGGTCATTGACCTATGTAACCTGATCCGCCACACCTGTTTATTATTATTACCAGATATATGACACGTGTATATTGATGTGGGTCAATGACCTATGTAACACGATACCATTAATTTGATACCGCCGGAAATATGCTTACATGTTCATTCATTTGATACCACCGGATATGTGTCATTGACCTATGTAACCTGATATGTATATTAATTTGATACCGCCGGATGAATTACAGGATGTTAATTTTATGCTGATTCATTGCAAAGATCATTCATCTTCGTGCATAAACCGGATGTCGTCTAGACATGAATACATTGACCCCACACGTGTACAATAATTTGACACCACCGGATGGATATTATTAAAGGTTATTCAACTTCGCGCATTAACCGGATGTCGTCTAGACCTACGTAACCCGATAAGTGACACGTGTATGTAATATGTGTCATTGCCCTATGTAACCCGAGCACATTAATTTGACACCGCCGGATGTGTAACCCTATATGTGCAGTAGTTTTTGAGGGGGTGGTTTTGAGGGGGTAGTTTTGAGGGGGTGGTTTTTGAGGGGGGTGGTCTTGAGGGGGTGTTTTGAGTGGGTAGTTTTTTGAGGAGGTGGTTTTTGAGGGGGTAGTTTTTGAGGGGGTAGTTTTTGAGTGGGTAGTTTTTGAGGGGGCAGTTTTTGGGGGGTAGTTTTTTGAGGGGGTAGTTTTTTAGTAGTGATTTTTGAGGGGGTGGTTTTTGAGGGGGTAGTTTTTTGAGGGGGTGGTTTTTGAGGGGGTGAGAGTATAACCTTGCACTTGGATTCATTTAGCTTATATATTTTTCTCACCAATTTTGTAGTATTAATTTGACATAACCCTATATGTGCATTAATTTGATACCACCGATTATATGTCATTGACCTATGTAATCCGAGCACATCAATTAGACACCGCCGGAAACCCTATATGTAACACGTGTGCATTAACCCATACCTTGAACATGAACATGAACATGAACACAAAACCGGATCACTCAGCTCTCTCATTTCCCTTCTACTGATAGATCGCTTAGGATGGAAAAAATATTAAAAATAGACTACTAATTTTAGGTTAGAATTCCAACTAACAAAAAGCATCTTATGTTATTAGATTAAGCCAATTAAAACTTTATTAATAATGCACTGAACAAGATTTTAGTTGATAGTACAGAAATTAAGTAGAAATTTTAATAAAATTGATATAATATTCGATAATTTTAGAAAATACATATTTTTGAGGTTAATTGTGATGTCACCCCTACCACTTTTTAAACTGAGTGACGTCACCGTGCCTGCGCACGGGCACACCGTATTCTCCTTATACCATGGGTGATTCATAAGTAATGGTACACAGAACAATAGCAGATTTCGAACGTAAAAATATTGCGATTTGGCCAAACTTACCTTAGTCCAAAAGTTAATAACAACCAAGATACAGGGTGTCAAAGTTAAAATTTATTTTTTAATTTGCTTTTGTAATTTAATGAATTTTCATATTTTTCTTGTGAAAATTTATGAGTGGGGATTATTTGGTTTGAGAAATCACCTTCAATTTTGGTATAACTCCTAGAGGGCGCTACGTATGCTGCGTTTAATGTGTAAAGATGACCGTAACTTTTTGCCCGCACCCATATGGCAGATTTCGCTTAAAAATTATATTCTTCTATCATTTCTTAATAAAAAAGGTATACTTGCTTCAAGTCTCTAAATACAACAGTTTTTGAGAAAAGTGCAAATCAAAAACTCCATGCAAATTCACTATGAAATGTGAAAAATTATTTTTATTATTTTGGCGGCAAAATAGGGGTGACATCACAATTAACCTCAAAAATATGTATTTTCTAAAATTATCGAATATTATATCAATTTTATTAAAATTTCTACTTAATTTCTGTACTATCAACTAAAATCTTGTTCAGTGCATTATTAATAAAGTTTTAATTGGCTTAATCTAATAAAATAAGATGCTTTTTGTTAGTTGGTATTCTAACCTAAAATTAGTAGTCTATTTTTAATATTTTTTCCATCCTAAGCGATCTATCACAATTTATTTTCCTTTTACGACAGTCAAGAAACAACACCAGGCATATTAACAGTTGGAACTGCATCAGATCTTCAATTTCTACTGTTTCTGGAGGGAATATAACAACATCTGCTGTATTAAAGAAATTTCAAAATCTGTTGATTCTGTTGGGTTGAAATGTACAGAAGAAATACGTGCTATAAACAGACCATAGGTAATAAAAAGGATAAACCGGCGAAATAAAAAATTAACCTGCTATTTTTCATATTAATTTTATCGCTGATCCATATACTTTCGCGAGCTTTTCAATGCGGAGAAATGTAAAATACTTGATGTCAGTACCTTTTTGTCTTCGTGTAATAATTGTTACACCCAGCCACAGCACAAGCAAGCATGGTGCTATTCGTTAACACTATTAAAAATACTAAAATAAAGATTAAATGTGCGGAATGGAATCACAACTGACTTTCGACGTTTTTTAAACTGAGTGACGTATTGCGCAGTAGATACACAAATTGGACGGCAACCTGACATACAATTATCCTTATACTATGGAATCACCCTATATAATAACAGTTAAGTATAATTTTTGTGGATCGAATTGATTTTAAGTTATATGGTGTGGCTACAATTTCGTGGACACAAGCCTGTATCTATGTTATTACTTGACGGATCGTTTTATAATTTGGGCAGATCATATATCCCATGAAAGTGCATATTTAGAACCTAATAGATTACATTTTAATCATAGGCATGCGTTGCAGGAAATAAATAAAGGGACACATTTTTACGATTTTTTATTAGCGAATCGGATAGGAAAAAAAAGCGATGTCATATTCTTATTTATCACCCTCGAAAACATACCTAAAACAAGTTTCATCCAAATTCTACACAGGGTTGTTCAGAAAATAAAGAAATATATTTTCTCCCGTATGTAATTTCATGTTATTAATATTGTGTCCCATTTACTTCTTCTTTATGGCATGCGTACTACAGAAAAAAATAACAGAAAAATCACATAAACGTATTAACAGAAAAACAATTGACACTAAGAATCCATTTGGGGTAATGCTAAATTATTGAAAGAATTATATGAAACAATAGACTTTTTATTCTTTTCATTTTGTAACGAAGTGATTTTTTCATTACTAGTTCCTGTTTAAAATAATATTATTCGACACACCCCGTATAGAATTTAATTCTTATTTTCCACATTGTTATATTATTTTCTCCTGTGACCAGTATTTATTTTGATTTATAATATAACCAGTCCTGTTGTTAATAAAGCCGTAATTAATACAAAGCACCAGATAGTTGTAAATAATGTAGCTACCGAAATTATCTATTAAAAACCTGTTCTTAACAAAGAATTATGATCTGTACATTATTATCACCTGTACCCGGTTAAATAAGATAACCAGCCTGGCGGTTATTTAATTAATAAATAACTCCGAACTTAAGTGAACGCAAATAGAGCACAAATAAATAATATTCCGCGCCGATATCTGTCCCCGGCAATATCTACGAAGTGAACATTGAATCCGCATCAAGACCAGGAGTGAATGGCCAGTCTGCCTGCCCAAGCCGACGTGTGTAGATGTGGAACGCGGAGCGCTGAGCAATTTAGACGCTACATCAACGCCCAGACGTCCGACGTCCGTAATCGTCACGCTGTCACCCCACCACGACTTGCGGGTAATACATTCAGCCTCGCACCGGAGGGAACTCAGTCCTGCGTTGGCGACACGAGCGATCAGACGTGGCTACACCGAAAGTAAGTAATAATTGGGCCCGAATTTTGGCAAAGTTCAGCCGTGACGTATTCGATTCACTGCGCTGCTTAGTTGGCGTCATCCTTACTACTCTAATTACTAGGTAGGAGGTGTACGTTGCAAACTTGGCTATTGTAAAGTATTAATGAGTGTTTCTTTTAGTTTGTACCAGTCCAGCGTCCGTGCCAGTCATCGTTTTATTTTCTTTCAGCAGCTAGGCTAGCTATCTATCTAGGCTAGATAGAGACGTGATGCAGATCCTCTCTAGACAATGTAGATGCGCATAGCGTAACCTGTGTTATTAATTATTAATTTCTTTTCAGTCTACCGCTGTTCCACGCCCATTCCGGTAATAAAAATTTTCTGTCCGCAGCTAGGCTAGCTATCTATCTAGGCTGGATAGAGACGTGATGCAGATTCTCTCTAGACAGTGTAGATGAGCATAGCGGAACCTGTGTTACTAATTATTAATTTCTTTTAGGCCACCGCTGTTCCACTTCCGTTCCTGTAATAAATATTTTCTTTCAGCAGTTAGGCTAGCTATCCATCTAGGCTGAATAGAGACGTGATGCAGATCCTCTCTAGACAGTGTAGATGCGCATAGCGGAACCAGTGTTACTAATTATTAATTTCTTTTAGGCCACCGCTGTTCCACTTCCGTTCCTGTAATAAATACTTTCTTTCAGCAATTAGGCTAGCTATCCATCTGGGCTGAATAGAGACGTGATGCAGATCCTCTTTAGACAGTGTAGATGCGCATAGCGGAACCTGTGTTACTAATTATTAATTTCTTTCAGTCCACCGCTGTTACAGCCTCGATTCCTGTAATCTTTCTTTTCTTGCAGCTAAGACAGGCCAGCTATCCATCTAGGCTGAATAGGGACGTGACACAGATCCTCCCTAGCCAGTGTAGTCGCGCATAGCGTAACCTGTACTCGTACTAATCATACCTTGTTTTCAGGACCAGGAATCCCGAAGCTTGAAGGAGAGCCGCCTGACTATCACACTAATCTATGATATTTACTTTGTTCAGCCCATGCTGCGCAATAAGCCAAGTCTGTACACTGCACATAACCTGTTTTGATATTTGTATGCTTTCGGTGTTTGCTTCTGCTAATCCGGGTATCCGTACGTCGCTTTGCTGTGACCGTTAGTTAACCGCCTGCCCACCTTGCTAGAAACTTGCACTGTCGATCCGTAGTCTATGCTTTGGATTGGTGCTTTAAAGTAGATGTACATAGTGTAAATAGCTTTTAAGCCCTGTTACCTGTAGCCGTAATTAGAATAGAAAAGCTTGTAGCCCAGTAACTTTATTTTAGTCCTGTAAATATACCGAATAAATCTAATTGTGACATCAAACTGTGCTTTTTAATCCGAAACAAAGTCTAATTTTCCCAACGACCCACTGGAATATTCCGTTTCTTCACTGTAGCTGCCTGAGTAGTGGTGTTTCTGCACTATAAACGGAAACTGGCGCCCGAGTAAAGCACCGCCGACGCCTCGAGTGCCATAGTGACGCTTCGGCCATTTTGCCTACAAACCGAAGTACGTCACAATTTGTCATCATAACTGATATAATTAATTAATTAATTATTATACCAATGAATTCTTCTAACCTCAACATAACCGCCATCCAAACTGATGTTCGCTTCTACCCTTTTTCTAACATGACGTGTCACTTTAATTAGTGCGTGTTGTGATACTTTGACATGCCTCTGTAATTCGTTACCGCAATTCTCCCACAGTACGAGGCCAATTAACGTATACTTTGTTTTTTATGTTACCCCAAAAATAGAAATCCATCGGGGTGAGATCAGGGGATCTTGGAGGAAACTCTTGTGATGGGCTACGGGGATCAATCCACTTCATAGGAAAATTGGTGTCAAGCCAATTTCTAACCATACGAGTGCTGGGGCACCGTCTAACAAAAAGTGAAGGTTTTCTCTCACGTCTAAAGGTAAATTATCAAGAAAATCCAGAATTTCCATTTCAATTTTTTTTTAAGATTGATAAATTATTTTTTGAGTTTTTGAGAAAAGTGCAAATCAAAAACTCCATGCAAATTCACTATGAAATGTGAAAAATTATTTTTATTATTTTGGCGGCAAAATTCGACAATTTTTCGTTGAAAATGTTGTTTTCTGTTATGTAGTTAATCCCGTTTAAGTGGTTATTGGCGTTAAACAATTTCTCAAAATTTCAGACATTACAACAAAACAATTTTAACTAGTACGCATAAATAATTTTATTCCATGGTAAACAATGCATCACAAATAATAACAACAACATATAACAACGAATACTACAATAAATATTTAACTTGATCACTTCTCTCTTTTCAGAATTCGAAAAAAATATGTGGCGATCTCAGTTTTTAGGTATTAAAAAAAATTTAGAAAGAAATAAAAAACACAACACTTCTGCAACAACTAATTAATGTTTAAAATATTGGGTGTTTGACAGGTACTTTTTGTTTTTATGCATACTTGATAAATATTTATTTATTTATTTTATTATATTTAAAAAAATCAACAGGATTGGATGGCATATCAGTAGATCTAATTAAGAAATGTAGTAATGAAGTATCACCTATTTTAGCGGAACTCATTAATCGTCTTCCGTCTTGTCTGAAAATAGCAGCTATATTGCCAATATTAAAAAAAGGAGACTCCCAAAATATTGAAAATTACAGACCGATATCTTTACTCAGCATTTTCTCAAAAATTATTGAAAAAATACTTGCTAACAGAATTCACATCTTCCTAATAAAGAATAGTTCCATAACAGAATGCCAACATGGCTTCAGACCTGGATACTCTACGGAGACTGGAATAATAGAACTGACACAGCACATTAATAACAAGATGGACAGAGGAGAATACGTGGTTGCACTATCATTTGATTTGACTCGAGCATTTGATACTGTGTATAGTAAGTTTGTATCAGAAAAAATTATTAAGCTGGGACTTCGTGGATTTATAAATGACTGGATAACTTCATATCTTGAGGACAGGCAAATTGTCGTAAAAATTGATGATACGACCTCGAACGAATATGGTATAAATATAGGTACTCCTCAAGGGAGTGGTTTAGGACCATTAATATTTTTATTGTATATTAATGACCTTGTGAATCACATTAGTCATGGCAAAATATTTATGTATGCTGATGATGTGATAATTGTACTGTCAGAAGCTAATCCGCAGAAACTGTATGAGAAAATGGTAGTAATCATGGAGGAATTTGAACAATGGTGTACAAAAAACAGACTAATAGTAAACAATAGTAAAACAGTACTCATTGAGTTCAAAAACGCTCACAGAATATCACAAAATTTTAGATTTACTTTCAATGATGATGTAATCACCTCACATGATTCAATAAAATTCTTAGGCACCATTTTAGATACTAACCTGACATGGAGTGAACATATAGATTACGTATGTAAATAACTTAATAATAGTTACTATGTTTTACATTCGTTAAAAAGTTACCTAGATGTTGAGTCATTAAAAAATGTTTATTATGCTTTTGTTTATTCAACAATATCCTATAATATTACGGTATGGGGACAATCCTCCGATATTCAACGCGTGTTTATCTCACAGAAGAGAATAATAAGATTAATGTATAATCTACCATATCGCACATCTTGCCGCGACACTTTCAAACAGCACGCAATTCTTACAGTAACATCAATTTATATACTTAAATTGTTGTCTTTTATTTACAAAAATAGGCGTAAATTTATAGTAAACAGTGATCACCATAGTTATAATACCAGACAAAAAAATAACGTACTAAGCATAAACATGCTTTTTACGAGAAATCTCCAATATGGGCTGGATGTCAGTTATTTAATAAACTACCAAGTCGGATTAAAGAGGAAGGAACGCTTAATAAATTCAAGACATCACTAAAAAAATTATTGATAGAAGAGTCCTTCTATAATTTGAGCGAATTCTTAGTGTACCTTAACTCCAATAACGTGTATGAACATACAAATTTATTTTAAAATTTCAAATTTTAATATGTCATTGGTATTTGCATTTGGTTTTTTTTTTTTCTCCTTTTCTTTTAGCATCCAATTTTATAGCAGTTTTTAGATTAGTTTCTTGTACCTATGCTTAGATACATGGCAACAATATAATTATTCTAAGTTTAATGTAGTATCTAAGTTAAGTTTTAATAATACCATTTGTTTGTTTTCCTTTTGTTTGTTTGTTTTTATATATTAGCGTTAAGCTGACAATTTCTATACTTATGTACATAAGTGAAAAATAAATAAATGCATTGTTATTATTATTATTATTTGTCTTTATTTACTCTGATAATGCTGTATCTCAACGCATACTTTTAAAAATAATTTTTTACAGTGCATAATGAATACGCATAGAATTTTTGATTTGCACTTTTTTCAAAAACTGTTGTATTTAGAGACTTGAAACAAGTATACATTTTTTATTAGGAAATGATAGAAGAATGAAATAAGTGAAAGCTCCCGTATGGGTGCGGGCAAAAAAGTTACGGTCATCTTTACACATTAAACGCAGCATACGTAGCGCCCTCTAGGAGTTATACCAAAATTGAAGGTGTATTATGATTTCTCACACCAAATAATCCCCACTCATAAATTTTCAGAAGAAAAATATGAAAATTCATTAAATTACAAAAGAAAATTAAAAAATAAATTTTAACTTTGACACCCTGTATCTTGGTTGTTATTAACTTTTGGACTAAGGTAAGTTTGGCCAAATCGCAATATTTTTACGTTCGAAATCTGCTGCTGGTCTGTGTACCATTACTTATGAATCACCCTGTATAAATAAACAAAGCCGTGTCAGTTACTATGGTTACGGAAACAAGTACTTACTATGACTTTTTTTAAATTTAAAACTTTGTAATGCTTTTATATCTATCACTATTTGCTTATAATTAATTAATTAACTAACACAAAATGCGAAAAAGTAGTATAAACAAATCTCGTAAAAAAAGCAGTTTCACTAAACTCATATACCTAGTTTTTGAGTTACTCGCTCGCTGCGCTCGCTCGTACTCAAACACTATACCTATTCGTTTAGTAAAACTTTGCTTTTCTAAACTTGTTGTTTAATGTACTATTATTAGGTGTTAATTCAGATTATTAAGCACGCATAATGTATTGTATATTAATTCTATATTGTCATTTTTCTAAGCACAAGTAGTACATTTATTACATTTTAACTACATCATGTCGCCGGGTGTAAGCAACTCTCTTAACAGTGCGTGTAAAAGATGTAATAAAAATGTGGTTAGTGCTTTAAAATGTGAAATCTGTCATAACTTATATCATGTAAGTTGTGCTAAACTAACTAATAATGTAAAGTTTCTTAATGACAGTAAAATAATTTGTTGTGAAACTTCAAGCCAAAGTGACGACTGCATCTTTTTTGATGCCAAAGAGATATTAGCTAATATGGACTGTTCACGCCTGCTCGTTATTTATTTTCTATTTTTTTCAATTTTTTATTTTTTGTTTAACTGGCTAATAGTTGTAATTACCATTACCTGAATATATTTTAATTTTGTCTGTCATTTAAAATTACGCGCAATCGAAAGCTACTTCGCTATCCTTTGATTGTCAAAAGTTGGCAATACTGATGGTCAGTTACCGACTCGATGAAGAAGAGAGTGTCTCGTACGATTCGTACCGCATGCCGCTTGTTAATTTAAACTGTTCGCTCTCTCCCGCTATATTATTATACCGCTGTCTACCTACACCTACCGCAAGTTATATAACCCTACGTGCTGACCGCTGCCACTGAACAAAAGGTAAGTGAAGTACTTTCTCGTCAACGTTTTATAATAAATTTGTTAATTTTATTGAATTTAAAGCTATATCGATGATTAAGCAAAAAATATAAAAATTACAGTCCACCCATTAACGAACATGGACAATAAGGTAGATTTACAAATTTTTAATTACATCATTAAACAAAAGGACATAATCATCCAAGAACTACGTGATAAAATTACTTTATTAAACAATCATATGGATATTCTTAATAAATATCATTTAAACAGTATATCTCACGAAGGTGTACAAAAATCTAATCTTAATAGCAAGATAAGCACTATCTCTGAGACTAAAAAGGTGTCAAATAAAAATGGGCATAAAAATGTTTCAATGACTAAGGACGAAGGGAATCCCGCTAATTCCAGAATTAATGTAAATAAACAAAAAAAACATAATATCAAAAGAAAATTTAGCAACCGGAATTATGCAAGTTGAGAGCCAGTTGAAACTCCAAGACTGCATTAATCTATCTAATGACATTAATACACTCTCTTCAAAGTTACCTAATACTTCCACATATTCACAGAAAAAAGATGAATGGAGCGAAGTAGTCAAAAAAGACGTAAGAGGTCTATTGTGGTGGGCAATAATACGGAGAGTACGTCTGTAATCCCTGCCAAAAATGTCTCATAGAAACTCATTTAAAAGACATACACAAGAATCTATAAGATTTGTGTTGGATAGTGAAACCGTAATTTCATACAACTTCTCATTGAAGTTTACCAGTTTGTAATAGGCTTTGCATGTACATCTTTAATCAGTTTAACATGGCAATTCCATGAATGATTGCTATAGGTCTGTATAAGTTAACTGATGGGCAATATGTAAAGGGTAATTATGAGATTGTATGAGGAAAAACAATGGAATTGGCTGGGATTTATGAGAGTTCATGTGCTTTCAAAATGGTATGAATGATAGTTTATCTGGAAGTTAAAACTTAAATATGGATCTATGCAATTGTATAAGTTTCGTTTTTTGGTAATTATAAGATACTGTGAGAATGTATGTGAAACCACATGGAATATATGAGGATTGATACGTTTTTAAAATGGGGCATTATCCGAATCTGTGCGACTCTATTAGTATCTTTAATAGAAATTAGAATATCTTATGAGAATATATGCGAAAACTAAAATGGAATTTGGATGGATATATGAGCCTTGACATGACCTCAAAATGGTATGTATGAGGATCTACCTGGGAATCGACGTCCACATGATCTGCATCTATGCCCTGTCAAAAAACTCTTATAGAAATTTATAAAAAGAAATGTATTAGTTTTTATAATTTTTGATGTGTGTATTTGAAATATGTTTTTAATGTAAATTTCCCATACGATGTTCATTAGTATTGGTGAGTTTCTATAGTATATGAAAATAAGAAGTCTTCATAGGTTTTATAGGTGTTTATGCGTTATTAATGTAAATTCCAAATATAAAGTCTATAAGTACCGATAAGTTTTTGTAGTGTAGGTAAACAAGAGTCTATAGGTTTTGATGGAGTTAATACGCGAATTCCTTATATGGGTAGTGAGGAATAAAGTGTATAGTGCATCCCTCTGGCGGTCTTGGTACCCGACCTCCATTGGATTACACCTACAAATCCTGATTATTGGTAAAGGCTCAATCTCATTTGTCTTTTCCTCACCACCAGCCATAGACCGATTTCGAACTTGTCACGTTCTCCTAAAGTATACCATATATGGCAAACCAAATTAGTATAAGGCAACAATGAACAAGACAGAAGCGGTGAGGTATAAGTGTAGGTATCCCTCTGGTGGTCACTGCAGGATTAACGGAAACAACTATTCATATGTAGTGAATTAGTACCAATGAGTTTTTGTAGTATAATACGTAAATAAAAGTTTTTATAGGTTTTGATATGTTTGATACGTGTCCTTAATGTAAATTTCCCATATGAAGACTATTAGTATTGATGAGTTTTAATAGTGTATGTATGAAGTTTTTATAGATTTTGGTTTTGATGTGTAGGTAAGTATGTATAATGTGTTTTTAATGTAAATTCCTCGTATGAAGTCTTTATGGTAGATACGAAGTTTTTATAAGGCCCGATGTGTGTATTTATAACGTAAATTTTCTGTCAAGTCTATCGGTATATTATGTATAAATTTAGGTCTTTATAGGTTTTGATGTGTTTGATAGGTACGTATTCTTAATGTAAATTTCCGATATAAAAGCAATTAATATTGATGGGTTTTAATAGTGTATATGTATGAAGTTTTTATAGGTATTGATGTGAATGATGTGTATGTATGTAGAATATGTTTTTAATGTAAATTTCTCGTATGAAGTCTATACACATTTGTATGTTTTTATGGTAGACACGAAGTTTTTATAAGGCCCGATGTGTGTATTTATAATGTAAATTTCCTGTCAAGTCTATCAGTATAAGATGTACGTTTTTATGGTAGTTATTTGAAATACTAACGAAGTTTTATAGGTTTTGATGATGATAAAATGTTTTTAATGCAAATTTCCTGTCCTGTCCGCTTCTATTGTAAATAAGAGGCTTTTATGTTTAGATATATCTATAGGTATGTATCTATTGCCATTTTAACGCGACTTCCTCTTATGAAATCTGTATAACAGAATTCCTTAATAATGTTGCAGAAGTTCAATAAAATTATAACTGAACTGCATTGTAATACAATAAAATTCAATATAGTTCAAGTTATTAGGCATATACCTAAGTAGTAGTTTTTTAAAATTTATATACCTGCTATATCCACATAATTTTGTTTGAAATGCCCATTATATTAGAATAATTCTCGAATTTCATTGTTCTTCAGGTCTCATAAAAACTGATAAATATTAATCCATGTAATATACCTTATTAAACGCTTTTTAATACATATCATACAATAAATCTCCATTAAATTGAACATATATATATATATAAACTAAATTAACATGGCCCCGGTAAGTCATACCAAAGTAAATACCAATATATCCATATAGAAATGTGTATGCATTGGCCATTGGCCTACATGCTTTAGTATGTTTCTTAAATTTCACTATTCAGATCCCATAAAAACTGACAAAATTAATCGATGGAGTATATGATCAAAACTTTTTAATATGTGTTCCTATAAATCCATATTAAATTATCATATTAACTAAACCCATCAAGTTTTACCAAAATAAATACCAACATATTGTTGAGGGTTCAGGGAACAGTTTCTGGCCGAGCCAAGTAAAACACCTTTTTAACCACCAATAATCACTTTAATTACGAATCGAATTAGCTTGTTGGTTATACAGCAATTTAGTAACACACAATTTAGTTGCACACAGGGATGATTTAAATTGAGTTACAGAATACAGTGAAAAATGTTAGAATCTAAGTTACAACTAGACACAACCCCGACCGTGGCTACAAGTATTCTTTAACAAGGTTTTTTAGTAATCTCCCCGTTTCGTGAAGCTCCTGTAGTTTTAATGTATTTCCTAATCACGTGACTAACGCTCCACAAGGTGCAAAAACGACCAATAAAATATATTCATGACATAAAGTTTAACCAATAGGAAGTAGTACACGTACATTGCAATTATTGTGTTTTACAGTAGTTTACATGTGTTAACAACCTTCTTGGATAAGCATTCTTGTAATACAGGAGATTCAGCGAAAACGTAGGTAACTAGGCGCGTGTATGACATGATGACATGATGCAATAATTCTAATAAACTAAGTAAAATAGGAATATAATATATATCTAACACAAAGATACTTTTGGAACAAAAGGGGTGTAAAGTAGGACTTTACAACACTTCCCCCCTAATTTTGAAAATTGTACCTAGGAGTAGTGCAATTTTCACCCTCGCTCCGCGCCTCGGACATACCGATAGCTGAGGCTGGGTCATTAACAACTGAAGGTTGAGCTTGAGATTCACTGGAATATTTACGAAATGTAATACTCTTGCAAAATTTTATTATTTTAGGATGTACCACATAGCATATTGCTAATACTATTATAGACATTATTAAGGCATAACTAACTATATCGTGAATGGTGATAGATTTCAAACTTAAGAAGTGACCCGTGTTCATGAGGTCATCTTCCTGTATATTTAAAGAGTCTATATCTCGACTTACTTTAGCTAGTGTACTTAAATCGTAAGTATCAACTACTCTAGGGGTAGTTAATTTAGGAAAAGTACTGATATTTAAGTTTGAGAAATTAAAATGTATTTCATTTTTGATGTCCAGTGGCGGAACATAATTTATAAGGATTTCACTCGAGAATTGCTGGTGTGGCATAAGTATCATAGTTTTCGTATATGCTGAACAGTTAGAATTCATTTGAAATATTCCGGTGCCTTTTAATTTTAGTGAAACTCTTTGATTAATTGATCTACAGTTAATATCTATATATTCTTCAAAAGGAATCGTATATAGCCATGAATTTGCATTCGCTAGTTGAATAAAAATTGGGTAATCTAATTGCATTATTCTTTTCTCGCAAGACTTTGGGATTTCTAATGTAGGTACAAATAAATTTGATTCGCATCCCCCATGGAGATGTACTAACAAAAGTGGCTTTATCTGCTCACAAATATAATGATTTTGAATTGGACTTTTACATGTACTTAATTCAAAATTGCTTAGCATAAAATAATGCTGCTTAATAGAATCAATTATAAGATATGCATCTTGTGAAATAATGAGAGCATATTTGTTTTCTGACAATGCCCTGGGTAAACTGGAAATTTTCATAATGTCATACTCACGCTGGTTTATCAGTGGAACTAATAACACAAATGTTAACTTATCATTAAAGTAATATACGTTTGTTTCAACTAGATTATATAATACATGTGTATTTTCAGTTACAGGATTCACAGGAAAATGTAGTCCTTCCATGTAACTTTGAAGATTTGATAATTCTTTAGTTAACCTTAATGGACTTATAACAAGGGGATGTAACGATCCCTTAATTGCATATATAATAATATTTAAAATATTCTCTTGCTGCATTTTGAAGGAAATTTGTATTAAATCTAGCAATGCGACCAACTCGTTAATTTTTAACGCTATTTGAAATCTTACATGTATGTTAGTTTCATTGTAACTAAATTTATTTACAAAAATATTAAATGAATCTAATCGTTTGCTTAAAATATTCATCTTATCATAGAATTGAGTAGCAGATACATTGCTTGCATGAACAGTTCCTTTCACAATAGATGTTTGTTCCTTTAAAAGCGTGAACAAATTGCTTTGATCTAATTTGATCTTTTCTATTTGGCTATCATAATATTTAGCATCGTCCGCGTCTAAAGTTCCAAAAAGTGTTTTAGACACGGTACCAACTGCATTAAATAACCCTCTCTTTTGCTTATGGTTTTCGATACCTAGCATTTCTAAAATTAAATTATCTTGATTTTTTATATTTAATAAGGAGTATTCGATTGATTTATTAAATGAACCGCATTCTGTAGCTTCAACTTCGCGTTGTCTAGCTACGGAGCAAAGATGCTGTATTTCTCGAGAGTAATATTGTATAGTTTTAAATTCGGTGTGATAATTATTTAAATCTAAATAAGTTAGTAATTTCCATTTATCATTATATAAATTTAGTTGTCCTATCTTTTCATAATATAGACCTGGACTCGATTCAATTGGAGTAAAATTGTAATACATACTACTGGTAGTGTGTTTAATTATGAAATTTAAACTTAACAAAATTGTCCAAATGGAACGGATACTGGAAGGGCTCATGCTGGGTGGAATTTCTGTAACAAAAATAAGGAATTTGGATTGGGTGCGCTACTGACTATTTGCTAATTACTATTACTATTTTTCCTTGAAAAGTTTGAGGCGATTTATGTGAACTTTTGTAGGCTTACGTTTAAGCATAATTGTGCAATTTACTTCAGAATCTACTGAAATGACTTCAAAAGGACCTTGATATAGGGGTAGAAGTTTTTTTGTCTTTCCTACGACATTGGTTTCATTTTTTTACAATACTTTATCACCTACTTTAAGTATTAATCTATTTGAATTTTTGTCATAATTTATTTTCGAAGTATCTTTTCGTTTTAATATAGTTTCCCTTGCGATTTCATGAGAATGCTGTAGTCTTGATTTTAGCTCGCTATAATAATCATCATAACTATATAGAATTTCGGGGGACTTCGTTAAGGATGTAGGTAATACAGCTTTATTGCCATATAAAAGTTCAAATGGAGTGAAATTAGTTGATACATGTGGAGTGGTATTATAAGTAAATGTGGCAAAGGGCATAAATTCATCCCAGTTATTCATATCAGCGTTTATGAAATTACGTAAATATTCAACCAAAGTTCGGTGTGATCTTTCCAAACTTCCATTGCTTTGTGGATGAAAACTAGTGCATTGCAATTGTTTAATTTTTAATAACCGACATGTCTCTTTAAATACGTCGCTAAGAAAATTGGTACCTTGATCTGTGACTAAACTTTTTGGAATTCCGTATTGACAAATAATTTTGGTTGTGAAACTATACGCTACTTGATTTGCCGTTTGGTTGGGAATTGGGATGGCGATGGAAAATTTCGTAAGGTCATCCTGGAATGTTAGGAGGTACTTGTTTAATTTATCAGTTTCGTTTAAAGGTCCTACAATGTCTAAGAATATTTTCTCAAAGGGTCTAGTGGACGTCGTAGTTATAGTCATCGGTAATTTAGTTTTCTTCGAACATTTATTTTTTTGACATGCTTCGCATGAACGAACAAATTTTTTTATATCTCTATACATTTTGTGCCATTTATAAAATTGTTTGATACGGTTAAACGTACGATTTACACCCTGGTGTCCTCCCAGAGGCGTAACATGGTATTCATTTAAAATTTTGGTTATTTCCATTTCTGAAAGATTTTGTTTAATGTTGTCATGGCAAATTTGAATTTTTATATTGGAACCTTTAAAAATATAACGTAACATAATTCTGATTGTCGCGAGTTTCAGATGATCGTGTTTAAAATCCTTATGAGAAATAGCTAAATTTACAATTTCTTTTGAAAGACAAAATTCTTTTAACATTTGAAGAGAGTAAAATACATCTATATACTCAGACTTGTGAAATTTAGACTCTTTAGTGACGAGGTAGATAAAATATCTATCATCGGACTTTAAATAAGAGATTTCCCGAATATTTGAATTTTGCGCCTTAAGTTCGGCTTGACTGTCATGATAATCTGACAACGATGTGAAATTTCGATCTGTAAAATAAATAATATCTACGTCATTGGAACAATCTTCTAAACTTATGTCAATGTCAATAACATTAGGATTGGTTATGATTTTAGTTTCGATATCTTTCAAATATGTTTCATAAGAATTAGGATTATTTTGATTTGAAGTGGAAATTTTGCAAATTCGAGATAAGCAATCGGCATTTGTATTTTGCTTTCCCGGTTTATATATTACTTCATATTCGAATTCTTCTAGCTTTAATCTAAAACGCATTAATCTAGAGGAAGGATTGGAATGGGAGAAAATATAAGTTAATGGACGGTGATCTGTAACAATTTTGAATTTTCTTCCGTATAGATACGGCCTGAAAACTTGCGTTGCGGACCATACTATAGCAAGTATTTCCCTTTCTATGGTTGAGTAATTTTGTTCTGCTTTATTCAAAGTTCTGCTGGCGTATGCGATGGGTAAGTCTGAACCAATAATACCTTGACTCAGGACTCCACCAAGGGCGTATTGACTAGCGTCCGTTGTTAGAATAAACTCACGCTCGAAATCCGGGTACTGTAGAATGGGTGGACTAATGAGTGTTTCTTTTAATTTATAAAATGATTCATCGCATAAAGAAGACCATTTAAATTCTACATTTTTTTTAAGTAAATTATTCAAAGGATGAGCTAATTGTGAGAAATTCGGAATAAACCTACGATAGTAAGATGCTAACCCTAGAAATGATTTTAATTGCTTTTCGGTTTTAGGCGCAGGAAAATTTTGGACAGCTCTGATTTTTTCAGGATCGGGTTTTATCCCATCTTCTGAAATAACATGACCTAGGTAATTAATTTCTTTTCTTAGAAAACCGCACTTGCTTGGTTGTAACTTTAAGTTATTTTCCCGAAGCCTAGTAAATACGTCAATAAGCTTGCTATTATGATCTTGTAAAGAACTACCGTAGATGACAATGTCATCCAGGTACACAAAACATTTAATACCCTGTATACCTGTTAATACGTTATTCATTAACCGTTGGAACAAGGCTGGCGCTCCCTTTAATCCCATAGGTAAACGCTTGTATTGATAATGCCCATAGAATGAAAACCCAGTTAATGGTTTACTTTCATTGCTTAATTTTATTTGATGAAACCCATTAGCTAAGTCAATTACTGAAAAATATTTAGATTTGCCCAATTGATCGAGTATTTCCGTAATGTTTGGTAATGGATAAGCGTCAGATTCAGTGACGTCATTTAATTTGCGAAAGTCAACAACGACTCTCCATCGTTTGTTTCCGTCCTTGTCAGGTTTTTTGGGAACTATGAGGATTGGGGAATTATAAGGTGAACGACTCGGCTCTATAATGTCGTCGTCTAACATTTGTTGGACTTGTTTCTTTACTTCTTCCTTTTGGGACTCAGGAAGTCTGTATGGTTTCACGAATATTGGTTTTTTGGAAGTGAGGGGAATAGTATGGCTTACAGCGTCGGTATAGGTTAATGTATCGCCCTCTAAATAAAATAAATCATTAAATTCTTGACATATTTGGATTATCGAGTTACGTTCCTCAGAATTCATATGTTCAGTTGACAATTGGTTTTCTAATAAAGATATACGTTCACGACTACACGTATTTACAAAATGTATCATATGATAATTATCAAGATTGTCAAAATCTATATCTGAATAATTTATTTCTACTGGATTTTCTGTTGAATTAATTAGGCTGATTGTGCAATACCCCATTTTGGGTTCTACGATACAGTTGCTAACATGTAAACCTGGCCTAACTTCCTTTTGCAGGCAAAGTTTCGGATTTGTGAAATTTGTGTGAATTCTCGTTATAAATTCGGACCTGGCAGGTACAGTGATATTAAATGGACTAGTTAAACTAAATAAAAATTCTCTATTGGAAATTGGTAAGCTTAGTGTGGAAGTCTCGTAATTAATTTGAGTTTTAAATCGTGACAAAAAATCTTGACCTATTATTCCATGTGTTGAGATAGGGAAATTGTCTGGGACGATATGGAAAACGTGATTTAGTACAATGCCTTCAGCTAATTGAATTTTGCCATAAGAAATGCCTATAGATAAAACGAAATCATTAGTGATACCTTTGAGTTTGATTTTATGATCAGTGTATATTTCAGCGTCATCATCGACGTGACCTAATTTCAGAACACTTACGTCTGACCCTGTGTCTAATAGTAAATTAGCGGATTTGGATATTGACAATAGTAATGGAAGATTTACACACGATGAATTCACATTTTCGTTGGAGATAGTGAATATTTCGGCATTTGCATTGTCTTTAGAATTATTATTTGGATTGACACCAATTTTATAAGAATTAGAACTGGAATTCGTGAGATTGTGATAAGATTCGTGTGAAGAAATAGGATTTCGCAGATTGCTATTATTAATTATATTTGAACTTGAACTGGAATGAGATTGATGCATTAGCGAATTATTTGACTTACGTTGCGAATAGTTTTTAGTATTATACTCTTTGTAATTCAAGTGGTATTTACTACTACTCGTACTACGATTACTTTGTTTAGAATGCATTAATAGGCAGTTTTGATATCGCGGGCTCGAGTGACACTGCCTTGAGATGTACTTGGCCCCATATCGTTTCCCTGCTGATATCGTGTAGATGCCGAGGAATCAGCTGTATTATTTCGACGTGCATTCACACTTAGATTCTGCGGATTAGAATTAAGCTCAAAATTTGACGAATTGAAATTATTGTTTTGTCTTGAATTATTAAAATTTGACGACTGAAAATTATTATTTTGCCTTGAATTGTTGAATTTTCGTTTACGACATTCATCGATAGTATGCCCGTTTTTCTTGCAATAACGACATACGATTTGTATTGTATTTACATTTGCTTCCGTTTTTACATATCTATTGGGATCGGAATGGTTAGGATAACCAGGAAATCTTCGAGAATTAGTGAAACACTGGTCTGCTGTGTGATTCGGTTTTCCGCATTTAAAACATTTGACAGTTTTTTTGAAATGATTATTTTTTGAATTAGATGGTTGACTCTTGTACGTTTTATTATTGCGCTCCTCCTCACACGCAGCCTCTACAGCGTCTATAAGGTTATTGAATCGACTCGCCTTTATTATAAGTTTTATAGGATTTTGTAGTCCTTCAACAAAAGCTTTAAGAGCTGATTTTTGGTTCAAATTTTGTACAATATTACGCGCATCTTGTCCCTCGCTAGCTATACATGCGTCATTCAAATCGATAGTTATTTTCTCGATGCGATTGGCAAATGAACGAACATCCTCGTTATAATTTTGTTTTGACGCTAAAAGTTCGGTTTGGATTTGAGCTATTGTTCTACGCTCCAGGTACTGTTCTTGCAATATTAACTTAAAAGCAGGCCAGTCATTTACAACTTTGTACTTAATTATATTATATGCTGGACCTGATAATTTAGCCTTAGCGATATTAATAAACATTTGCTGGTTAGCCCTTGTTGTTGCAGTGTCCCAGATGACATCGCAGCATGACAAGAATTTGTGCAAATCACTTCTATTTCCATCAAATTCTGGAATCATTTTGAATGCAAAATCGGGGGAAAAAGTCATGTTTGCGATCTCGTCTGGCTGAACTGGTTGACGATTAGGCATAAGGGAAATAAATAAACAGTTCGAGAAAAGTGCAATACAAAATGAGAACTTAGAAGACTTACTACTTGACGATTTTATGCTGGTGGTGACAAAACTTCACGACACTCACTACACAAACACTGTAATCCAATAAGTGGTTTGCGGTAATTCTGCCCTGAGGGATGATGAATCCTAGGAAATGTCGCAGCTGCTACCCCAATTTCGGTATCCACGTTGTTGGATGAGTATTTTTTCGTGACGAGTATCCACGTTGATGTATTTTTCTTCGTTACGGGTATCCAGCACCCGTCTGACGTCGACTTGAAGGCTCAATGGAGATGCTGATGCTTGAAATGGAACTTGATAACTTGGTGATGAATATTACCACGGGGTTGCGCCTGAGGGTTAAATGTTGTTGACCTCTGCTCGTTCGCACAAAAGAACTGTTGCCCACTTCAACGTTTCTTTGAAGGTGCTCCAACACCAAAGCTTGGCTATTCGCTGGAAGCTACCCCACATCTGACACCACTTTTGTTGAGGGTTCAGGGAACAGTTTCTGGCCGAGCCAAGTAAAACACCTTTTTAACCACCAATAATCACTTTAATTACGAATCGAATTAGCTTGTTGGTTATACAGCAATTTAGTAACACACAATTTAGTTGCACACAGGGATGATTTAAATTGAGTTACAGAATACAGTGAAAAATGTTAGAATCTAAGTTACAACTAGACACAACCCCGACCGTGGCTACAAGTATTCTTTAACAAGGTTTTTTAGTAATCTCCCCGTTTCGTGAAGCTCCTGTAGTTTTAATGTATTTCCTAATCACGTGACTAACGCTCCACAAGGTGCAAAAACGACCAATAAAATATATTCATGACATAAAGTTTAACCAATAGGAAGTAGTACACGTACATTGCAATTATTGTGTTTTACAGTAGTTTACATGTGTTAACAACCTTCTTGGATAAGCATTCTTGTAATACAGGAGATTCAGCGAAAACGTAGGTAACTAGGCGCGTGTATGACATGATGACATGATGCAATAATTCTAATAAACTAAGTAAAATAGGAATATAATATATATCTAACACAAAGATACTTTTGGAACAAAAGGGGTGTAAAGTAGGACTTTACAACAATATACTTAAATGAATAAATTGCTTACTAGTATATAATGTCTTGTAGTTCGTCTATTCAATTTCATTACTTTTCAGATCCTATAAAAACTCACAAAAGTATTCGATGTAATACCTTATTCATACTTTTTAATATGCATCCTTATACGTTCCCATTAAATTATATAAACTAAACTGATATGGACCCATATGAAGTCTTATAAAAATAAGTACAAATATATCAATATAAAAATGTATAAAAGTCTACTAGGAACTCCTTATAGTATATCTTTTCAATTTCATTACTCTTCAGATCCCATAAAAACTCACAAAATTATTCGACGTAATACCTTATTCATACTTTTTAATATGCATCCTTATACGTTCATATTATATTATTATATAAACTAAACTGATATGGACCCATGAAGTCTTATAAAAATAAGTACAAATATATCATCATAAAAATGTATTTAAAATCTCTACCTACCATGAAAATTAGAACTGTATTGTTTTACAAAAATTTGAAAATCTATAAGAATCTCATGTTTGATAAAAACTTATAGAATCCGGTAAATTAATATAATACTATAAACTACCTTCAAAACTCATCAATCTATCATAGTTTCAAATCTAATAGGATAAGAAAGAAATCGAAACTGTAGTTTCTTTTAAAATCTCGTAAATTCTTAGATATTTCTTGTGTGATAAATACTCGGAGATAACTATAAGAATTTGATCTGTGTTGTCTTATTAGAACTCATTTCTTTCCCAAAATTACTTGTCTAATAAAAACTAATAAGTTACGATACAAATTATAACTTTTAAAATCTCATAAATTCTTAGATATTTTCTTGTGTAATAAATACTCGTAGATAACTATAAGAATTTGATTTGAGTCGTCTTATTAGAACTCATTTCTTTCCCAAAATTACTTGTCTAATAAAAACTAATAAGTTACGATACAAATTATAACTTTTAAAATCTCATAAATTCTTAGATATTTTCTTGTGTAATAAATACTCGTAGATAACTATAAGAATTTGATCTGTGTTGTCTTATTAGAACTCATTTCTTTCCCAAAATTACTTGTCTAATAAAAACTAATAAGTTACGATACAAATTATAACTTTTAAAATCTCGTAAATTCTTAGATATTTTCTTGTGTGATAAATACTCGTAGATAACTATAAGAATTTGATCTGTGTTGTCTTATTAGAACTCATTTCTTTCCCAAAATTACTTGTCTAATAAAAACTAGTAAGTTACGATACAAATTATAACTTTTAAAATCTCGTAAATTCTTAGATCTTTTTTTGTGCGATAAATACTCGTAGATAATTATAAGAATTTGATCTGTGTTGTCTTATTAGAACCCATTTCTTTCCCAGAATTACTTGTCTAATAAAAACTAATACGTTACGATACAAATTGAAACTGAATTAACTTATTAAAACTAGTAAATCTTTAACCGTTTCTAACCTTGTAAAATCACATATAAAACAAAAGAAATTAGAACTGCAGTGTCTTATTAAAACTGATGTATTCTTAATTAGCCCTATAAACTTATCAATAATCATATAAACTCTTAGAAAGTGTACTCGGCAAAAACATCATACTTATACATTACAGATTTAGCCTATAGGTTCTTAAAGATACTTATTAGTAGTTTATATTTTTTTATGAGACTTTATCAGGCATTTTTAGCAGGGATGGGTGTCCCGAAAACTGTTGATTTACATGTGTACCGAGTGGATACTCAAACAACAGTTAAAGAATTAACTGCTTTTTTAAAACCTAATTTCCCTGAGGTTATTTGTGCGTCATTACAACCGAAATATCCAGATCTGTATTCATCTTACAAAGTAACGATATTTGATGAACATTTCAAGAAAGCTATGGATCCAAAATATTGGCCTAGAGGAGCTTGTATCCAGCGTTTTTTAGTGATGCGAAAGAAGAAAATGGAAGAAAAAGAATAATTTTCAACCCTAATATTTTATTACTAAATGGTCAAAGTTTCAACTCAAGTAAAATTGACAATTTGTATATACTTAGATATATCCAATTATTTAAATTTAAACTTTTTATGTGTTAATGAAACTTGGCAAAATAATGACTCAGTTGGTGCTTTGCACATTAGTGGTTTTAAATTAATTAGTTTTTTCTGTAGAACCTTTTTTAAAGGAGGTGGAGTTGCCATTTGGGCTAAAAATAATCTTGATGTGAAATCTATTGACTTAAAAACTTTTTGTACTGAAAAGCATTTTGAGGTGTGTGCTTTAAGATGGAAGCACAACAATGTCAACAAGATAATAATAAATTGTTATAGATCTCCTTCTGGTGATCTTAGTTTATTTTTGGACAGAATTGTAGATGTATTAAATTGTTTAGTTAAGCCAAATGTTGATGTTATTATATGTGGTGATTTTAATGTTGACTCGTTCAATTATTCAAAAGATTTTAATTCTTTGTGTCAGGCTTTAGCTTGTTTTAATTTAAGATTGTAAAGTGGCCTACTCGAGTGACAGAAACCACCCTCTCTACGATCGACCACATTTTTATCAATTTTAAATCTGAGGGATTATGCTGCGTATTTGATAATATTATATCTGATCATAGAACCGTTCTTTTTTATTTAAATATGAAGGAATTGGCGCATGATAAAATTATAAAAAGCACCTCATTTCTAAAAAGAAGTTTTAACGAAACTGCAATATTGAATTTTGGTGAGGCGATTCGTAACGAAAGTTGGGATAGTCTTTTTAATATAAAAGATATCAATGAAGCATTTACTTATTTTAATAACACTTTTATTTACTATTTTGAGCTGTACTTTCCATTGCGAAAATTTTATAATAATAATATAGCAACAAATAAAAAATGGGTAAATGATGAGGTGAGAGTTTCTAGTGCACGTTTAAAAGATCTGTTTATTTTACAAAAGAGTTTTCCTGACTTGGCCGTTGTTTATAAGAGTCAGAAAAGAATTCGTCAAATTTTGACTGAAAATACTTAAGCTTGTTATCAAAATAAAATTGTTAATTCTGAAAACCAGTCTCGGTCTGCTTGGAAGGTTATGTCGGAATTATGTAAACGGAATAAAAACTATAATAATAACATTGTAATAAATAGGGATGGGGTTTTGTATGAAGAGCCTAGAATAATTGCGTCGCTGTTTAATGATTTTTTTATAAAAGCACCCAAAAATATAATTGATCAAATACCGAAATTAAATAATGCATCTTCTAGTAATAATAATATAACTGTTCAAAAAAATTCCCTATTTATTAATCCATTTACCACGGAAGAGATGTTAGATTTACTGACAAAGAAATTAAAAAATAAGAACTCTTCCGGTACAGACGATATTCCTATGTTTTTGATCAAACAAGTTTTAAATTTTATTATTGAGCCAATTACATATCTTGTGAATATGTCTTTTGAAGCTGGAACCTTTACTGATAGTTTGAAAACTGGAAAAGTTGTTCCTGTTTTCAAGAAAAGCGACCCAAATTCACTAGAAAACTATAGACCAGTTACAGTGCCTCTAGGTTTCTCTAAAATAATAGAATATTGTTTTTCGGATCGATTGTTAAAATATCTAGAAAAATATCAAATTTTGACAAAAAATCAACATGGATTTCGTGGTGGCATGTCAACTACTACGGCCATGCACTCACTTTATGAGAATATTTTAGATTTCCTTGAAAAGGGCGAATGTCCTGTTGGGATTTTTTGTGATCTCAGCAGGGCATTCGATTGCGTCGATCATAAACAATTAGCGTCCAAACTTCATGATTATGGAGTAAGAGGTGTAGCGTTAAATTGGGTTCTGACTTTTCTTGAAAACAGGAAACAATCTGTTAGTATAACATATAACAATCAAAACGGTTTTGAAAGAGCTACCTCTGATTGGTCTTATTTAACAATGGGAGTACCACAGGGTACGGTCTTGGGCCCTGTGTTATTTTTAATATATATTAATGAAATAGATTCTCTTATCTTCTGATGCACATTTTACGATATATGCTGATGACACATCTTTAATAATTTCAAATAAGACCGACGAAATTTTAGAGCTGAATTGCAATAATTTATTTAATAACATTAGTGAATGGTTCGGCCTAAATTCATTTTAAGATTTCATAGCAGCCAAAAACACTGTGAACTGCTAAATTTTAATATAAACAATAGTACCTTAAGTAATACAGCAAAAACAGCTAAATTCTTAGGTCTGCACGCAGTTAGACGAAAACCTTAACTGGAAAGTTCAATGTGAAGCCGTAATTTCAAAGCTTGCCTCCATTACCTATTTAATTCGAAACCTAAGAACGGTTCTTTGTACACAACAACTTCTTTGTCTGTATTACGCACAAGTTGAATCTCGTCTAAGGTACGGTGTTTCTGGGGGAATTCCACTTATGCGTCTTTAGTTTTTATCTCTCAAAAACGTGTTTTAAGATGCATTGCTGATGTTTCACACATTCGTGTAAAAATATTTTTAAAAATTATGAAATTCTAACTTTGCCAAGTTTGTATATTTTCGAAATGTGTATATACGTTTTTAGAAATAAGAAAAATTTTATTGTAAATAATCAATATCATAATGTCAATACGAGGCAACAATACAATTTTCACGTCCCTTTTGCCAGATTGAATACTACTTTTAAATCTCCTAATTGTGTAGGGCCCAAATGTTTTAATATGTTACCTGATGACATCAAGTTAATCAAAACTGAGCGCTTATTTAAAATTAAGCTAAAAGAATTTTTAATTTATAAATGCTTTTATTCTGTATCTGAGTATATTGGTGTAACCTAGTTTGTAAGTTTTGTGACTATTCCTATACATGTATTGTCAGAAGGAAAATAAATTATTATTATTATTAATATTATTATTATTTAAGTTCATTTAGTTGTTTTCTCACCTCTTACCTACCTAAATATTTTAAGTTGTTATAATAATTTTTGTTCCCAAGTAAATTAATCTTTAAATGTCTCTGTTTTATTTTCCATGTTAAAATGATAATATTTACGAAAAAGTAATAGGTATCCTAAAGGTTTTGTAAACACAGTGTATATCGTCAATAGTCACTGATCGGCACTGCTGACGTGAGTGACGTGCATATTGCACACACTTAAAACGGTAGCGAAAACAACGAAGCGCTGTACAAAAATAATAAAATTGTATTTCTTATGAGGATAAAGCAAGGCAGATATTTCTTTCACTAAAAATTGCTCCATTCTTTTCTGCATATTTCGTATCATAGAAGTATGCATCTATCTGTAATAGTTTTCAAAATCACTCAATGCTGAAATTTACATTGCACTTTTCTGACACGCATTGTTTAAACAATTTCTGTAGCATTTGTTAATTAAAATTTCGAGAATAACTTATCAACACCTGAATCTAGAAAGAACAAACTTTCAATTGCTTTGAAAATCATTAAGAAATATTAAAAATAAGCCTGGGAATGCGGTATAAAGACAAAATTAATAAATTTTCAGTTATCTAAAAAATTTGGGAAATTTTTTTTTTACGCTTTTTTGCAATTGCGAACAAAATGGCGCCTTCTATATTTAGATGCGCAAGGTCATTCCGGACAATGTATGTACATATTTTTTCAAAACTATATCTTCGAGTGGTTGGGTGTGACTTTTTAGGAGCGTCTAGGATGCTAGATTACTGACTAATAAAAGTGCTGCCATTTAAAATTATTTTTGAGTGTACAGGGTGTCAACTCTAATTTTGCCCCCCCTTCTATTTCCTTATTTGTGAAGATATTTTAAAATTTTAAAATGTAGCCTTATCAGACATTTTCCGAATTTTTCAAATATAATATTCAAAATTACCTAGCGCCAATACATACAGGGTGGTGAAAAGAAAGTTGATTTTTTTAAATGGAATACCCTGTATATTTTTTGACAGGTTTGTAGTACTCTTTGAGCTGATTTCAAAAATGTATAACTCCCTTGGGTTTAGATCAAAATCGGTCAAGATATTCAAGGATAAACATGACAAATATTTGTTTTCACACTTTCGAGGTGGCTTGGCATTCTGACTTAATTGTTGATTTTTAGCTGTCAAAATAATTGACTGTGAATGTTATTGTGACTGTAATTTTTACATTGTTCATACTATATATATGTATAATGTTTTGTAGTATTTAACTTGTATATAATTAACGGGCAAAATGGGATATTCTGTAGAAGAAAGATGTGCAATGGTCGAAATTTATCTTTTGTATAATAAAAATAAAAATCAAGCTGCAGCATATAGTGAATTTGTTAGATGACTCTCCAGACTTCGGGTCCCTGCAAAACATACTTTCAAAAATGTGTATAATAAATTTCGAGTAAATCATGGTGGTTTTTGTTTTCTATTTTGTTAAATAATGTAAAATTAATTTTTCTGTTAAGGGGACTATTCGAACCAGTGTTTGTAAGGTCATTTGTAAAAATGTTTTTGTTCCATACGGCTTAGCCAAATTAAACCAAATTTGAAACATCGGTAGTTGAAGGTGTACTAGAGGAGGAGTGGTTTATTAATTTAATTAATTTTCATCACAAGTGTGAAAATTTACACTGTTGCCGCGACTATAGCTCCTTAATTATGACATAAATTGGTAAAATTGAAATCACTCCTTCTAGAATGAACCTTTGTGATTATGCTCAACAAGTTTCAAAATTTTATTCCGAACCGTTTGATCAAAATGATTTTTTTAAATATTTACCTTTAGCAATAGAAATTGGACCAGGAGGTGGTGCCTCTCGTGGTAGAAACATCAACTAAGTCGGTTATAAATCAAGTACACTCAAGCGCAAAATTAATCAGCAGTACATATAAGAATACGGCCGACGGCCAACTCCTTAGAATGTATGAAAAACTGTTCATATAAATTGGTTAACATTTTATAATTATTATAATAGGATATTGGATAATATAGGAAATTATAAATAATTATTTCTTTGTTTTTATGTAACAAATACAAAACAATAATTCTACATTGATAATTTCATATAGCGTAGGTATGTTTGTTACACGTATAATGGCTATACGTTACCTGAATACATATATAGGGTGAGTCATTTAAATTTGCATTTTTTAAAATATGTTTCACACAAAACTTAATTGGTTGGTTTCATGAAAAAACATAATAGCAAAATGGTATTATTAATTTTTGAATTTTTAGTGCCCATTAAAAATTAATATTTTCTCAAAAGAAAATCGTTAATGCGGATTGTATCATATAATGCTGAAATTTTTTAAAGAATTAAAATACCTATATAAAATTTCAAAGCTTTCCAGGGGACGTCGAGGGTTTCCCGTTTTTTTTTTCGTAAATCAGCCAAATTTTTGTTTTGTAAATATTGTCACTCTCATCCCAGACATGAAATAAATTAGCATGAGTTCTGTGTATTTTTAAGTTGAAATATAGTAGGTATACTATTTTTACTGATTCCCGTCTGAAAGACGCAAAAAATCCATGCAATTAGGTATTCTTTGGTTGGGAAGCCACGAGGTAACGCACAATTGCTGTGCTTAGTGTAGAGACACACGAGCGTTGATTTAACTCACGTCTAAACGTGCGTTTATTATGAATGGAAATGCAATGAGTGGTAATAAAGTCCGGGAGACTCGAGCGTTAAATAACACACGCGTCGTGTCCCGGTTTTATAGTGCATAATATGTAGCCGTGCTTGGTTATGTTGATAAGTTAGTGGTTGATTTACATAATCGAATACGTAACTAAATACGCAGAAATTCTTAATTTGATAGACAGGTCTCAAATAAGTATTTTGTGTTATAATAATGTATTGTAGTGGTTGGTGACTTTTTGTATATAGCGGGGGATTCTTCATTTAGGTTCGTATTTGTACCCCTGCAATTAAGTTATTCTACAATAATTAATTGGATTCGGAATAACGTCATTTTAGTCACGAGTTTTATTAATCACGTGCGAAGCGTAGCGGATCGAGTGTTTAATAAAATGAGTGACTAACTATAACAAGTTTATAAAACGAGTTGGTTGCATACTATACTTTTTCTACGACAGCAAATATCTAAATAAAACATTTGGAAATTATTTTATTCCATTTATTATCATATCAATAAACATGGTAACAGTGCAGTAGAGTTATTTTGATAGATTGATGACTTGTGACATGGGCAATTAACTTGATTTTTGCCATTGAAAAATCTAGAACTAAATTCACCCTGTGACTAAAACACACGAAGCCACAGCTTGTCAAAAAAAAAATTGTTTTATCGGTTTCAGGATATTAATCCTTTGTTTACATATGCAAAAGTAGGCTGATAAATAAGTCATAACTAAAGTTGTACAGTTATATTTATTGCTTGTACGGTAATATTACAATACAGATGTCAATAACTGTCAACAGATGAAATAATAAATAATGAAACTATAGGGCTATTTATTAATACAAACAGACAGAAAACTCCAAACAATAATAATTAAATACTGAAATCCAACTGAAATGTATTGTCAGGCAATCGAAGGTCCATTTTTATGTAGCCGTTGTGACATTAAAAATGTAAACATTTATGTAATATGAAAAAAGGTAACAAATAAAAACAAACAAAATATAACTGTAACCATGGCGACAAATCAACCCATACAGACTTGACCAACTAATGAAATGAAAACGTTATTAATAAGAGAATATCAAAAGGTAATATCTATTAATAATGTCTTTATTTTTTATGAATCATAACAGCCTTAGATGTCTTAAAATCCTCGCTCTACGAGCTCGGATTTCAAACCAACATCTGCGGCAGTTATGATAGTCATAACATTCCTTGATATGTTAATAGCTATTACCGTACACGACATGTGGACATCAATCTGAAAATAGTTACAAACAATTCCTGTGGTATCTTTAACCGACTCGGTGGCGTAGTGGGCTAGAGCATGAGTGAAGGCATGGCTCTGGTCACACTGCCTATCGTGTCCTGGTTCGAGGCCGGGAATCAGCAAATGGCAATGTCGGTGGGTATGGATGTTTGTCTGCGTTTTTCAAATGTATAGCGAAGTGACACAAACGCCGCGAACAGCTTGTCGTAAAATCTGTTGCTGTCGCAGGTCGCAAGTATGGCCAGCTATTAGAATCCTTGTAAAGTAGACCACATCTTTATAATTTGATGCCGATGAGAATTTAAAACATCAACATTTTTTATGTGCACTATAAAGATGTGGTCTACTTTAACACATTTCTGCATTCGTGGCAAGTGCCAACGTTCGTGTATCCGCGACCGCAAGCATGTATGCGGGCTTACTTGCCTCAAAAATTATACATTGAACACGTTGCAAAATGTTTATCCTTTTATTTTTATCCTTTCTTCATTGTCTTCAAAACTATAAATAAACTAGTCATAGAAAAGTGCATACTTGTGACTTGTGGTCTATTTAATTTTAAAAAACAAAAAAATTTTATTTTTTTTTGTGAAACTGTAAGTACAAGTACAAGTATAAAATCCAATAAACTCTACTAGTGCGTTTTTTATTTGGCTTCCCATTAAAAAAAATTCGGTCCAAATCGAAACTAAAAATTTTCTTTTTTGCTTCCAAACAAAATGAGACGCTGTGAAGATGATAACTAGCGATTATGGAAAAAAGATCGAATTATCGATTACGCTTGACGCTTGACAACTTAATACATATTTCATTCTCAGATTTTTTGTTATTATTATAATTATTATTTGATAATAATTATTAGTGATAAAAACCACATTATTATTATTATTACTATTCCACTCTGCATACAAAATCCTATAGGTAATTCTTCCAAATAAAAGTCAAGATAAACACTTTTTGACCTGAGTGTACAATTGCTCGAGAACTATAGGTTTTATGGCTTTGCTCTATCCCGTCGTAATGTGCGGCTAATTCACGTATTCTGATACAATAATGTTTTCTACACGATTCCCATTTAATTTATATAAGTTTGTCACGCTCCGAATGGCGATTACCCGTTCTATGCCTTCGAAGCGATTTTGCGACTAGCCGCCTTAATTGTTATTTTTATATTTTCTTAAAAATCTTTTCTTTGTTAATAAAATACATGTTTGATCTTAGAGAGATCTTTAAGTATTTGATATTTATTTCTAAGGAACATTATTTTGACATCTAAAAGTCAACAATTAAGTCAGAATGCCAATCCACCTCGAAAGTGTGAAAACAAATATTTCTCATGTTTATCCTTGAATATCGCGACCGATTTTGATCTAAACATTCTAAACCCAAGGGAGTTATACATTTTTAAAAGCTCAAAGAGTACTACAAACCTGTCAAAAAATATACAGGGTATCCATTTAAAAAAAATCAACTTTCTTTTCACCACCCTGTATGTATTTCTCATGTTTATCCTTGAATATCTCGACCGATTTTGATCTAAACCCAAGGGAGTTATACATTTTTGAAATCAGCTCAAAGAGTACTACAAACCTGTCAAAAAATATACAGGGTATTCCATTTAAAAAAATCAACTTTCTTTTCACCACCCTGTATGTATTGGCGCTAGGTAATTTTGAATATTATATTTGAAAAATTCGGTAAATGTCTGATAAGGCTACATTTTTAAATTTTAAAATATCTTCACAAATAAGGAAATAGAGGGGGGGGGCAAAATTAGAGTTGACACCCTGTACATGGTATACCATAAATCCGCCATTTTCAAACCGCTAAAATTCATTTTTTTCAAATGGTATATAGTTCCATAATTTAAAAGCTTATTTAATATGACTGATGGTCGAGATGGTAGTGTACCTGCCTCTCATCCAAAGGTCCCGGGTTCGATTCCCGGTCGTAGCAATGGAAAATACTGTGAGAGGGATGTTTCCATTATACACGGATATTGAATGTGTGTCCCTTGTCTTTAAATGTGTAGCCTCCTCCCTCACAAGGCTCCTAGAGCCTTCTGGGATAAAAGGGGTCGTAATTACATGTGGTGTATAAGCTTTCCAATGATACCATATGAGCAGTCTCTGAAATTCTTATTAATGATTAAAAAACGTAGAAATTTTAAATACGTGAATCAACTTAATATTTTTATTCTTAACGTCTAATAAACAAATTAAAAACCAAACATTTTAACTGAATTGAATCAATTTAAAAGAAATTTTATTTTAAAACATGTTCAAAATAGCTCCCGTTCTGCTGAATGCATTGTGGTCGATATTTTATTGATATTCGTACTTTAGCATTACCATCATCGCAAAAAATTATTTGTACTCAAAATACCTTGTTAACCCTTACTTTGCCCTAATATGAACATCTTACATAAGAGTAATTTAGATAAAAAAATCAACTAATTATACTTTAAAAGACGATTATTATCGAATCCGTTAATAGGCTAATCTATTTTAAAAATATTTAACGTATTTAATAAATCACAAAAATTATTAGTCAAAACGAACTAACCGAGAAATCGGACAAGCTGATTATGTTTATTTTTAAAGAATATCATCATTTCGTTTTGATTCTCAATTAGAACAGACGCCGGATCTAATGTATTTAGATTTCCAGTAGGTACTGTTAAGAATTACCTGACAATTCATAATTTGAAGTCAAAACTATAAAAAATTTACAAGTAAAAAAGTTGCGGTAATTTTTACCCCCCTCCCCTACAGCTTGACCCACCCTTGGTAAAAAATTTGAAATGATATTTACCTCATTTTGTTAGGCTTAGAAAGTTTAGTGGATGTGCAAAATTTCATTACTTTAACTTGAACAGTTTCGGAGATAATAAATAAAAACCGTCTTCAGGGGCCCACATTTAGGGGCCTGCAGCTCTCTTAGGAAGCATTTTGGTATAGAGATAAGTTTGGTCCAATCGATTTATTTTGACGTCGGGAATATGTGGCTTCTTTTTGATTACTTATTTCTGGGACACCCTGTATAAGGGAAGTTCCATTTGATAAAAATGAGTTTTAGCGGTTTGAAAATGGTGGAATTGGATCGTTGACTGTACATACCCTGTACATTTTAAATAAACCTAATAATGTCTAAGTTTTAGTACATACCTTGGCCACTCGCATGCCTGAATTTTTGAATTATCTCCAAAAATGTAACTTTACTGATTTTTCTCCATATCGATGACTTTTCATTAAATTTTATTAAAACGTAAATAACTTGGCAACGTTGTATCTGATATCAAAGAGATTCTAATAATAAAAAAATTTGCAGGGCGTTGCATTAAAAAAAGTCCGACTTCGTTTTCGTTTTTAAAAGGTAGCACATTTACGATAGATTTTCAAATATGTCTCCATTCTTCAGACATTTTCTGGCTTGTTTGCGAAGAGAGCGTGTTGCTCGCCCGAGTTTCTTGTTGTTCCCATATGTGAGCTGCAGCATTCATAATACGAAAAATTAATGCATCGTGATTGTCCGCTTTTAATTTATACACTTCATTCCTCAACCATCCCTACAAACAGAAGTCTGAAGCTGTGAGGTCTAGGGACCTCGCTGGCTTTAAACATATGCTTTTCCAGGACGATGGATTGGTCGCAGTGGTTCTATTATTTGGCCGGCAAGGTCTCAAGATCTCACATCTTTAGACTTCTGTTTGTGGGGATGGTCAAAGAGTGAAATGTATAAAGCAAACGAGAACAATCGCGATGCATTAATTTTTCATATTAGGTACGAATGCTGCTCACATAAAGGAATAACAAGATGAACCTCGGGCGAGCAACAACGTTCTCTTCGTATCGAGCCGGAAAATGTGTGGAGTAAAAAGTCCATGTAGACATATTTGAAAATCTATTGTAGATTGAACGCTAATAAATTAAATTTTATGATTTTTCCTTATTAAACATTTAAGACGCTGTAACTCGAAAAAATATAAAAAAACGGATTACGACTTTTTGGTTTTTCAGCCATATATTTATTTGTACAACATACTCCTTTGGCACTTTCCTCCCGACTCGCCCTTTATAATAGCGTGCTCAAAGTGTTTTGAAATCAGTGATTACTCTTGTAATTTAAAACATGAGTTATTGGAATCCGCTGCACAGAATTACCGGTTGATTAATCCAGTACTGATACCTACTGAAAACCATCTTTTTTTTTACAACTGCTTCTGAAAGATACCAACGGATAGCAAAGGGAATGCAGTTTTTTAAATAAGAGATCATTCAAACATATCAAGTGTCCTTGGCAATAATGCAAAAAATTTATCAAAGTGGAAACCCATATAGGTAGGTACATATTAATGTGGCAATATTAACTTATCTTAACTTATTTAACAGTTTTTTTGATAGTAGAGATATCGGTGAGATGTTAATCTTAATTGACAGATAAAAGATGAATCTACTTATAGAGCAAGAGCTGACAGTAAAAAGTTGAGCCGATAAACTGTGTTACGTTCATTTTTGCCAGCGAACGTAACATGGTGTCATAGAACACAAATGAACAGTTTTTCTAGTGTGCTACTACCTATAACATTAGAATTGTTTTAAATCTAATTTGCGAGTTTCAGATTCTCCAGGGGACTTCCACTAAACGACCTGCTGTTCCATTGCTCTTTATATTTCACACTCAGTATAGAATACAGGAAGAACATCAATAATTAGCGACATTTTAATTTCACTGAAATCCCCCATAAGTTCACCACTCATACAATTAATTCTGTGTTTATTCAAACAATAAGGTAAGTTGGTATGCCTCCACATTAATTATAGCTTATGCATTATGAAATGAACATATACTGCTGATCAATTTTACACATTATTGAGTCATTTGAACTGTTGAATAAATTTAATTACCTGAACAAAATTATTATTGTCAATAAGGTTTTTTAATTGGGAATTACAGCAGTTGGTACGACTGGTTACACCGACCTGAAAGTCATTTTGCTCCCGCGGTTCGCTTCGTTTCCGTGTCGCCTCAGCCCACTACGTACCGAACCATCGCCGAGACGTTTTTAAAAACTCCATTTACGGTGTTGAGGTAATGAAATCCTTTTGTATCTTTTCAATCCTTAAATATTACAATAATAATTGGTCATTAGGTAAATGTTTATTTTAGTATTTAAGTACAAGAGACCGTAATATTGTTACCAAATATTCCCAAGTGATTTTGTATCCGGTATTCTAATTGTTTTAGAAGAATTAATTTAGCCAAGATAGTAGGTTTAATTTAAGAAATTAATTTTGAGAATTTTTTATATTCTGGGTAAGGGTGGCATTATAACTATCAGTAAATTTATTTGGTATTACGATAATTTATGGAGTGAATAAACACTAAAAATTTATAATGCACATCGAGTGCCCCTATTAAATTTTATATATGAGCAGTGGATTAATACTGGGCAATTTCAGGGAATGGAGTCCCTAACAGAATTTAATATTTTCAAAATATTTTAGAATGGTTTTCATTATTGGAGAAATATTTTCAATATTACTATAATATTTACAAAATATTAAAAAAAATATTTTGCATACACTATTTTAAAATTGTTTTAAAAACGTTTGAAAATGTTTATAAAATACCATTAAAACCTAAAGAAATATATTTGGAAAAAACTTTTTTGTATAATTAATTAAATATTTTAAAAATATTTTCCATTTAACCTCTTTATTCATATACATACATTTTATTTTTATTTTAGAACGGCTTCAATAAAATTAAATTTTCTTAATTAAGAATACACACAAAAATTTTAATAAAGAAAATGTTAAAAAATTGACATTTTTTTAAATAATTTTGTGCTTTCATTTGTTCGTGTAAACAAGCAGGCAGTAGCAATAAATTATTTTTCACGTGACAAACACAATTACCGAATTATACCGAATCAGGAATCAGTGCAATCTTTGTTCAGCGTTGAGCGTTGATATTATACACACCGCTACCTATTCGTTCTTTACTAAAAATGAGAAGTAGTATGGGCGAGTTGCTTTATTCACCGGTGGATCCATCAGATGTGTTTTATCTCGTTCTATCTTCGAGGTTAGAACGAGACAAAACACATCTGGTGGATCAACCGGTGAGAAAAGCAACTCGCCCTTTGTATTTGAATTTGCCACGTATTTTTAATATCGTGTGAGACCAAGAGATGGCGCTTTGCGATGTGACTATAATAGCCTTTTCTTTCGACACTGATAGTCGGATCAAAACACGTTATGATCCGGATAATAACCAATAGGAATTGAGTAGCTTTCAAATACTTCATTTCCATTGGTGCTCTTCTGATCTACTCGAAAGAAAATGGCAATGAGCGGATCCTTGCGCTAACTAACTGCTCCCATCTCCTCTCTCCTCTCTCTCTCTGACTGTGCCTGTCTCTCTCTCCTTCTCGTGGTGGACCGATTCTATATGTTTTGTGGTGGACCGTGGTGGACGCTATTAAACCATTAACGTAGTTTTGCAATGTTTCTTTTTGAAATATTATTTTATACTCTTGATAGTGTGTGTGAATAATAATAGGTATGTATATCTTCTTATGTACGTAATAGAATTTAAGTATAACGTAAATATTTCTTGAACTAGTTTGAATTTGTAGATTGAGGTTAAAAAATGCCGAAGCGTGCGTATAAACCTAACCCCTTCAAAAAGGAAGTATTAGCGTACGCCTTTCACAGATTTTTTAGACGATGAAACCCTGAAAGATGATTGCTATTTGCCAAAAAATTTAGAATCCACTTTCAAAGTTGAAGTTGAAAATTGAACTAGGTAGGTACTCCACAACAAACCCTGTTATTTATGAAATCGATTGCACTTCCCAATTTTTTTTATTTTAGGCAAAATAACTCTCATTTATAGGAGGTGACAGCATTAAGGAAATGGCGATAAAGCTTACGTACCAAATCATTTCCAACAAACTTGCTGCCTACTATAGCTGGAAGGGGCAAAAAGGCAAGAAAGTGTTCAAGACACTTAATTTATCAACACTTGTTATCAGTAGGTAACTGATTCCTAACATGTTTTTAATACAGGATTGCGATAACTTTTAACTGTTTTTAGAAACTATACGTTTACGATTAAATACTGCAACCGAAGCAGATATAATCACAAGAATTAGAAATTGGCTCGTACAGGCAAAATTTAGGGAACCACTCAAAAACAAAAAAAGTGAGCAGAGGTAAGATACAAAATAAGGCTATTTTCCCATATTGAGACAATGCAATTGCGATTTCACTACAGAAAAATAGAAACCAATTCATATAAATATTATCCTTTCAGCCAGCAAGCAATCAAATAGTTTCAGTTTCTCATACCAAAGAAACCAGTTTCAGACAAAATGCCTAAATATAGTTATATTTTGAGGCTTTACAACTAATGTAGCTGATTGCCTAGTTTACTAATTGACTGTAGCTTAAGTTGCTATAATCATGTTCTAATTATTTTTGTAGGAGAAACACTATAATAAAAGAAGGAATTTGACTACAGGCGGAGTCATTGTAACACTAACGAGCCTGGGTGTGCAATTTGTTGTCACATTACTGGCCAAACGCAGCTCGGTATGTTTTATGCTTATATCGTGTCGATATATAGCCCAGTAAAGGTAGATGTTCTATATTGTATATGTACATTGAGCATGTAGTAAATGTAATTCCATAAGCATAGCTAATTTGTGCAATTTCAGATGTATCAGAGTTGCAAAATGAATTTTTTAAGTTGCAAAATTAGCTCCTACGCAACGGTTCCATGGCGTACGCTGCGAAAATGGTGCTAGATAGAGCAGAATTACATATTACCAATTTTGTAGAGAACATTTTCTACAAAAGTCTGAAAAGTCTAGTGTCAATAGTTTTAAATATACAGGCATCCAAAGTTGCTCCAATACGTCATGTGCGGTTGATTTCTGATCCAAGCGCCACAGTTAGTATATAATTGTAGTCACTAACTGAATGTTGAATAAAAAATTCACAAGAAACGTCACATAAAAAAATGGTAATAATCAATTGTTACCTAGTGTGTATTTACATATACTATTAGAAATAATGAAGTCCTGCCAGTAATATTCAAATTTTTTATTGCGTCAAATTGGCATTAACAGTTAAACCATTTAAGCAGCGCGTTATCCGGCTACTATGTTTGCATCACAACCTTGGGTGGGAGTGCAGTCCAGGTTCGTTAGTGTTACGATGGCTCCTTTACCGAGCAGCTAGTTATTTTTTTTTATAGAATCGTAGTTGCGTTAGGCTCGATCGATTACCCAATATTTAGTGTTTTATAGCTAATAGTTTTTTCTTTTCAGGAATGAGAGGGTTTGAGGTCCTATAGATTTTTTTTTTACTATATTGTAAATATTATTTTTTAAATAAAAAATATAGAATAATAAAGTTCTTTTTTAATCTCAACCAGTAGCTAGCCCTCAGGACCAATTTCTTTTTTATGGTTGGTGGAACTTGAAACGTGCCATATCTTAGTTTGCGGTACAAATAAAATTCCTATAACAATAATGAGACTAAAGATAAATTTTGATTATTCAGTCATTGTTATGGAATTTAGTTTGAATCCCATACTTAACATCCTCAAATTCTGACACCATTAGGGCCAGTTGTACAAAAGTGGTTCAGCGAAACCTCAGCTGAACTTGGTTCAAAATCCAAGGATACTATTCTTGCAACAATCGGTATCCTTGAATTTTGAACCAAGTTTAGCTGAACTTTCGCTGAACCACTTTTATACAACTGGCCCTTATTAATCTCAATAGTTCAGGAAAGATTTTATCCATCCTGTATAATATATATTTAAAACGTTTTGTATATATTATGGATTATTTAAATAAGATTTTTAAAATATTTTAATTACATAGAATTTAATATTTAGTTAATATTATGTTAATGTCAGTTCTGTGGACACGCACAATATTTTGTTAATATTATGGTAATATTTTACATATTGTACAAAATGTTTTTAAAATATTAAAATATTTGGAGAAACATGTTAAGGAAATATTTTTAAAATATAATTTTGCTGTGTGGTGTTTTAAGTTCGAGTTTTTAATTTTAAAATTGCGGCTGTCGTCTCATTATCCTTCGGCTGGATACTTTTTTTGTGTAACCTTCCACAAGATTCCATGATGATTATGTGCTAATTTGGCGTTGGGGTAGCTTACCGCTGAACCATATCGAGCTTGAGGACTGCAGTTAACTATACTACGTTCTTCCATAATTTTTTGAAGTAATAAATTGAGGCATGGTATTTTCCAGAGTGGACATGTGAAGAGTTGGACATAGGACGAGTGGAACCCAGGGGGTGGTGAGACTTATAAGTCGTCTAGGAATCGGTTGATGACACTTTTGTAACGAGAACTGTTACTTTGTATTTTGCTTGGCCTTCAGCCTTTAATTTTAAACACTCAAGCTTCATCATTGAGATATTCATGGTCCTTCGCCCTTCCTTTTTTACTTTTATTTAACTTGTAGTTAATGTAACTATTTACCCCGGACTTCACCCTTTTATATTGATAAATAACCTCCTGTGAAGGAAATTGCTATTTTCGCCTATCCATAGTAGAAACCCTACTATATACTGTGATACACATTTAATTTGCTTAAGACTGCATATTTAAATACCTATATATTTACATTATAATTTTTTAATTATATTTACATTATCTATTTCATTAAACTAAATTTAACTAAATTTGAGTTTTAAATGCCTATGTATTAACCTAAGGCCTCTGAGTAGCCACAGTCATTGCATTGGTCATAGCAACTTACATAGGTAATATTTCTTATGGTTACTGGCGCCTAACATTTTTGAATTTTATTAAACTAATTTTTAACCACGACCTAGCCTCCAATAGTATAACTGGGACCCTTCGTATATCACAGACCGTAAGGAAGTGGTTATAGTACTTCCCCTAGGGTGGAAAACTCTGCCCTAATATGTGCAGAGAGTTTGACTTCAGAACCTAGTTTGGGGTCATATGGGGATCAGGAATACATGAGATGTACATCCCTGTTCGTGGGAGGAAGTCCGCCATATTGGATTTTATTTCAAATTGACCGGTCGATGTATCTCCGTAACACCTAGTCTGATTTAAATGATTTTTTTTAGTTCGATTGCAAATTTTGTTTAGAATAAAATAGGTTACATTCATTTTTTACGTAACTCTAAGTAATACCCCCAAAAATTACAAAAAAGGGAATTGAAATTATTCTTTCTTCTTCATCAATGCCAAGTATTTTTGTTATTGATTTTATGGCGACTATTCGCAATATGAAAATGAGAGAAATTAAAACCTTTCGTTCTTTGTTTTAAAATTTTATCTCTTACATTACAAATATTTGCAAAAATGCTTCACGTATTGATATTATATTTTTGACAGTTATTTATCAAATTCAATTAAAAGTAAAGAACGCAACAGAATATACCGGGTGACCACGAAATGACGCTCGCCCTTATATCTTTTTTGTTTTACAAGATAAAAATTTCAAATTTGGGCATGTCAAATAACGGTTAAATATGCATTATTTCAACTGTTTTATTACTTTCCGTCGCTTCCGGTTTCACCGGAAATGATACTAACTTTCGTTTTTTAAATGGAACACCCCGTATATTTTTACATTTTTGGATTTAGGAGGTCATTTTGGATACAGTTATGGCATATCGAGATAAAAATATTATTGACAGATATTTTTATGAGCAAATTTAATTGTTCATCTAGGCGGCCGTGATCCCAAAAAAATGTTTTGTTTTGCTTCAATAATTAATCAAAAAATACGATTTTGATATCAAGCTGTCAAACTATTCATTTGTTTCTTTCGTTACATTTCAAAGGCACCTATTTGATAGAAATTCAGTGTTAAATATTAAGAGAGAGTTAATTTGCATTTACAACTTGTTAAATGTAATTTTTATGTATTATAATATGAACAAATAATGAAGTGTTTCGTACCAAATTATCGGTAATGAAATGCTTTATTTAAATAACGTAGTGAGCCACCATGGTGCCATTTAAAAAAAAATAGTTATTTTGAAAAAACGATTTCCGAAACGTTTAAGATCTTATAACACAAATGTCATACGACATAATATCATAATTGTATTTTTTGATTAATTATTGAAGCAAAACAAACAATTTTTTTGGGGTCACGGCCACCTAGATCAAAAATTAAATTTGCTCATAAAAATGTCTGTCAATAATATTTTTATCTCAATATGCCTTACCTATATTCAAAATGACCTCCTGAATCCAAAAATGTAAAAATATACAAGGTGTTCCATTTAAAAATCGTAAGTTAGTGTCATTTCCGGTGAAACCGGAAGCGACAGAAAGTCATAAAATTGTTGAAATAATGCATATTTCACCGTTATTTGACGTGCCCAAATTTGAAATTTATATCCTGGAAAACAAAGAAGATATAAGGGCGAGCGTCATTTCGTGGTCACCCGGTATATGCCACAAAGTCCAATAGAGCTGGGATATATTAGAGCTGAAATTTCAATACCCGTTTTTGGTCAACTTCAAAAAGTAAATTAAACTTACAGAATGTTTTTAGAAATAGGTTTATAGCTTGCAATGTTAATTTTAAAATGGGTCTTAGTTCTTTTGTTAATTGTGCGAATGTGGTATTTCCTTGTTTATACAGTGTGTCCACGGATGGACGCATGAATAGGTGTAAATGACAAAAAATTTTCGAATTGCACATTACTCTTCTGGATTTAGCACCTGCTTCGTCTAAAACTAAGAAGTGCCAAATATAAGTGAAATCGCTCGTATACGGGGGTGTTCCAGCGACATATTTTTAAAAATTCACTAGAATAAACTACCTTTACTTTTGAATATACAACAAAATTGTATTAAGAAAAGTTGTTCAGAATAAAGATTTATGTTGGGTTGTAAAATTTATAGAAAATCGGCCAACTTTAAAAAACATATTTTTTTTTATAAAGTTCATTAAACTACCTTTATTATGCATTATTTTTTTCATTACTTTATTAACAATGTATCGGATTTTTGTTCCGTTATGGTTAACTACATACTTGATTTTAATTTATTTGTTCAAATAAAAATAATAGAATTGAGAAAAAATGATGAGTTCATTAAAACTGACCAATCTTCTTGTATTTAAGCATATCTTTTTATTCTGAACAACTTTTCTTAATACAATTTTGTTGTATCTTCAAAAGTAAAGGTAGTTTATTCTAGTGCATTTTTTAAAATATAACAAGTAATATTGCTGTGCAAGATAGACGTGTCTCGTGTCGTGTCTGTGAAAAAGTAATATAAAGTTAGTATTGTTGCATACAATCAATATTAAATAATAAACTTGTGCAGTTCAAGTCCAAGTGCAGTTTCAGTGCGATGCAGTGATTATTGAAAAACATCTGACAATTACCAACATTTATTAAAAAATGTCTTGTAGTCTATGTGAATCCGTGATAACAGGCCGAAGGCCGGGTATTTCTTGCGACGGTTTTTGTAAGAAACAGTATCATATCAGTTGCTGTGGTCTTTCGATTGAAGCCGTAAAAATTTCAAGTATACCTGGTTGTCTATGGTATTGCAAGAATTGTCTTACTGTCGAAAATTCTGGAATTGAGACAAAAAAGGCTCTTGATGCAGTATTTGAGATGAAAAAAAAACTAGAGGAGCTTTTCACATCTTTGAAAAATGATTTTGTAAAATTAGCTGAGCAAAAATTAAACTATAGTGATACTCCTATGTATAAGTCTGGACCCTCTTACTCTCAGGTTGTTAGCAATAATAAATCAGCTGTTATAATTAAGCCAAAAGACCAAAATAAGAAAAATGCTGATACTAAGTCGGAAATCCTCCAAAACATAAACCCTCTGGAGTCTAAGATACAACTGAATAAGGTGAAAAATATTAAAAAAGGTGGTATAGTTGTTAGCTGCAAAAATGATAAGGATACGAAAAAATTAAAAAATCTGGCTGATGAAAAACTCTCGGGGCATTTTGAAATAAGGGAAGTTTCCAATCCTAGACCGAGGATAAAAATTGTCGGAATATCAGAAAAATTTGACTCTGAATCAGAGATAGTTCATCTGATTAAAAGTCAAAATTCTGCGTTATTTGAAGAAAACTCTGAGTGTACTGTAATTCGTTTATGGCCCACAAAAAAGAACAAAAACATTTCCCAAGCTATTTGACAGGTGGATAACATAACATATACTAAGGTAATGAATTTGAATGAAAATTGTTTTTTTGTTGGTTACGATTGTTGTTTGGTTTATGATGCGATTAATTTGTACAGATGCTTTAAATGTAGCGGTTATAAACTCTCGTCAAACTCTTGCCAGAGAAAAAAATCGTGTCCTGTTTGTTTACTTGAGCATGACTTAAGCGAATGCAGTCCAGATGCAGACAAAAAATGTATTAATTGTTTAAATTTTAAGGGCAAGTCTGAAAATAATGATATTGATTATAAACATGCTGCCTGGGATTCGGAGTGCACCGTGTATAAATATAAACTAGCACAATATAAATCCAAAATTTTCGGTACACAATAGCAACCAACTGTATCTCTCTATCCTTTTTCAGGACAATTAACCGATTCATCAGAGTGTTTCATGATGAATGAAAATGAGAATATTACTTCTAGTGGGTCAAGTATTAATCCAGACGCGGAGCTCGCTGAGCAGGGTCGATGCGTTGCCACTAGTTCACTAAGTATTTACTATCAAAATGTTCGCGGTCTTAAAACGAAAGTTCAAGAGGTGCATCACAAATAAGTATTTACGGAATTATTTGCTTCACTGAGACTTGGATTGATAAAGGTGTTTTTGATAATGAGTTATTCAGTAGTTGTTATAATGTATTTAGAGCCGATAGAAAATTTCAAACTTTAGGTTTAGTTAGAGGAGGTGGGGTCTTATGTGCTATAGATAAAAAGTATATCACAATTGATATTAATCTAAATGAAATAATTTTGCATATTCCTAGCATTGACTTATTAGGTTTAAAAATTAAAGCTGGTCAATATACCTTCATCTTATTTGTGATCTACATTCCTCCAAATTCAAGTAACTTGATTTACGAGAGATTATTTGAACTACTTGTTAATTTAGATTCAATTCAAGGATATGATATAGTTTTGGTGGGAGATTTTAATCTACCTGATTACGCTGAAACAAATACTACAACTACCTCCGTAAAATTGCGGGCTTTAGAAAATTTTTGTAAATTTTATGATTTTAAACAATATAATTTGGAGTTCAATGCTAATGAAAGAATATTAGATTTAGTTTTAAGTAATGTCAATTCGGTTCAAGTTGTTAAATCACATATTTCTATGTTGCGCGAAGACTTGCATCATCCACCATTATGCATTGATTTACCTCTTACCAAGGAAGCGATAAACAACAAGTTCTCAGTTAAAAATGAATTGGTTTATAACTTTAAAAAGGCTGATTACATCACAATGTACAGTTTATTTATGGAAACAGATTGGTCGCTCCTAAGTGTTTATGAGGACGCCAACTTAGCTGTAGAACAATTTTACGAAGTGATTAATAATATATTTTTGAAATGTGTCCCAATGACCCATCCCAAGTGTCATAAATATCCTCCTTGGTATAATAAAGACATAATTTATGCTATTAAGAAAAAGTTTTCGGTATGGAAGCAATATAAGCAGTTTAATAATCCACGCGATCTTGAGAAATTTAAAACCATGCGATCCAATATAAAAAGTGACATTAAGGTTGCCCATAGACAGTATGTTAGTAATATTGAAAATAATCTCAAGACTAATCCTAAATCGTTTTGGTCATACATTAATAGTAAAAAGAATACATCAACTATTCCCGAGAGTATGATCTTTGAAAATACTTCTATCGACGATCCTCAGGAGATCGTAAACGCATTTGGTACCTTTTTTAAAAGCGCATATAATATTTCATCTGAATATGTCGCTCCTGATGTGGATGATATAAATGAAAATGAACTACAATTAGTAGAACTAAGCGAGGATAATATATATAAGGCTTTGAGAAAGTTAAAAAATAAATTTACGACTGGGCCTGATGGTATTCCCTCTTTCTTAGTTAGAGATTGTGCCAATATATTTGCAAAACCACTGTGTATTTTATTTAACATATAACATAAAAGCAATACGTTTCCAGACTTTTGGAAGTGTTCAAAAATCATTCCGGTTTACAAAAAAGATAGTCGTACTGATATAAATAATTATCGTCCTATTACCATAATTAATAACTTTAGTAAAGCCTTTGAATTAGCATTATATCAGGAGTTTTACGTGCATGTCAATGAACAAATCTGTGCAAATCAGCATGGCTTTGTTGCAGGTCGCTCTACAGTTAGCAACTTGGTCTGTGTTACACAATTTATTTCGGAGGTATTAGATGATAATGGTCAAGTCGACGTCATTTACACGGATTTCTCAAAAGCGTTTGACAGACTGGACCATGGTATTTTATTACGGAAGCTTTCAGATTTTGGATTTAATAGGAATTTGGTTAACTTTATTTTTTCGTACCTAAAAAATAGAAAGCAGTGTGTTCAATATCATGGGTATAAGTCTGATGAGATTACCGCTTCATCCGGTGTTCCTCAAGGATCCGTATTGGGTCCATTGTTCTTCGTTTTATTTATTAATGATATTGTGCTTGACTTAAATTGCCATTGTCTACTATATGCAGATGATCTCAAACTCTATTTGGCTATCAATGATGAAATGGATTGTTTGCTTCTGCAGGAAGATTTAAATGTAATAAATACCTGGTGCACTTCGAATTGCCTACCTCTGAATGCTGCTAAGTGTAATGCTGTTACATATACTAGGAAATTAAAGTATCTGCAATATACTTATTCTATAGATGGAATAGATCTGAATAAACCAGGATCCTTTAAAGATCTGGGAATAACTTTTGATCATAAACTTACATTTACTCAGCATATAGATATTATTACTTCATCAGCTTACAAAACCATGGGCTTTATTATTCGTAACTGTAATGAACTTAATAATATTAATACCCTAAAAATGTTATTTGCCACTTTTGTGCGGTCTAAACTTGAATATGGATCTGTTGTATGGAATCCATATTATGCAGTGCATAGTCATGCTATTGAACAAATTCAGAGGCGATATTTAAAGTTTATGGTTTTTAAAGAGGACAAAGTTTATCCACCAATAGGTTTTCCAAATGATACTTTATTAGAGAGATTTGATTCATGTGAACTTAGCAGGAGGCGACTTTTACACTCAGTAATTTTTATGCATAAACTTCTTAAAAATAAAATAAATTGTCCTGATCTGTTACATAAAATTCAATCATACATTCGTATACCATCAATACAAACAAGACTTACTAATTTCTTTTATCTACCTGCTCCGAGAACTAATTCGTTAAAATTTTCGCCTGTGTATGTTATGTGTCAAAACTGTCACAATATACAAGATGTAATTGATATTTTTAATTGTAGTGCAACTGACATAAAAAATTGTGTGTTACAATTAATCTAAACTTTTTTGTGTTATATTCAATACATTTTAATGTACATGTACTATTATATAATTTGTATACTATTGTATGAAATATTCTCTGTATATTCCCTACTCTGTAACTGGAATTTTTATTCTGTTGAGTAGTGTACTTCTAAATAAATAAATAAATAAATAAATAAATAAAATATGTCGCTAGAACACCCCGTATACGAGCGATTCCACTCATATTTGGCAGGGGCTAAATCCAGAAGAGTAATGTCCAATTCGAAAATTTTTGTCATTTACACCTATTCATGCGTCCATCCGTGGACACATTGTATACACTATGTTTAACGAATCGTTAGATATATAAATGCATAGGATGAGTTGCGGAGCGACAACAGTGCGCCGTAAATGCTTTGTACGGTACGATCACAGGATAGCGCTCTGTCTTGCTCTGTGTCGGATCTCGCGGTAGCCAGTGTTGTCATTTCCGAGCCATATATCTAATGATTCATTACACACACGGTATAAGTAAGAGTGATTCGGAAATGGTTAAGAATAATTTGGAGGAAAATTTAAACCTAATAACACTGGAAGAAACTGATCACAAAATTACTCCACATATTGTGAATTCTAATGAAAATCGTGCGGTAACTTTATCCTCCGACACTGACGTTTTTATTCTCCTTTTGTATTATTTTTCCTCATTTCCACTAAAAAAGGATATATGGTTTCGGACTTGGGTAAGGGACAATCTAAGACCTATTTATAAAATTTTTGAATATCATGGCCAGGAACTGTGCCATGTTCTTCCAGCTGCTCACATTCTAACTGGATGTGATTACACTAGTAAAATTGGTTCTAAAAAGCAAATACTAAAAATATATCCTATAATATTTCTAAAAAGTTTTGGTGTGGACAGCTTAGAATCTTGTATAAATCGCGCGGAGGAGTTTTTAGTGCAAACTATAAAACCGGATCTTCATGTAAATCTGTCCTGGATTTATTTTAATACGAAAAATTTTATATCTGAAAATTTGCCACCAACATCGTTTTCTTGTTTGGAACATATTAAAAGGGCATATTATTATACTCATTTATATCTAAATTGTTTCAAGGGTATACATTTTGCTCCATTAATTGGCGTTAATTTAGGGTATAAATTAGATAATGAGGAATTTTTAAAGCCTACAAACATTTTGCGCGCTACTCCTGATAATTTTTTAATAACTTGCTCATGCAAAACGTCATGCGTAAAAAAAATTTTACTTGTAAAAAATGAAATCAATGCTCTAAATTTTGTAAGCGTGTATTCAACAAATTTTGCCAAAAAGTTCAAATAAAGAGTTGCTTTCATTATATTTTATAAACACCACAGGTTGTCTGGCGCAGGGACGCTCAGGGGTAGCAACTACATTCAAATTGTAGCCGCCTGGAGTGTCGGCTCGGGACTAAAATGGCCGTATCTTTCTTAATCTTTAAGAAAAATTAATTTTTTAAACGCAGATTTGTAGCTAAAACAATAGCCTACAAATATTGTTACAAGTCTTTTTTTTTGTTAAGGTGCAAGAAAATGGGTGGAAATGACAATGAACGGGAAAGAATAATTTTAATTCCCTTTTTTGAATTTTTTGGGGGTATTACTTAGAGTTACGTAAAAAATGATTGTAACCTATTTTATTCTAAACAAAATTCGCAATCGAACTAAAAAAAATAGTTCAAATCATACCAGGCGTTACGGAGATACAGCGACCCGTCAATTTAACATAAAATCCAATATGGCGGACTTCCTCCCACGAACCGGGATGTCCACCTCATGTTTTCCTGATCCCCATATGACCCCAAACTAGGTTCTGCAGTCAAAATCTCTGCACATATTAGGGCAGAGTTTTTCACCGTAGGGGATGCACTATTAGCAACCTACAGGATAAAATGTTGTTAAAGTGTTAGTACACACAGCGACAATGAGAAAAATGTGCCTGGACAAAAGGAGGTTGATGAATAAATTTTTCTAGCCCCACTTCCGTACTTTTTTACATCATAACAATAGACTTACAGCTTAAAATTAGCACCAAAACTTAATGTTTATAAAGTTATATCAAAATAAAGTTTCGTACCTCATTAAACCCTGTCGCAATATCCAGGCATATAAGTTTTTTTCAATTTTTAGATATATACATGGTGTCCCATTAGTATGAAACAGTTTGATTACGTCTAAACGGTTAGAGATAGACGAAAAATAAAAATACCGTGTTTCCTTAATTTTTGGAGCTGCATCTAGCAAAAATATTTTTTTAAGTATACAGGGTGTCCCATAAAGGCGCTACCAATCAACTTTGTTTTCTTAAATGGTAGATAGTATATTCCAATTAATTTAATTTTTATATAAAAATTTTACATGTATTTGGTTTGAATTTGAAATGGAATTTTATGTTGCGCGATCTTTGGCTGCAAAGGGCAATTATCACACCAAACGATGTTAATCAAATAGAACGTCAAAATTAAAACGCGGAAATTGATAAATACAAAAGTGTTGTGGACGACGACATTAATTAAATTGAAAAAAAAATTACTTATGAAAGATTTGGAGAATCGATTCATGTTTTTTTTTGGTAATTTTATATGGGCACGCCTAAAAACAAATGCGAACAATGTTTAGATACCTAATGAAAAATCTGGCATTACCGATTTTAAAGAAATCCACCGTATCTCTACCATTTTTCTTATAAATTTTGTTAAATATATCAGTTTTTCTGGAAAAACTACTTATTTCACCTACTGTTAAACAACTCTGCGTCTCAGTAAACCAGTTGTTGCTTGTCATGCACGTGTACAGGACAGGGTGTTCATGTATATATTGAACCACCCCTTAACTCCTTTGTTTTTAATTGTACAAACAAATGTTGTTAATAAAACTTTTGTTCTTCTTCTGAAGATTTCAAATATGTACCTACTCAGAAAAACAATTGAACATCTGAGATAGATGTTATAGACTAAATATGTTTTTTTATGGAACACCCTGTATACAGGGTGAACCTTAGAGTGGGGGTCATATTTTTATGGGCAGTAGTACTAGACATCAGGAATATGAATCCAATATTTTTTTTTGTAAGTTGTAAAATGGTCGAGTTATGAATTAAAAAAAAAAAATTGCGGTTCAAATGTAATTCCTGTAATTCCGGCGCCGCTGGGCAAGCCCTTCCTGCACATACATGTAGCAGATTGACAGTGTTGCCATTTAATTAAAACCAATCAATAATATTTAAGAAAAAAAAATGTATATAATTATTGTATAAATAGGTTTTTAGAAATATTTACGCAGTTTCAAATTCCATAATGAAAATTGTAATGCAAAACAAAATGAAAAGGCCGGCTGCATAATCTGCATAATTATCATAACATAAAATAAAAAAGATTTCGATTCAGGACCTTTTATCACTTTTGCCAGTCAGCTGTTTAAAGTCGCTGAACCACAGGATACTGCTCCTTTACTAACTGCTGACACTGACCTAGTTACAGCAGGTGCATTAACAAAAAATCGTTCATAGCCCATACAAGACAGACACTAGTGTGGAACACCTATTATTGTGATTTGATTGTGTATTTTTAGTGAAATTTAAAGTGTAATTTTGTGTTTGTGTTGAGTGATAACAATTGAGTGAGGTGTACCTTCTATGATGTGTGTATAGTTTTATTTAAGTGGTGTTTTAGAGGCATTCAAGGTACAGGTATAGTGTATTAGAAAAAAAACGATGTACAGATGAAGTTGATATGTGCCAAAAAGTAGATCCTCGTGGGTGGTGTGGAAATTTGCTTTACTATTAAATTCGTCGTATCTTATTTGAATCGTGAAGTTTGGCAACAACACACACTGTTCAAGACACGCGTGGTCGGTTATTTAGTCGTTACTCTCGCTAGCGCATTCCACTGGCGGGGTATCTACCTAAATTCAAATAAAAAGGGTTTATTCAATATTACTTTTTCAAAGCATGTTTAAAAAAAATTGTAGTTTCATGTTCCTCTAGTTGAAATGTCTCTAATATGCACTCTGTATTTCGCTTTGCTTGATACATTTCTTCTATCTGATTCCAAATATACAGGGTGTACGTCTACACTTACTTACTTACTTTAACAGGTGATACATTGGCCTAAATGGAACAAAAAGTCTTTATATGAGGCGTACAGTCCGAAGATATCATTTTAAGTATACAATGTAGTACGAACTTCTTCTAGTTCCATGCACAAAGTTGCAAGATAAATATACATTCCGCACGTTCCCCTTTTCCGCTACAGACAGCCGGCGCAGCAGTTCGGCTGTTAACTCATATTAGTTCAAAGATGTTGGTTTTGCGACACAGGGATAGTATAGGGAGGGAGGGTAATGATATCTTCGGACTGGACGCCTCATATGACTGTTTTACATTAACAATGTATTCATGAATAAATTCATGAAGTCGCTTCATGAAGACCTTTTACAAATGTAAAACACCAACTTGGACGTTCAATAAATTCACCAATTTATTCATGAATTTCTTCACGAATTAGAACTTGTTCTATTTTTTCGTGGTTACCTTGAATAACAGGAATACCAACATAAACTTTTAGCAGAATAATCATAAACACTTGAAAAAGTTAGGTTGGATTCATTTATTTTGTTGTTGACGTTTTATTTCACTGAGAAGAAGAACTGAAATTAAAATTAGTGTAACTCTCAATAGGACAGTGCTGCAGACCATCAAGCAGCATTGTCTAGATAGGATTCGAGCACTCATGGCAATAAAGAAGACCTTGGTCAGGCGAATGCGGAGTTTGGAACACAACAAATTGTTCCAAACAAACCCGTCACGCCTGTTCCAAGAACCACAGCGTGTTGTCGAAAATCCGCCGTCTGTTGATAATGTCGAAGCCTTCTGGAAAGGAATCTACGAAGTCACGAGGCCATTCCAGCATGACACTCCAACCATAGCACACTTCGAGGAGCTGTGTCATACAGTCTTAGAAGAGCCAGAAGTGTGTCCGGCAATCAGTGAGGAAGAAGTTCAACAAGCACTTGTTGGAACTAAGAACTTCGCTGACCCGGGTCCAGATGGTATAAATAACTGGTGGTGGAAGAAGTTTCCTTCCACTCACCGCCATCTGGCCCGAGTTTTCAACTCATGGTTGAACGAGGGGCAGCAAATTCCGAGCTGGTTTGTCGAGGGGCGAACTGTGCTAATCCCCAAAAAGGGGGATTTGTCCGACCCAAAAAATTACAGACCGATTACCTGCCTCAACTCCTGCTACAAGTTATTTACCCGTATCTTGTATACCAGGATGTTGAGGTCTGTTGATCCGGTCTACCAACAGATTAGCGAACAGCGTGGTGCCAAGAAGGGCCTCGCAGGTTGTAAGGAAAACCTGCTGATAGACCGCTGTATTACACAGGATTCTGTGTAATACAAGCGGAATCTATCAATGGCCTGGATTGATTATCGTAAGGCATTTGACACAACATCTCATGAGCTATTGCTTCACTTGCTCAGATGTCTTGCGGTAGAGATGCATTGAACAACTGTTGCCGCTTTGGAGGACTCGCTTCACCATAACATCCGGTGCAGAGCGAGTTTCGACAGAGTTGGTGACATTTAGGAGAGGAGTGTTTCAGTGTGACTCTTTGAGTCCGCTCCTCTTCTGCATCTCACTGCTGCCGCTATGTGTTGAACTCCGCCGAACCCGCGGGTATATGTGTGGGCCACCCAACAACCAGACGCATAAGGTCACCCATCTATTTTATATGGATGACCTTAAAATCTATGCGTCCGGAGAGCAAGACTTTAAAAATGCTCTACGGGTGGTCGAGAATTACACGCGGGCAATTGGTATGGAGTTTGGGTTGGACAAGTGCGCAGTCGTCCACCTCAAGAGAGGACGATGCGGGGAATTTCGAGAAGATGCGCAGCTCGCAGACAGAAGCATCCTACGACATCTGGATGCCGGAGAGACCTACACATACCTGGGTGTGGAACAGCGCCACATCCAGGATGTGAACCAAATAAAGGATTCACTCCGTGGCAAGTACAGACAGCGACTCCGAAAGATCTGGTCCTCAGAACTTTCGGGGAAGAACAAGGTGGCTGCCACTAATATATGCTTGCCGTTCCGGTTCTGCTCTACTCCTTTGGCGTAGTCAAATGGGGAGTAGATGAGCTGCGTCAATTGGAAAGGAATACCCGCAAGATGATGAATATTCATAGGAGTATTCATCCTAGGTCGTCCGTTCCTCGTGTGTACCTCCCACGTCAACGGGGGGGGGGGGGGGGCGAGGACTCTTGAGTCTGGAGTGTATGCATGGCAGAGTAGCACTGGGTATGGCATGTAACATCCTAAGGAGCTCGGATCCACTTCTACGGTTAGTGAGAGATCATGAAACCGTGGGAGTTGACGCTGTATTGTTTAAGGCAGCACACAGGGCCGCAGATAAACTCGGTCTCGTGTTCGACTACAGGCGAGAAGGCCGGCGAGGTGACTCGGTCACTGAGCTTCCGCCTAATCGTCTGACAGCCCACATCAAAGCTGCCGAACAGGAAATCTGTTCAGGCAGCACGTCGATAAACCCCTGCACGGTGTTTTCTATAACATAGAAGCACTGGGCTTATAGACAGAGCTGACCTTCGCATTTTTAAGGTCAGCGGGGCTGAAGTCGGAGACCGAGGGATTCATTTTGGCCTGAAAAGATGGTGTTATTAACACATTGGTCTATCGCAGTCACGTGATGGGTGTAGAGGTACCTGATATCAACTGCAGGACCTGCCGTCAGGCGCCGCAGTCGCTCATGCATTTATTATCTGCATGCCCGATTAATGCGACTTCGGTCTACATCCACCGACATAACGCGGCTTTACGAGTGCTATACTACCATCTACGGCACTCGTACCAGATAGACCAAACACCAGTGCTGCCTTACGTCCCCGGAGATATCGAGTCCGTTGTCGAGAACGAGAAATGCCGGATTTACTGGAACTACTTGTTTCCGACCGTCAGGCGAATTCACGCCAATAAGCCTGACATAGTCCTCCTCGACCATCAGACCAAGGTGATGTATGTCATCGAGTTCTCAGCACCTGCTGAGACAAACATCGCCTTGAAGGAGGAGGAGAAACGGACTAAATACAGAGATCTCCGGTACGAGCTCCAAGTGCTATACCCAGGCTACTCTGTCAAAATGGTCGTCCTGATAATCGGTGTACTCGGAGGTATGAAGCCCACGCTGCTCTCCACATTGAAGACCATGCCTGCCTGCCAAACATCGGCAGAATGGTTGGCTGGTCAAATGCAGAAAGCGGTCATCCTGGGATCCGTTCGACTACTTAGGGCACACGAGTCTGGAATCTACAGTGACTAACCCTGCGGGATGTGGGGAGTTGCTGTAGATTATTCGCTGACGCTCTCTCTGTGTGGTGTCGGAGGCCACAGAGAGACTGTCCAGCATTAGGTTCGGGAAACCGAAAAAGAAAAAATAATAATAATAATAAGGCACTCGTCCCACTACCGCGCCTGGCAGACAAGGTTGACCGGGTCGATAAGACTAAGCGGCGCCCAAATATAACCGAAGCTAAAATTCGATCGGCGAGACGGCACGCTTCTCGAACCCAGAGTGTGGTGGGATGCATAATTGCAGGCAGAGCGTATACACTCAAAGTCCGGCAAGTGGCAACCGGACTGAGACGCCAACACCACACTCTAAATCGGACAGTGCTGCAGACCATCAAGCAGCATTGTCTACATAGGATTCGAGCACTCATGGCAATAAAGAAGACCTTGGTCAGGCGACTGCGGAGTTTGGAACAAAACAAATTGTTTCAAATACACCCGTCTCGCCCGTTCCAAGGGCCACATCGTGTTGTCGAAAATCCGCTGACTGTTTTAAACTGGTTAATTTGAATATTTTTTTAGATAAATCAAAAAAAATTTTTTGGATTCAAAAAAATAAAAGAAAGAGAAATAATTTATGAAATGCCACAATTAATTTAAACAAAATACGCCGACTGTTGATAAAGTCGAAGACTTCTGGAAAGTAATCTACGAAGTCACGAGTCCATTCGATAACGACACTCCAGCAGGACACTTCGAGGCTCTCTGTCGTAGAGTCTTAGAAGAGCCAGACGAAGTGTGCCCGGCAATCAGTACGAAAGAGGTTCAACAAGCACTTGTTGGAGCCAAGAACCTCGCTGCCCCGGGTCCAGATGGTATAAACAACTGGTGGTGGAAGAAGTTTCCTTCCACCCACCGCCATCTGGCCTGAGTATTCAACTCATGGCTGAACGAGGGGCAGCAAATTCCGGACTGATTTGTCGAGGGGTGAACTGTGCTAATCCCCAAAAAGGGGATCTGTCTGACCTAAAGAATTACAGACCGATTACCTGCCTCAACTCCTGTTACAAGTTATTTACTCGTATCTTGTATACCAGGATGTTGAGGTCTGTTGATCCGGTCTACCAACAGATAAACGAACAGCGTGGTGCCAAGGAGGGCCTGACAGGTTACAAGGAAAACCTGCTGATAGACCGCTGTATTACACAGGATTCTGGGCAATACAAGCGGAATCTATTAATGGCCTGGATGATATTGGCCATTTTAGCCGATATAGAAAGAAGCCGTCTGATTGGTCGACTTTTTATTCTTTTTGTGGGTCCCGGGATAATCGAACACGCGGTATGAAGGTCGTGAAAGTTGCTCGGAGAGACCTTCTACCGATCCCCCATCGAAAACCGCACGAAAATCGCTTCGAAATTGGCCATTTTAGCCGATATAGAAAGAAGCCGTCTGATTGGTTGAAAGAAATTTGACGCTTAAAATCGAGATGAGAAGGAAACGTCCGATCGGAATTCTGAAAACGGTTTCGGAATCGTGGAGTCATCCCGATTCCGAATATGCTATCGGTTTTTGCGTGGGATGAAAAATGAAAATTTTTTTTTTTTTGATATTCGGTACCGGCCTCGGTGAGCTTCGGGACGTGTCGCGGCGTATAGAAACCTCCTGGCGCCGGGGTGTTTGTAGCGATCGAGGAAAAATTAATATCTCGGCCGCCGATGGATATAAAGCGAAGAAATTTTAGGGGACCCGAGAGGAAGGTCGGACGAAGGTTCCCTGAAAATTTGGTCGAAAAAATCCTCCGGACACCGGAGCCGTTGAGTCCGGAAAAGTACCGTTTTTCGCGAAAATCGACCTTTTTAAAAAATTCATATCTCGGCAAATAATGGAGATGGCGAAAAAAAAAAAAAGACTTTTTCGTTTGTCCTTCCTCTTGCGTTTGGTCCGGGTCCGGAGTCTCCGGATCGAAATCTAAGGGCGCCATCGAACAGAGACGGGGTACGTGTCGGGAAAAAGTCGAAAATAGCCAAACTTTGAACGGCTATAACTCGCTTATGGGGCCGAAAATCGCAAAAATAATTTTCCACTTGCACCTAACTAACTTTTCTTGTAGTTTTCGAAAAAAAATACGGCGCCGCTCCATCTCTAAAGACCTTCGAGCTATGAGGCAAAGTTGAGGTGCATGTTTGGGAAATTCGCCAAAATTTGGCCCATTTTTAATGAAATTTACGCGCGAACATCGACCTATAAAAAAATTAATATCTCCGAAGCCGATGGATATTAAGCAACGAAATTTTAGGTGGGCTTGTGGGAAGGTCGGACGAAGGTTCCCTGAGAATTTGGTCGAAAAAATCCTCCGGATTTCGGAGTGTTTATTTCCGGAATAGTACCGAAAACGGCCTTTTTGAAAAATTCATATCTAGGCAAATAACGGCGATCTCGAAAAAGTGAAACGACAAAGTTTTCCGTCTGTCCTTCCTCTTTCGATCGGTCCGGGGCCGGAGTCTCCTGGACGAAATTTGAGAGTGCAGTCGAAAGAAACGGGGGTACGTGTCGGGAAAAAGTCGTAAATTGCCAATCTTTGAGCGGATTTTCAACTAGAAACCCCGAGATAAAAATCCACACCACCCTCCAATCGAGCCAACCCCCGCTAGGGGGTTGGCGAGGAGTTATTGACAGCCGCCGGCAGGCCTAGATCGTGCTCTGCACCCCCCTAGCGGGGGGTTGGTTCGATGGGGGGGTGGGGTTGATTTGGATGTGTCAAAAAAGTGATTAAAGAATTTGCCCCGGCGGGTTCTTCTCAGATGAATTAAGTGAAAAAAAAAAAAAATGTTTTTGACAGCACTTGCACCTAACTAACTTTTCTTGTAGTTTTCGAAAAAAAATACGGCGCCGCTCCATCTCTAAAGACCTTCGAGCTATGAGGCAAAGTTGAGGTGCATGTTTGGGAAATTCGCCAAAATTTGGCCCATTTTTAATGAAATTTACGCGCGAACATCGACCTATAAAAAAATTAATATCTCCGAAGCCGATGGATATTAAGCAACGAAATTTTAGGTGGGCTTGTGGGAAGGTCGGACGAAGGTTCCCTGAGAATTTTGTCGAAAAACTCCTCCGGATTTCGGAGTGTTTATTTCCGGAATAGTACCGAAAACGGCCTTTTTGAAAAATTCATATCTAGGCAAATAACGGCGATCTCGAAAAAGTGAAACGACAAAGTTTTCCGTCTGTCCTTCCTCTTTCGATCGGTCCGGGGCCGGAGTCTCCTGGACGAAATTTGAGAGTGCAGTCGAAAGAAACGGGGGTACGTGTCGGGAAAAAGTCGTAAATTGCCAAACTTTGAGCGGATTTTCAACTAGAAACCCCGAGATAAAAATCCACACCACCCTCCAATCGAGCCAACCCCCGCTAGGGGGTTGGCGAGGAGATATTGACAGCCGCCGGCAGGCCTAGATCGTGCTCTGCACGATCTAGTCCATATATATTAAACGCCGTACAGGGCGACCCGCTCTAATTTCCGAGGTGAATTTTATGTACTTTGCAGGATCAAAGGCTTTTTGCCGGGGGACGAGCGGCGCTTTTTTTAGGTGTCGTCGTGTCGGGAAAATCTGTTAGGCTATATTTCGTTGCGATCCGTTGAGTCGTAAGAAAGTTATTAACCGTTTTGTACCCCCGTGTCGAAGGGTGTTGAAAATCTGGTGAATTAGAGAGAGCTCGAAGACTAATGGCCGCCGCCGGAAGACAGTTCGATTCTAACCCGACTTTAAATTTTTCATTTTCCCCCGAAAATGTCACTTTTCTTACGCTCCTCCTGGCTCGAAAACGGCAGCGCGACCCGCGCATTCACGATGTAGTGTTAAGTTAGACCCTTGGGCTTAGGTTTCGTGAAAGAAATACTCGTGCCTGCGGCACTCGTCTAATCGGTTTATTACAATTTTTTTTTGAGGCTTACATAAACGAATACCTCGCCAACCCCCTGGCGGGGGTTGGCTCGAAGGGGGTGGGGTGGATTTGGATGAGTCGAAAAAGTTGAAGGAGCGAAAGCCTCGCGCCTACGGCGTTCGTCTAACGCGTAAAAATCGAAAAAAAAAAAAATTTTGGAACTTCTTTTGGGGGGGGGGACGAAAATCGAAAAAAAAAATTTTTCCGAAGTTTTATTTTTGGACCCCCTTGGAAAAATTTTTCGGGACGCTCACTTTCGATTTTTTTTTCCGACCCCCTTGGAAAAAGTATTTGACGTCGCCTAAGGAGCGAAATACTCGTGCCTACGGCACTCGAAAAGAGGTTGGGCTATTCAGGGTCTGCAATTTTTTTTTTGAGGTTTACATAAACGAACTCCTCACCAACCCCCCTAGCGGGGGGTTGGTTCGAAGGGGGGGTGGGGTTGATTTGGATGTGTCAAAAAAGTGATTAAAGAATTTGCCCCGGCGGGTTCTTCTCAGATGAATTAAGTGAAAAAAAAAAAAATGTTTTTGACAGCTATCAAAATGAGACGTTTTTCGAAAAAAAAATTTTTTTTTTAACCTTTTTTTTGGGGGGGGGGGCGAAAATCGCAAATAAAAAAAGAAATTTCCGATTTTTATTTTTTTTGGACCCCCTAGAAATTTTTTCGGGGACGCCTGCTATTAAATTTTTTTTTTTGACCCCCTGGGAAAAAATTTTTCGTTCCATTTTTCTGCGGGCTCCCTAGGCGTTAGCAGTAAGAAAACGCGACGTTTGGGGACTTTTTCCGAATTTTTATTTTTTTTGGGGGTCACGGGATAATGGAACACCCGGTATGAAGGGCACGAAAGCCGCTCGGAGAGACCCTCTACCGATCCTCCATCGAAAACCGCACGAAAATCGCTTCGAAATTGGCCATTTTAGCCGATATAGAAAGAAGCCGTCTGATTGGTCGACTTTTTATTCTTTTTGTGGGTCCCGGGATAATCGAACACGCGGTATGAAGGTCGTGAAAGTTGCTCGGAGAGACCTTCTACCGATCCCCCATCGAAAACCGCACGAAAATCGCTTCGAAATTGGCCATTTTAGCCGATATAGAAAGAAGCCGTCTGATTGGTTGAAAGAAATTTGACGCTTAAAATCGAGATGAGAAGGAAACGTCCGATCGGAATTCCGAAAACGGTTTCGGAATCGTGGAGTCATCCCGATTCCGAATATGCTATCGGTTTTTGCGTGGGATGAAAAATGAAAATTTTTTTTTTTTGATATTCGGTACCGGCCTCGGTGAGCTTCGGGACGTGTCGCGGCGTATAGAAACCTTCTGGCGCCGGGGTGTTGTAGCGATCGAGGAAAAATTAATATCTCGGCCGCCGATGGATATAAAGCGACGAAACTTTAGGGAACCCGAGAGGAAGGTCGGACGAAGGTTCCCTGAAAATTTGGTCTAACTCGCTTATGGGGCCGAAAATCGCAAAAATAATTTTCCACCTGCACCTAACCAACTTTTCTTCTAGTTTTCGAAAAAAAATACGGCGCCGCTCCATCTCTAAAGACCTTTCATTAAATATGGGCCAAAATTTGGCCCATATTTAATGAAATTTACACGCGAACATCGACCTAGGAAAAAATTAATATCTCCGCCGCCCATGGATATTAAGCGACGAAATTTTAGGTGGATTTGTAGGAAGGTCGCGTCTAGGGGTCCTGAAAATTTGGTCGAAAAAATCCTCCGGACTCTGGAGCAAAAAAATCCGGAATAGTACCGAAAACGGCCTTTTTGAAAAATTCATATCTCGGCAAATAACGGCGATCTCGAAAAAGTGAAACGACAAAGTTTTTCGTCTGTCTTTCCTCTTTCGATCGGTCCGGGGCCGGAGTCTCCTGGACGAAATTTGAGAGTGCAGTCGAAAGAAATGGGGGTACGTGTCGGGAAAAAGTCGAAAATTGCCAAACTTTGAACGGCCGTAGCTCGCTTAGGGAGCCGAAAATCGAAAAAATAAACCAACTCTGGGGTTTTTGCAAATTTCATGTAGTTTTCAAAAAAAAATACCGCGCCGTCCTATCTGTAAAGACGGCCGAGTTATAAGCCCCGGAAAGACAGCGTGTTTGGCGATTCTCGCCGACCCGAAAAACACGAAATTTTCAAATACTATTTCCAAATCAAAAAACGCTTTGGGACCTCGTTTCTTTCAAGAAACCTAAGCCAGATAGATAGATAGATAGATAGATACATTTATTGGTGTTAAAACATACAAAGTATATATACACAAGTCACAATGGGGTATAAATAGTTAAAAATACAATTAAAATTATGATAACAGTTACAAAATATCACAGTCCAAAAATTCTTTAATATTATAGAATGCCTTTTCTATTAGATATTTTTTTAATACATTTTTAAATTTAATTAGGGGGAGATCAGTGATTTCTGTAGGTAACATTATAAAAAATAGGCCCATAATAATTTGTTCCATTTCTGCTACTTGTGAGTCTCAAATACTTTACTCTGATTTTGTGGCCATCTCTTGTATTGTGTTGGTGTATTATATTATGGCATTCATAATTAGCAAAATTTTCTTTAACATATACAGCACATAGATAAATATATAAAGAAGGCAGTGTGAGCAAACTCAGTTCAGTGAATTTATGTTTAACATTGTCTCTATACCCCAGATTGGTTATAATTCTCACCACCTTTCTTTGGAGGCCAAATATTCTGGTAGCGTGCGGTGAATGACCCCAGCCTATCAAAGCATAAGAGCATTGTGACATAAATAGCGAGTGATATGCTGTAATGATGCATTTTAGTGGCATTATATTTGTTAAGCACCTGATTGCAAATATGCATTTGCTTAATTTGCTCGCTAATTTGTCTACATGTACGTCCCATGAGAGAGTTGAGTCTAAGTAAACCCCTAAAAATTTTACATCTACGTCGCTGTCAAAGTCGACTGATCTGTGAGTAAAAAGGACCTTCTTTGTTTTTTTATCATTTAAACATAAGTTATTGTGACTGAACCACGTTTTTGCCTGTATCTGTGATTCATCCATGTGCTGGTTTAGCAGATCTAGATTTTTTTCTTCAAAGGTTATTGTGCTATCATCTGCATATAATATTTTATCTAATTTAATATCTGGTATTTCAATGTGTAGGTCATTTATGTAGATGAGAAACAACACGGGACCTAAAATAGATCCTTGAGGTACACCATTTGTAATATTTTTTATATCGGAATTTTTACCATTTACAAGTGTAAATTGTTTTCGATTTGTTAGATAGGATTTAATTAATTCAGTGCTTGTATCCTCAAAATTATAATATTTTAGCTTCTCAACCAGCACAATGTGTGATACACAATCAAAGGCCTTATGCAAGTCACAGAAAACGGCTGCTAAAATATGATTATGCTCTATGCTGTCTACTATTTTGTTAATTAAATATAAAATGGCATCAGTTGTGGATTTACCAGCTCGAAAACCATATTGATTTAGATAAAACAAGTTGTTGATTTCGAAATGTTTTGTGATTTGTATTTTTAATGCTGTTTCAAAGATTTTTGATAATATCGGTAATAATGAAATTGGTCGAAAATTGCTTTCCTCCTTATCTGAGCCACTTTTATGAATAGGGATGACTTTCGCAATTTTTAGCACATCAGGAAAGACACCACTAGCAATACTCTCATTTATTAATTTGGTTAGCGGAATTATAATAACATTTTTTACCAACTTTACTATTTCAATATTCATTTCGTAGACATCACGGCTAGGTTTATTTTTTAATTTGTTTATTATGTCTCTAACATCGTTGTAAGTTATTTCATTAAATTTAAATTTGGGATTGTCTTTTTTCGTGAGGTAGTCCATGAATTTTTTGCCGTTTTGTGGTTTTTGTATATTGTTTGTTATTTTATGTGATACATCTACAAAAAAATTATTTAGCATATCTGGTTCTAAATCCACTTGGGAATTTACTTTTTTGTTTCTATGATGGTTTATGAGATTCCAGTATGCTTTTGGAGTATTTCCTGATCTATGTATTATTTGCTCATTATAATTAAACTTTGCTTTTTTTAGTTCCTTTTTGTATGTTTGTTTGAAATTGTTTTTTACAATTTTTAATTCTGGACTGTTGTTCATTTGACATAATTCAGCTAAGAATTTTAAATGGTCTCTCATTTTTTCTAACTGAGGAGTAAACCAATTTCGAGTAGTTTTTGTTTTGTTTTTTATTTTATTACTTGACATTTTCAGAGGAAAACAATAATCAATACCAGTACAAAGAAGATCTATAAATGTTGTCATCTTACTGTTTATGTTTAAATTTTTATCTTCTACAAAAGACCAGTCTATTTGTTCTACATAGTTATAAAAAAAGTGCATCCCTGCTTCTGAGTAAGTACGGTATTGTTGTAAGTTTTCCTGTTTTTTTTCCTACTACATTTATTGATATCTCTACAGCTCGATGATCTGATAAGCCTGGGTCAAACACTTTAGTTTTGAATGGCAAGTTAAAATTTATCAATATATTATCAATACAGTTTAATTTTCGTGTGTAATTTGATATACATGGTCTAAAATTGTATGAGGAGATTAAATCTTTAAATCTTCTACATTCTTTGTTGTTTAGATTAAATTTTATGTTAAAGTCTCCATTTATAATGATTTTTGAACTACATTTTTTTATTTTATTAAGTAGTGAATTGAAACAATTTAGAAAAATATCAAAATTACCTGTGTTTACATTATGTTTATTTATACCTGGAGGTGGTCGATATATTGTTATAACTATTGTATTTATATCTGGTAATTCAACTGCAGCTATTTCACACTGCCCTTCTATAGACATTGAGCATAGATCACTTCGGACTATAAATTTCAAATCACGTCTACAAAGAATCAAAGCTCCACCCTTAGACATTTCTTTTCTTACAAAATAACCTGTAACAACATAATTATTATTTATAATTAATGCACTCATTTCACTTTCATCTAAGAAATGCTCCGTTAAACAAAGTACATCATATTTATCACAATTGTTAATTAAAAATGCCTCAAACTCTGTCAGTTTATTTCTAATGGACTGGATGTTTACATGAAATACATTAAACTTTATCACAATGTCTTCTTTGATACCCTGATTTATTGTAGTGCCAATTTTTATGGTGTCCTCTGAATGCACTATTGTATTGATATCTTCTCCGAAAAAACTTCGTCACTCTAATACCTGTGGGCCATATACTTTGGTCTAACATTGTAGACTCTTGACCTGGGTCAACTCCTATTTTAAAGGAGTTACAATTTCCATATTTATTTACTTGTTCTGTGATGAAGTTGTTTTGTGGAAACTTTCTATCAAGGAAATCACGCAACTTGTCCACAGAATAATTAGTTTTATAATTTGTGGCAAATAACCAATGCTTCCTCTCTGCTGCAACATTTTCTTCCATATTATTTACTCCTATTACCATGTTTTGTTTGTTTGTTTGTACTTCTACAATTTCATTTATTGGTTCTGTTAAATTTTTGTTTCTTAATACAGAAATTTGCGCATTTGACACTGCTTGGGAAACGTCATCTGAAGTAATCTTTTTTCCGTTATTTAACATTTTATGATTAGGTTTTTGTTTGTCACTTTTGTTTTTATTATGGGATGCGTCATTTGCGTCCTGTACATTAGTATTTGATGTACTAGGGCGTGTAGGTTTCTGTGCCGCCTGCTTACTATGTTTGCTAAGTTCGACACTCTGTACAACGGGTGTCGCTGTTTGTACAGAATTTATATCTTTCAATAGGATTATTTGTTCTTTAAGGGAAATGATAGTATCCCTCAAATTGTCAATAATTATATCTTTTTGCGTTATCAGTTTTTTTAGGTACCCAATTTCCACTAATTTCACATCCTCAGCAATGTTTATATCATCAGTAGCACTTCTAAATGATGTATCAAGGTCGGCGTTTGTGTCTTTGCATAGCGTCTTTTCCTGTATTGACGCACTATCACTATCATTACTTTCACAACAATTTATGTTTGATTCGTCAATAATTTGCACTTGCTTCATCAGCTTTACACAACTGCGGTGGCTTACAGTTTTGCACTTTACACAAATTTGGCCGTTAACGCACATTTTCTTGCATTTTCTGCACAAATTATGCAGCGGTTCGGTATCGTTCTTTCCAACGGTCGCCATCTCAATTTTAACTAACTTAACACTACATCGTGAATGCGCGGGTCGCGCTGCCGTTTTCGAGTCAGGAGGAGCGTAAAAAAGTGACATTTTCGAGGGAAAACGTAAAATTTAAAGTCGGGTTAGAATTTAGCTGACTTCCGGCGGCGGCCATTAGTCTTCGAACTCTTTCTAATTCACCAGATTTTCAACAACCCTTCGACGTGGGGGTATCGAAACGTTAATAACTTTCTTAATACTCAACGGATCGTCACGAAAATACGACGTTGGGATTTTCCCGACACGAACACACCTAAAATAAGCGGCGCTGCGCGCCGATATCCCCCCGGAAAAAAGCCTTTAGTATGGCAAAGTACATCAATTTCACCTCTGAAATTAGAGCGAGTCTGCCTGTACAGCGTTTAATATATATGGACTAGATCGTGCAGAGCACGATCTAGGCCTGCCGGCGGCTGTCAATAACTCCTCGCCAACCCCCTAGCGGGGGTTGGCTCGATTGTCGGGTGGGGTGGATTTTTATCTCGGGGTTTTTAGTTGAAAATCCGGGACTTGTGGTTTTGTTTTTTAGGGGTCTGCTATTTTTTTTTTGAGGTTTACATAAACGAACTCCTCGCCAACCCCCTGGCGGGGGTTGGCTCGAAGGGGGGGTGGGGTGGATTCGGATGAGTCGAAAAAGTTGAAGGAGCGAAAGCCTCGCGCCTACGGCGCTCGTCTAACGCGAAAAAAAAAATTTTCCGAATTTTTTTTTTGGACCCCCTTGGAAAAATATTTCGGGACGCTCACTTTCGATTATTTTCTCCGACCCCCTAGGAAAAAATATTTGTCGACGCCTAAGGAGCGAAATACTCGTGCCTTCGGCACTTCGGAAAGAGGTCGGGCTATTCAGGGTCTGCAATTTTTTTTTTGAGGTTTACATAAACGAACTCCTCGCCAACCCCCTAGCGGGGGTTGGCTCGAAGGGGGGGTGGGGTTGATTTGGATGTGTCAAAAAAGTTGAGGGAGCGAAAGCCTCGCGCCTACGGCGTTCGTCTGACGCTTATAAATCGAAACTTGGAACTTTTTTTTTGGGGGGAGGGGGGCGAAAATCGAAAAAAAAAAAAATTCCGAATTTTTTTTTTGGACCCCCTTGGAAAAAATTTTCGGGACGCTCACGTTCGATTTTTTTTTCCGACCCCCTTGGAAAAATATTTGACGACGTCTAAGGAGCGAAATACTCGTGCCTTCGGCACTTCGAAAAGAGGTCGGGCTATTCAGGGTCTGCAATTTTTTTTTTGAGGCCCCCTGGCGGGGGTTGGCTCGAAGAGGTGGTGCGGTGGATTCGGATGAGTCGAAAAAGTTGAAGGAGCGAAAGCCTCGCGCCTACGGCGCTCGTCTAAGGCGTAAAAATCGAAAAAAAAAAATTTTTGAAACTTTTTTTTTGGGGAGGGGAAGGAAAATCGAAAAAAAAAAATTTTTCCGAATTTTTTTTTTGCACCCCCTTTGGAAAAATTTTTTCGGGACGCTCACTTCCAATTTTTTTTTTCGACCCACCCTGGGAAAAAATATTTGACGCCGCCCAAGGAGCGAAAAACTCGTGCCTACGGCACTCGTCTAATCGGTTTATTGCAATTTTTTTTTGAGGTTTACATAAACGAACTCCTCGCCAACCCCCTAGCGGGGGTTGGCTCGAAGGGGGGGTGGGGTTGATTTGGATGTGTCAAAAAAGTTGAAGGAGCGAAAGCCTCGCGCCTACGGCGTTCGTCTAACGCTTATAAATCGAAAAAAAAAAATTTTTTGGAACTTTTTTTTTTGGGGAGGGGGGCGAAAATCGAAAAAAAAAAAATTTCCGAATTTTTTTTTTTGGACCCCCTTGGAAAAAATTTTCGGGACGCTCACTTTCGATTTTTTTTCCGACCCCCTTGGAAAAATATTTGACGACGCCTAAGGAGCGAAATACTCGTGCCTTCGGCACTTCGAAAAGAGGTCGGGCTATTCAGGGTCTGCAATATTTTTTTTTTGAGGTTTACATAAACGAACTCCTCGCCAACCCCCTAGCGGGGGTTGGCTCGAAGGGGGGGTGGGGTTGATTTGGATGTGTCAAAAAAGTTGAAGGAGCGAAAGCCTCGCGCCTACGGCGTTCGTCTAACGCTTATAAATCGAAAAAAAAAAAATTTTTTGGAACTTTTTTTTTTGGGGGAGGGGGGGCGAAAATCAAAAAAAAAAAATTCCGAATTTTTTTTTTGAACCCCCTTGGAAAAAATTTTCGGGACGCTCACTTTCGATTTTTTTTAAAAAATCGACCTTTTTAAAAAATTCATATCTCGGCAAATATCGGAGATGGCCAAAAAATAAAAAAACGACTTTTTCGTTCGTCCTTCCTCTTGCGTTTGGTCCGGGTCCGGAGTCCCCGGATCGAAATTTGAGGGCGCTATCGGACAGAGACCGGGTACGTGTCGGGAAAAATTCGAAAATAGCCAAACTTTGAACGGCTATATCTCGCTTATGGGGCCGAAAATCGCAAAAATAATTTTCCACTTGCACCTAACCAACTTTTCTTCTAGTTTTCGAAAAAAAATACGGCGCCGCTCCATCTCTAAAGACCTTCGAGCTATGAGGCAGAGTTGAGGTGCATGTTTGGGAAATTCGCGAACATTTGGCCCATTTTTAATGAAATTTACACGCGAACATTGACCTAGGAAAAAATTAATATCTCTGCAGCCGATGGATATTTTTTGACGAAATTTTAGGTGAACTTGTAGGAAGGTCACGTCTAGCTGTCCTGAAAATTTGGTCGAAAAAATCCTCCGGACTCCGGAGCAAAAAAATCCGGAATAGTATCAAAAACGGCCTTTTTGAAAAATTCGCATCTCGGCAAATAACGGCGATCTCGAAAAAGTGAAACGACAAAGTTTTTCGTTTGTCTTTCCTCTTTCGATCGGTCCGGGGCCGGAGTCTCCGAAACGAAATTTGAGAGTGCAGTCGAAAGAAATGGGGGTACGTGTCGAGAAAAAGTCGCAAATTGCCAATCTTTGAACGGCCGTAGCTCGCTTAGGGAGCCGAAAATCGAAAAAATAAATCCACACAGGGGTTTTTGGAAATTTCATGTAGTTTTCAAAAAAAAATACGGCGCCGTTCTATCTCTAAAGACGGCCGAGTTATAAGCCGCGGAAAGGCAGCGTGTTTTGCAATCTTAGCCGACCCAAAAAACACGAAATTTTCAAATACTTTTTCCAAACGAAAAAGGGCTTTCGGACCTCGTTTCTTTCACGAAACCTAAGCCCAAGGGTCTAACTTAATACTACATCGTGAATGCGCGGGTCGCGCTGCCGTTTTCGAGTCGGGAGGAGCGTAAGAAAAGTGACATTTTCGAGGGAAAACGAAAAATTTAAAGTTGGGTTAAAATTTCGTCGACTTCCGGCGGCGGCCATTAGTCTTCGAGCTCTTTCTAATTTCGCCGATTTTCAAAACCCTTCGACACGGAGGTATGGAAACGTGAATAACTCTCTTACGACTCGACGGATTGCAACGAAATATAGCCTAACAGATTTTCCCGACACGACGACATGTAAAATAAGCGGCGCTGCGCGCCGCTCGTCCCCCTCTCAAAAGCCTTTGAGTACACCGTTTGTACCAACTTTGCTATGGAAATTAGAGCGAGTCTGCCTGATCAGCGTTTAATATATATGGACTAGATCGTGCAGAGCACGATCTAGGCCTGCCGGCGGCTGTCAATAACTCCTCGCCAACCCCCTAGCGGGGGTTGGCTCGATTGTCGGGTAGGGTGGATTTTTATCTCGGGGTTTCTAGTTGAAAATCCGGGACTTGTGGTTTTGTTTTTTAGGGGTCTGCTATTTTTTTTTTTGAGGTTTACATAAACTAACTTCTCGCCAACCCCCTAGCGGGGGTTGGCTCGAAGGGGGGGTGGGGTGGATTTGGATGAGTCGAAATAGTTGAAGGAGCGAAAGCCTCGCGCCTACGGCGCTCGTCTAAGGCGTAAAAATCGAAAAAAAAAATTTTTGAAACTTTTTTTCTGGGAGGGGGGGCAAAAATCGAAAAAAAAAAATTTTTCCGAATTTTTTTTTTGGACCCCCTTTGGAAAAATTTTTCGGGACGCTCACTTCCAATTTTTTTTTTCGACCCCCCTTGGAAAAAATATTTGACGCCGCCCAAGGAGCGAAAAACTCGTGCCCACGGCACTCGACTAATCGGTTTATTGCAATTTTTTTTTGAGGTTTACATAAACGAACTCCTCGCCAACCCCCTAGCGGGGGTTGGCTCGAAGGGGGGGTGGGGTTGATTTGGATGTGTCAAAAAAGTTGAAGGAGCGAAAGCCTCGCGCCTACGGCGCTCGTCTAACGCGAAAAAATCGAAAAAAAAAATTTTTGGAATTTTTTTTGGGGGGGGGGAGGGGTTGAAAATCGAAAAAAAAAAATTTCCGATTTTTTTTTTTGGACCCCCTTGGAAAAATATTTCGGGACGCTCACTTTCGATTATTTTCTCCGACCCCCTAGGAAAAAATATTTGTCGACGCCTAAGGAGCGAAATACTCGTGCCTTCGGCACTTCGAAAAGAGGTCGGGCTATTCAGGGTCTGCAATTTTTTTTTTGAGGTTTACATAAACGAACTCCTCGCCAACCCCCTAGCGGGGGTTGGCTCGAATGGGGGGTGGGGTTGATTTGGATGTGTCAAAAAAGTTGAAGGAGCGAAAGCCTCGCGCCTACGGCGTTCGTCTAACGCTTATAAATCGAAAAAAAAAAATTTTTTGGAACTTTTTTTTTGGGGGAGGGGGGGCGAAAATCGAAAAAAAAAAAATTCCGAATTTTTTTTTTTTTGGACCCCCTTGGAAAAATTTTTCGGGACGCTCACTTTCGATTTTTTTTTCCGACCCCCTTGGAAAAAGTATTTGACGTCGCCTAAGGAGCGAAATACTCTTGCCTACGGCACTCGAAAAGAGGTTGGGCTATTCAGGTTCTGCAATTTTTTTTTTGAGGTTTACATAAACGAACTCCTCACCAACCCCCCTCACCAACCCCCCTAGCGGGGGGTTGGTTCGAAGGGGGGGTTGGGTTGATTTGGATGTGTCAAAAAAGTGATTAAAGAATTTGCCCCGGCGGGTTCTTCTCGGATGAATTAAGTGAAAAAAAAAAAAAATGTTTTTGACAGCTGTCAAAATGACGATTTTCGAAAAAAAAAAAAATTTTTTGGAACTTTTTTTTTTTGGGGAGGGGGCGAAAATCGAAAAAAAAATTTTTTAATTATTGTTTTTTTTCGGACCCCTAAGAAATTTTTTCGGGGACGCCTCTACCTTCAATTTTTTTTTGACCCCCTTGGAAAAAAATTTTGCCGCCGTTCCATTTTTCTGTGGGCTCCCTAGGCGCCAGCAGCAAGAAAACGCGACGTTTGGGGACTTTTTCCGACTTTTTATTTTTTTTGGGGGTCCCGGGCGAATCGAACACCCGGTATGAAGGTCAAGAAAGTCGCTCGGCGAGACCCTCTACCGATCTCCCATCGAAAACCGCACGAAAATCGCTTCGAAATTGGCTATTTTAGCCGATATAGAATGGGGCTCTGTGATTGGTTGAAAGAAATTTGACGCTTAAAACCGAGAATTGAAGGAAACGTCCGATCGAAAAACCGAAAACGGTTTGAGAATCGTGGAGTCGTCCCGAGTCCGAATATGCTATCGGTTTTCACGTAGCGTCGAAAATGAAGAAGCTCAATTTTATCCTGAAGACATACGTCTTCGAAAACGTATGTCGTTGTGTAAATTCGGACGGACTACGTGCACGTAGCGAGCGTGGCGTAACGACTCGCAAAAAAATTCATAACTCGGCCGCGGATGAATATTTTTCGACGAAATTTTCAGGGATCCGAGAGGAAGGATGGTTCTAGCTCTCCTGAAAATCCGGGCGAAAAAATCCTCCGGACTCCGGAGCAAATAAATCCGGAATAGTACCGAAAACGGCCTTTTTAAAAAATTCGAATCTCGGCAAATATCGGAGATGGCCAAAAAATAAAAAAAAGACTTTTTCGTTTGTCCTTCCTCTTGCGTTTGGTCCGTGTCCGGAGTCTCTGGATCGAAATTTAAGGGCGCTATCGAAAGAAGAAGGGGGGCATGTCGGAAGAAAATGAGAAATAGCCAAACTTTGAACGGCTATAACTCGCTTATGGGGCCGAAAATCGCAAAAATAATTTTTCACTTGCACCTAACTAACTTTTCTTGTAGTTTTCGAAAAAAAATACGGCGCTACTCCATCTCTAATGACCTTCGAGCTATGAGGCGGAGTTGAGGTGCATGTTTGGGAAATTCGCCAGAATTTGGCCCATTTTTAATGAAATTTACACGCGAACATCGACCTATAAAAAAATTAATATCTCCGAAGCCGATGGATATTAAGCAACGAAATTTTAGGTGGACTTGTGGGAAGGTCGGACGAAGGTTCCCTGAGAATTTGGTAGAAAAAATCCTCCGGACTCCGGAGTGTTTATTTCCGGAATAGTACCGAAAACGGCCTTTTTAAAAAATTCATATCTCGGCAAATAACGGCGATCTCGAAAAAGTGAAACGACAAAGTTTTTCGTTTGTCCTTCCTCTTTCCATCGGTCCGGGGCCGAAGTCTCCTGGACGAAATTTGAGAGTGCAGTCGAAAGAAACGGGGGTACGTGTCGGGAAAAAGTCGAAAATTTCCAATCTTTGAACGGCCGTAGCTCGCTTAGGGAGCCGAAAATCGGAAAAATAAATCGAGACAGGGGTTTTTGGAAATTTTATGTAGTTTTCAAAAAAAATTACCGCGCCGTTTTATCTCTAAAGACGGCCGAGTTATAAGCCGCGGAAGGGGACCGTGTTTGGCGATCGTCGCCGACCCAAAAAACACGAAATTTTCAAATACTATTTCCAAATTAAAAAGAGCTTTCGGACCTCGTTTCTTTCACGAAACCTAAGCTAGGGGGTCTAACTTAACACTACATCGTGAATGCGCGGGTCGCGCCGCGGTTTTCGAGCCAGGAGGAGCGTAAGAAAAGTGACATTTTCGGGGGAAAACGAAAAATTTAAAGTCGGGTTAGAATTGAACTGTCTTCCGGCGGCGGCCATTAGTCTTCGAACTCTTTCTAATTTCGCTGATTTTCAAAACCCTTCGACACGGGGGTATTGAAACGTTAATAACTTTCTTAATACTCAACGGATCGTCACGAAAATACGACGTTGGGATTTTCCCGACCCGATTACATCTAATTTAAGCGGCGCTGCGCGCCGATATCCCCCGCGAAAAAAGCCTTTGATCCTGCAAAGTACATCAATTTCACCCATGAAATTAGAGTGAGTCTGCCTGATCAGCGTTTAATATATATGGACTAGATCGTGCAGAGCACGATCTAGGCCTGCCGGCGGCTGTCAATAACTCCTCGCCAACCCCCTAGCGGGGGTTGGCTCGATTGTCGGGTGGGGTGGATTTTTTTCTCGGGGTTTTTAGTTGAAAATCCGGGACTTGTGGTTTTGTTTTTTAGGGGTCTGCTATTTTTTTTTTGAGGTTTACATAAACGAACTCCTCGCCAACCCCCTGGCGGGGGTTGGCTCGAAGGGCGGGTGGGGTGGATTCGGATGAGTCGAAAAAGTTGAAGGAGCGAAAGCCCCGCGCCTACGGCGCTCGTCTAACGCGAAAAAATGGAAAAAAAAATTTTTGGAATTTTTTTTGGGGGGGGGGGGTTGAAAATCGAAAAAAAAAATTTTCCGAATTTTTTTTTTTTGGACCCCCTTGGAAAAATATTTCGGGACGCTCACTTTCGATTATTTTCTCCGACCCCCTAGGAAAAAATATTTGTCGAAGCCTAAGGAGCGAAATACTCGTGCCTTCGGCACTTCGAAAAGAGGTCGGGCTATTCAGGGTCTGCAATTTTTTTTTTGAGGTTTACATAAACGAACTCCTCGCCAACCCCCTAGCGGGGGTTGATTTGGATGTGTCAAAAAAGTTGAAGGAATTTGCCCCGGCGGGTTCTTCTCCGATGAATTAAGCGATTAAAAAAATTTTTTTTTGACAGCTGCCAAAATGACGATTTTCGAAAAAAAAAAAATTTTTAGGAACTTTTTTTTGGGGGGAGGGGGCGAAAATCGAAAAAAAAAATTTTTTAATTATTGTTTTTTTTCGGACCCCTAAGAAATTTTTTCGGGGACGCCTCTACCTTCAATTTTTTTTTCGACCCCCCTTGGAAAAAATATTTGACGCCGCCCAAGGAGCGAAAAACTCGTGCCTACGGCACTCGCCTAATCGATTTATTGCAATTTTTTTTTGAGGTTTACATAAACGAACTCCTCGCCAACCCCCTAGCGGGGGTTGGCTCGAAGGGGGGGTGGGGTTGATTTGGATGTGTCAAAAAAGTTGAAGGAGCGAAAGCCTCGCGCCTACGGCGTTCGTCTAACGCTTATAAATCAAAAAAAAAAATTTTTTGAAACTTTTTTTTTGGAGGGGGAGGCGAAAATCGAAAAAAAAAAAATTTCCGAATTTTTTTTTTTGGACCCCCTTGGAAAAAATTTTCGGGACGCCCACTTTCGATTTTTTTTTCCGACCCCCTTGGAAAAAAATATTTGACGACGCCTAAGGAGCGAAATACTTGTGCCTTCGGCACTTCGAAAAGACGTCGGCTATTCAGGGTCTGCAATTTTTTTTTGAGGTTTACATAAACGAACTTCTCGCCAACCCCCTGGCGGGGGTTGGCTCGAAGGGGGGGTGGGGTCGATTCGGATGTCTAAAATGTTGAAGGAGCGAAAGCCTCGCGCCTACGGCGTTCGTCTAACGCGTAAAAATTTAAAAAAAAAAAAGTTTTGGAACTTTTTTTTTGAGGGGGGGGGGGGGCGAAAATCGAAAAAAAAAAAATTCCGAATTTTTTTTTTTTTGGACCCCCTTGGAAAAAATTTTCGGGACGCTCACTTTCGATTTTTTTCCGACCCCCTTGGAAAAAATATTTGACGACGCCTAAGGAGCGAAATACTCGTGCCTTCGGCACTCGAAAAGAGTTCGGGCTATTCAGGGTCTGCAATTTTTTTTTTGAGGTTTACATAACGAACTCCTCGCCAACCCCCTAGCGGGGGTTGGCTCGAAGGGGGGGTGGGGTTGATTTGGATGTGTCAAAAAAGTTGAAGGAATTTGCCCCGGCGGGTTCTTCTCCGATGAATTAAGCGATTAAAAAAATTTTTTTTGACAGCTGCCTAAATGACGATTTTCGAAAAAAAAAAAATTTTTGGGAACTTTTTTTTTGGGGGGAGGGGGCAAAAATCGAAAAAAAAAATTTTTTAATTATTGTTTTTTTTCGGACCCCTAAGAAATTTTCTCGGGGACGCCTCTACCTTCAATTTTTTTTTGACCCCCTTGGAAAAAAATTTTGCCGCCGTTCCATTTTTCTGTGGGCTCCCTCGGCGCCAGCAGCAAGAAAACGCGACGTTTGGGGACTTTTTCCGACTTTTTATTTTTTTTGGGGGTCCCGGGCGAATCGAACACCCGGTATGAAGGTCAAGAAAGTCGCTCGGCGAGACCCTCTACCGATCTCCCATCGAAAACCGCACGAAAATCGCTTCGAAATTGGCTATTTTAGCCGATATAGAATGGGGCTCTGTGATTGGTTGAAAGAAATTTGACGCTTAAAATCGAGAATTGAAGGAAACGTCCGATCGAAAAACCGAAAACGGTTTGAGAATCGTGGAGTCGTCCCGAGTCCGAATATGCTATCGGTTTTCACGTAGCGTCGAAAATGAAGAAGCTCAATTTTATCCTGAAGACATACGTCTTCAAAAACGTATGTCGTTGTGTAAATTCGGACGGACTACGTGCACGTAGCGAGCGTGGCGTAACGACTCGCAAAAAAATTCATAACTCGGCCGCGGATGAATATTCTTCGACGAAATTTTCAGGGATCCGAGAGGAAGGATGGTTCTAGCTCTCCTGAAAATCCGGGCGAAAAAATCCTCCGGACTCCGGAGCAAATAAATCCGGAATAGTACCGAAAACGGCCTTTTTAAAAAATTCGAATCTCGGTAAATATCGGAGATGGCCAAAAAATAAAAAAAAGACTTTTTCGTTTGTCCTTCCTCTTGCGTTTGGTCCGTGTCCGGAGTCTCTGGATCGAAATTTAAGGGCGCTATCGAAAGAAGAGGGGGGGCATGTCGGAAGAAAATGAGAAATAGCCAAACTTTGAACGGCTATAACTCGCTTATGGGGCCGAAAATCGCAAAAATAATTTTTCACTTGCACCTAACTAACTTTTCTTGTAGTTTTAGAAAAAAAATACGGCGCCACTCCATCTCTAATGACCTTCGAGCTATGAGGCGGAGTTGAGGTGCATGTTTGGGAAATTCGCCAAAATTTGGCCCATTTTTAATGAAATTTACACGCGAACATCGACCTATAAAAAAATTAATATCTCCGAAGCCGATGGATATTAAGCAACGAAATTACAGGTGGACTTGTGGGAAGGTCGGACGAAGGTTCCCTGAGAATTTGGTAGAAAAATCCTCCGGACTCCGGAGTGTTTATTTCCGGAATAGTACCGAAAACGACCTTTTTGAAAAATTCGCATCTCGGCAAATAACGGCGATCTCGAAAAAGTGAAACGACAAAGTTTTTCGTTTGTCCTTCCTCTTTCCATCGGTCCAGGGCCGGAGTCTCCGGAACGAAATTTGAGAGTGCAGTCGAAAGAAACGGGGGTACGTGTCGGGAAAAAGTCGCAAATTGCCAATCTTTGAACGGCCGTAGCTCGCTTAGGGAGCCGAAAATCGAAAAAATAAATCGAGACTGGGGTTTTTGGAAATTTCATGTAGTTTTCAAAAAAAAATACGGCGCCGTTCTATCTCTAAAGACGGCCGAGTTATAAGCCGCGGAAGGGCAGCGTGTTTTGCAATCTTAGCCGACCCGAAAAACACGAAATTTTCAAATACTATTTCCAAATTAAAAATAGCTTTCGGACCTCGTTTCTTTCACGAAACCTAAGCCCAAGGGTCTAACTTAACACTACATCGTGAATGCGCGGGTCGCGCTGCCGTTTTCGAGTCGGGAGGAGCGTAAGAAAAGTGACATTTTCGAGGGAAAACGAAAAATTTAAAGTTGGGTTAAAATTTCGTCGACTTCCGGCGGCGGCCATTAGTCTTCGAACTCTTTCTAATTTCGTCGATTTTCAAAACCCTTCGACATGGGGGTACAAAAACGTTAATAACTTTCTTACGACTCAACGGATCGCAACGAAATATAGCCTAAGCGATTTTCCCGACACGAACACACCTAAAAAAAGCCTTTAGTCAATACTAAACGCCGCTATTAAACGCCGATAAGGCAGACTCACTCTAATTTCATGAGTGAAATTGATGTACTTTACAATTAAAGTACATCAATTTCACTCATGAAATTAGAGTGAGTCTGCCTTATCGGCGTTTAATATATTTTCGTCGACTAGATCGTGCAGAGCACGATCTAGGCCTGCCGGCGGCTGTCAATAACTCCTCGCCAACCCCCTAGCGGGGGTTGGCTCGATTGTCGGGTAGGGTGGATTTTTATCTCGGGGTTTCTAGTTGAAAATCCGGGACTTGTGGTTTTGTTTTTTAGGGGTCTGCTATTTTTTTTTTGAGGTTTACATAAACTAACTTCTCGCCAACCCCCTAGCGGGGGTTGGCTCGAAGGGGGGGTGGGGTGGATTTGGATGAGTCGAAAAAGTTGAAGGAGCGAAAGCCTCGCGCCTACGGCGCTCGTCTAAGGCGTAAAAATCGAAAAAAAAAATGTTTGAAACTTTTTTTTTGGGAGGGGGGGCAAAAATCGAAAAAAAAAAAATTTTTCCGAATTTTTTTTTTGGACCCCCTTTGGAAAAATTTTTCGGGACGCTCACTTCCAATTTTTTTTTTTCGACCCCCCTTGGAAAAAATATTTGACGCCGCCCAAGGAGCGAAAAACTCGTGCCTACGGCACTCGTTTAATCGGTTTATTGCAATTTTTTTTTGAGGTTTACATAAACGAACTCCTCGCCAACCCCCTAGCGGGGGTTGGCTCGAAGGGGGGGTGGGGTTGATTTGGATGTGTCAAAAAAGTTGAAGGAGCGAAAGCCTCGCGCCTACGGCGCTCGTCTAACGCGAAAAAATCGAAAAAAAAAATTTTTGGAATTTTTTTTGGGGGGGGGGGGGTGAAAATCGAAAAAAAAAAAATTTCCGAATTTTTTTTTTTTGGACCCCCTTGGAAAAATATTTCGGGACGCTCACTTTCGATTATTTTCTCCGACCCCCTAGGAAAAAATATTTGTCGACGCCTAAGGAGCGAAATACTCGTGCCTTCGGCACTTCGAAAAGAGGTCGGGCTATTCAGGGTCTGCAATTTTTTTTTTGAGGTTTACATAAACGAACTCCTCGCCAACCCCCTAGCGGGGGTTGGCTCGAAGGGGGGGGTGGGGTTGATTTGGATGTGTCAAAAAAGTTGAAGGAGCGAAAGCCTCGCGCCTACGGCGTTCGTCTAACGCTTATAAATCGAAAAAAAAAATTTTTTGGAACTTTTTTTTTTGGGGGAGGGGGGGCGAAAATAAAAAAAAAAAAAATTTCCGAATTTTTTTTTTTGGACCCCCTTGGAAAAAATTTTCGGGACGCTCACTTTCGATTTTTTTTCCAAAAATCGACCTTTTTAAAAAATTCATATCTCGGCAAATATCGGAGATGGCCAAAAAATAAAAAAATGACTTTTTCGTTCGTCCTTCCTCTTGCGTTTGGTCCGGGTCCGGAGTCCCCGGATCGAAATTTGAGGGCGCTATCGAATAAATAAGGGGCGCATGTCGGAAGAAAATGAGAAATAGCCAAACTTTGAACGGCTATATCTCGCTTATGGAGCCGAAAATCGCAAAAATAATTTTCCACATGCACCTAACTAACTTTTCTTCTAGTTTCCGAAAAAAAATACGGCGCCGCTCCATCTCTAAAGACCTTCGAGCTGTGAGGCAGAGTTGAGGTGCATGTTTGGGAAATTCGCCAGAATTCGGCCCATTTTTAATGAAATTTACACGTGAACATCGACCTAGGAAAAAAGTAATATCTCTGCAGCCGATGGATATTTTTTGACGAAATTTTAGGTGAACTTGTAGGAAGGTCGCGTCTAGCTGTCCTGAAAATTCGGTCGAAAAAATCCTCCGGACTCCGGAGCAAAAAAATCCAGAATAGTACCGAAAACGGCCTTTTTGAAAAATTCGCATCTCGGCAAATAACGGCGATCTCGAAAAAGTGAAACGACAAAGTTTTTCGTTTGTCTTTCCTCTTTCGATCGGTCCGGGGCCGGAGTCTCCGGAACGAAATTTGAGACTGCAGTCGAAAGAAATGGGAGTACGTGTCGGGAAAAAGTCGCAAATTGCCAATCTTTGAACGGCCGTAGCTCGCTTAGGGAGCCGAAAATCGAAAAAATAAATCGAGACAGGGGTTTTTGGAAATTTCATGTAGTTTTCAAAAAAAAATACGGCGCCGTTCCAACTCTAAAGACGGCCGAGTTATAAGCCGCGGAAGGGCAGCGTGTTTTGCAATCTTAGCCGACCCAAAAAACACGAAATTTTCAAATACTATTTCCGAATTAAAAAGAGCTTTCGGACCTCGTTTCTTTCACGAAACCTAAGCCCGAGGGTCTAACTTAACACTACATCGTGAATGCGCGGGTCGCGCTGCCGTTTTCGAGTCGGGAGAAGCGTAAGAAAAGTGACATTTTCGAGGGAAAACGAAAAATTTAAAGTTGGGTTAAAATTTCGTCGACTTCCGGCGGCGGCCATTAGTCTTCGAGCTCTTTCTAATTTCGCCGATTTTCAAAACCCTTCGACGCGGGGGTATCGAAACGTTAATAACTCTCTTACGACTCGACGGATCGCAACGAAATATAGCCTAACAGATTTTCCCGACACGACGACATGTAAAATAAGCGGCGCTGCGCGCCGCTCGTCCCCCGCTCAAAAGCCTTTGAGTACACCGTTTGTACCAACTTTGCTATGGAAATTAGAGCGAGTCTGCCTGATCAGCGTTTAATATATATGGACTAGATCGTGCAGAGCACGATCTAGGCCTGCCGGCGGCTGTCAATAACTCCTCGCCAACCCCCTAGCGGGGGTTGGCTCGATTGTCGGGTAGGGTGGATTTTTATCTCGGGGTTTCTAGTTGAAAATCCGGGACTTGTGGTTTTGTTTTTTAGGGGTCTGCTATTTTTTTTTTGAGGTTTACATAAACTAACTTCTCGCCAACCCCCTAGTGGGGGTTGGCTCGAAGGGGGGGGTGGGGTGGATTTGGATGAGTCGAAAAAGTTGAAGGAGCGAAAGCCTCGCGCCTACGGCGCTCGTCTAAGGCGTAAAAATCGAAAAAAAAAATTTTTTAAACTTTTTTTTGGGAGGGGGGCAAAAATCGAAAAAAAAAAATTTTTCCGAATTTTTTTTTTGGACCCCCTTTGGAAAAATTTTTCGAGACGCTCACTTCCAATTTTTTTTTTTCGACCCCCCTTGGAAAAAATATTTGACGCCGCCCAAGGAGCGAAAAACTCGTGCCTACGGCACTCGTCTAATCGGTTTGATTAATTTCCATAGTGCATTTTACCTATATACTACCTATTTACGAGTTTTACCGAAGATATCCAAGCATACTTTCGTATGTATTTAATTCAGCCTTAGATCTTTAATTTTTTTATCATATTAAGATAAATTATGTATGTGATAAATACAGTTCATTGCTCTGCATGGTTCCGGAGTAGTGTTTCATAGAGGAATTAACTAGCTTTTCTAATTGACTAGGTATAAGCATTAGCAGGGATATAACCCCTCAAAGTTAGAGAATCTAAAAACGTCCATGGAGAGAGATAACCTAAAAGCATTAAAGAGAGCTAGAACCTAAAAACCAAAAATTAAAATAAAATCTAATCACCTCATGCGCGTGAGGGGAACCCAAAAAGAGACAACGACAATAATTGAAGATTCCTGACATCGTTAAGACGAGAATATAACGTCGATTTCGAAACTAGGTGTAGGCAAGACTCAAAAAACGTCAACGCATCCCGTGTCTCTTTGAGAGATCTCGAACGCTAATCCTTAACGGAACATTGTCATCTTCGGCTGTATCGTCGACGGCGAATAGGCCGACCGAAGGATCCGCGACGCGATACACGTGTAAAAACAGGTGCACTGAGCACGATCGTCGTTCCCCGTAAATATAACAGACTTGTCGAAGGACAATCCTTCCGCAGGTTCACCTACGGAAACCTTGCTATGACTTTTACTTCTTCTAATTTTGATCGATCTACACAGCACGAGACTCTCTAGTCGACTCCTGCATAAATTCGCTCTTGGGCGGGTAAAGGGGTATAAGTTGATATTTAATATTTTGTGATAATCACTTCACTAAAAAAGATTCCGTAATACTTTGTAGTTTATTTTCGAGTTTTCCACAAAAAAAAATGCAACAGGTTAAAGTACAAATACATATATTTTGTGCAACTTATTTGAAATAGAGGAAATACATTTTCATACAGCTGATCATTTTAAAGAAAAAACGAGTTATATCTTTTTACACAAAATTATTTTCGACTTGTCTTTTTAAGCGAATTCTTCATCTGAAATCACATCAATATCTGGATAAGCTTCGTTTAAATTTTTTTCTGTGGGTAAGTTTCGATAAAATTCATGAAATATTTCATCAACATATGGTAGAAGGTCCAACAAATTATTTTTTTGTTTTCTGTAATGGGGTGTGGATATTTGCAATTTTGCATTTGTGGAATTGAGGTTTGATTTCTCTTGAGGAAACTATCATTGTTTTAAAGGCATCATTCTCATTACGCGTAGTTTTATAGAAAAATTTTGCAAACGTTTTGTCATATTATCGTATCCATTTTACATCTTTCCAGATAAAACGATTGCCATCTTCGTCATATTTTTTTACCTGGAGTAAGGCAAAGTCAAAAAAATGTTGCGTTTTCATTTCAATAACTTTAAAATGATTATCTTTATTTCCCCATAATCGAACGAGCTGCATCCAATCACGTGGATGTTCAATTTTTCCATCGTATTTGTTTTTTTTTTCCTTTCTATTGTAGAATGGTCGCTATCACATTCCATTCTAGTGTGACCAGGAATTAAATTTTATGATCTACAGTTTCCAAAGTATGTGACTGTTGCATGAGGGCCAAAAACATGGCAACCATATGCGAGTTTTTGTTCTGGCCACCACAAGTATCAGAGTACAAAGTAACTGTCTTGATATGGGGGGCAGATCCAACAGCACTTGGTATAAATAAGATGCAATTTGATTGGCTCCTCTAGCTGACATCGCCTCATGCCACATACAACAGATTGTTTCTGTTTTCGTGCAATTACAAAGAGTTAAATTATAGGTCCAGAGCTGCCTCTTATAAAAGGCAACAGAAGTCGTAAGGTCAGGGGTTGGTAGGCATCTGTCCTTATCTCTTCTTTTTGCTTCATAAGCATATTCTGCCTCCTCTTGATGTAGCTCTGTAGCTCCGCTTTTAATGATTCTTTTATCGCCATTTTTTTTTCATTCGAAATAAGGCTATTCAGCTTGTCACAATTCTGGCAGGTATCTTTGCTATATTTTTTATTACCTATATATTATTCATCTTATGAAACACCGACGCATATATTTTTCTGCTCATCGGTTGCCTTGGAGACACCCAAACTTTATATTATTCATAGAGCCTGGAAAGTGTATAAAATGATGGCCGAAATAGCTTCAGTTTTCTTTCTACAGTAGTGACTCTTGATATGTTGGTATTGACAATATGTGAGTTTTGATTAAATCTAATTCCTCATAGCTAGATTTATTAGGGGGCTCGTGGTGTCCTCGTTGATCATCAAGAGTTATGCCCGAGCTATTGGTCTTTTTTATAACATTTGTAAAAAAACTTGTTTGCAAATCCTGCTTTCAGAAGACTTTTGATGTGTCAGACTTCAATAAGCTCCCCATTTATTTTTAAATGGTATTTATATTGACATTCGCGTACTTTCTTGGAACCAACTTTTTCCGACTTTTTCGCTTTCCTTAAAATGAGACTTGCAGTGTATGCAACTCATTTATTGAAGTCAGCCAATAACCAATAATCATCAAAAATTTGATTTTGGGCCTCATAATCAACTTTTGTCATGCAACCTTTACGGCATCTTTCCAAAATTCGAAATTTGCGTTTGTTTACAATTTTACCCTTACTGGTTTTGTACTCTTTTCCTAGATTTCTGCACTCTTTTCTATTTTTTCTCACTTCTCTTGTCTCGCCTTTTTTTAGCTTTGGGCCACGCTTACGTTTTAGTCAAGATTGGAAACAGTTTCGTTTTCCTTTTCTCCTATGGTTTTATTGGTTTCATTTTGTTTTAAAATTTTATTTCGATTCTTTTTTAAATTTTGATTTTCTGAGTCCATGGAATCATTTTCGGAGTCCGTGGAATTAGATTCCGGAACATAATTCCGGTCTAAGTCACTCAGTCATCGATGTCTTCTTCCAGCACTTCATCAATAAACTCTGAACAAGGAATTGATTTGGCGGGATTGGATGCTAAAATTATATATTTTCTTACATTAAGCAAGTTATTTAAAATAATATATGCACATACAGATGAAATAAGCGCAAACATTTTGAAAGCAGTTGTACGTTTTGTTGTTAAACCAATTGCTTATTTAGTAAATAAGTCTTTTGAGCATGGAATATTTCCTGATATATTAAAAATAGCTAAAGTAGTTCCATTGCATAAAAAAGGTGATTGTCATTTAGCGGAGAATTATAGACCGGTGTCTCTACTATCTACAATATCTAAAATTTTAGAAAAATGTTTATGCAATAATATTATGTGTTTCTTATCTAGATTTAATATCCTCAATACAGCTCAACATGGGTTTAGAAAAAATAGATCTACAAATTCAGCCATATTTGAATTTTTAAACCAAATTTATGAAGACTTAGATAACAATAAAAATACTCTAGGGTTATTCATGGACTTAACTAAAGCTTTTGATCTGGTAGATCACTCCTTACTATTGGATAAACTTGAGGCATATGGGTTGAAAGGCAAAGCAAATGACTTAATAAAATCTTATTTAGTAGGTAGAACACAATTAGTAGAGGTTAATAAAATAAGATCACCTACTGCAGATGTTAAGCAAGGTGTTCCGCAAGGTTCTGTTCTTGGTCCCCTATTGTTTATTTTGTTTGTAAATGATCTACCAGGTGTCAATAGTAATAAAAATTTAGTTATGTTCGCTGATGATAATAGTTGCATTTGTAGTGATAACAATGTTTTAAATGCTGCTGGGAACACACAAATTCTGTTAAATAAATTTACTAGATGGTTCACAAACAACAGACTGTTTTTAAACATCACTAAGACGGTTTTCATTCATTTTACTCCTAGGCTAAAACATCTTAATGAGAGTTATCTTTTAAAATGTGATGGTAAAAGTATTGAACAAGTAGCTGAAACAAAATTTTTAGGTTTATATATCGACAATAGTCTCAGTTGGGAAACTCATATAGATATGCTTTGTAAAAAAATGTCTCCTATTTGTTTTGCTCTATTTAGACTGCAGCAAATTTGTAACAAGAATATTATGATGTCTTATTATTACGCAGCTATGTATTCTAGAATTAAATATGCAATTATATTTTGGGGTTGTTCACATCATTTCATAAGAATTTTCCGTTTTGAAAAAAGAGCCATTAGAATAATCGCTGGTGTTTCTAAGCTTACATCATGTAGAAATATTTATAGAGAATATAATTTATTAACTCTGTCATGTATTTATATTATGGAAACTGTAATATTTGTTAAGTTAAATTATGAGAAATTCACACGAAATAATCATTATCATATATATAATACTAGAAGAGGACAAAATTTTAGTTTACCTATTCACAGTTTGGCGATATATGAAAATAATCCTGCATACATAGGTATAAAATTGTATAACAAATTACCTGATGACATTAAAAATATTACAAATGTAAATCCTTTTAGGAATAAATTGAAAAAATTTTTGATTAATAAATGTTATTATAGTGTGCAGGAATATTTGAATGAGTGAGAGTTATATAATACGTATTTATTATTCTCTGTTTTTTCTTATTTTTTTAATTATTGTCAAGTTATTATAAGTGTAATTTAGCTTATTTTTTTGCTGTAATACTGACTTTTCCTATGCCATTGTATTGGTCTATTGGATTAATAAATTATTATTATTATTATTATTATTATTCAAAACTGTGATAAAGGGTTTTTTAATTGATAACGCATTCTATACCATTAATGAGTTTTTAAATGCAGACTTCTCTTGTCTGAGTATGTGATAATCGGTACAAGTTTTATTTTGTTTGTGATTTGTGTATGACTGTGTTTACGACATCTATAAATACATGTTAATATATTACTTATTATGTCATATCCATATTTATTTTATATCTATATTTGTTTTATTGTATATTTTATTTTTTCCCCTCTATATTTATATTTACATTTATGTGTCAATTTGACTTATATTTATTTATGTACAAACTACTGACTTGTGTAAATATTTCTGTATAATGCACCAATAAATACTTACTTACTTACTTACTTACTTACTATTATTACAATGATTGCTGTTAAAAGACGCATCCTCGAGTGCATCCCAGTTGTTATTTTCATCATCTACCAAATTCTTAGAATCCATCTGGACGACTTTAGATGCCACTAGAAAATGTGTGACGCTGCTGGATGCTAAAAATACATTTTTGAAAGATTTACCTAAAATAACAAACAAACAAACCTCTCCAACTGCATGAAGGTGAATTAGCAACATCCGCCTCTGTCCGTAACGGCTTTAAAACATTTAACTCTATAAAATAGCTTTTCTTTATATACAGTTTTATCTAATTTAAATGGACTTACTGTTCATTATTTTACTTGCTAGTTCGGCCTGTGACTTCAAATCAGACAGAAATTTTCTTCGCTTAGACAACATAACCTATCTTTTTCGTATCGGTCGTATTTCACAGTTATTTAGTTTTAATAAACTTTGTCACTACTAATCAACACACAACACCTAACAACTACTTTAACACTTGGTTAAATTAAAACACAATTGATTTAACACTTGGTTAAATTAAAACACAATTGATACAGTCAGTGAATTACTGATAACTTCAAGAGGCAAATAAATCTGAACCACCATTATTGTATACGTAATTTGAAATAGTTTCGACGACCTAACCGAAGCATTACTACAAATAAATACGAAACATGAAGTAGAACCCGATGCGCTGCGGATTATTGATTGTTTCGTGATATTATTGTATGAAAGATCAAAAAGCAAAAAAATGTATTTAGGTATTTAAAAAAAAAATAAAATTATATTACAGCTATAAATAAATATATTATATTGCTAACACTGAGAAAACTAATGGAGTAACAAAAAAACTCATTACAAGATTTTTGTAGAAAATTAGTTTACTTTAATTTGTGTAATAACAAAAATATTATTACAATTCGCCGTTTTCGAGATAATGTCGAAGTAGTGATTGTTTTGACGATTTTGAGGTTAAAACGGCCGAACCAATTTTTTTCTTGAGTGGCACTATATCCCATTCTGTTTGTTTCAAAAAGCTGTCTATATTCACCCAATTTCAGGTTAGTATCACAATCTGAACGATTCCTAAGAAAATTCGAATTAAGCAACTCCACTAGTAGAAACATGTATAAACAAATAATGTATAAAGACGCTCTGAGTTCTATTTATATGTTATATGACGTCATATAATCACGCCACTGCGTGGGTTAGAATTCAAGGAATTTGTACACGAGCCCAATGTTCGAGAATATTATTTCCAATGATGTCATACGAACAAGTTGAAACTTGTGTGGAAGTTGAATTTCATAGTCCACTAGGGTGAAATTTCAATTTATTTATATCCCCTATTTAATCATTTTGACCTACGGCTAAGTGTTATTTATATAAAGAACATGTCCAAATTTATGCGGCGGCACTTGACTCAAAGACTGTATATGTTATCTGTTATTTGATTGTCTTGGTTCTCAGCTATATTACTCACGTTGATATTTGCTGTATATGCTGAAATGTATGTGTTCACTGAGTAATATTATAACACGGTTTATTATTTTTACACCTATTTATCCCTATGAAAAAATTGTGAATTATTATTTGTTCTAAACTCCACCCTTTGTACTTCTATGTATGTATTTTTTAGTATGTGCCAATAAAAGTCTTTTATTATTGTTAATTTCATTTTGAATGTTAATTTGCAGGCTGCTGCTGCTGCTGCTATGACGTCATCATCAGGTTCCCCAACGTCATCTGAAGCCCATTACCTATACCACAATGAAGACTGAGGATAAAAATTAATTGATTTAAATCTATTCTTAAAATATGCCTTTAATATGAATAAAAGAAGTAGAAAAATATTTGTTCTGCTTATTTACATTTTTACCTTTATTTCCTTATATCAGTTTTGATTAGCTTATTAATTTAAATTCTCTCCAACTACTTATAAAAAAATTCTGGAAAATTATTTGTGTGTGCAGTATAGATTTTTACGAAAACTCCCGGAAAATTATTTGTGCGTGCAGTATAGATTTTTTATAAAAGTTTTTGGCTTTTTGCCCCTTATGATATTCTTAAATCAATTTCAATTCACTTATTAATTTAAACCTCATTCAGCTAATTATATTAATAGAACATTAGGTATAAAGATGTCCAATAAAAAATACTTGGAACATGATTTGCTTAAGGATAAATTTTAATTCTTAGAACAATCAATAGATTATTTATAAAATTTGTGTATTCCCTATTCGGCTGTATGTGTGAGAACTTATAAACAAATTCATATACTTTTACCGAAAAATTCCTTATTATTTTTGCAAGAGAATTAAAAATTTAATTAGTATAACGAACCATGTGCTTGTACATTGTTAAAGCAGAGAAAAAATGTCTAGAGATTCATTGAAGCTTTTCGCCTATACATCAGATATCGTTAGAAGCTTTTCGCTTATACATCAGATATCATTCGGTGGCCGTTTACTCTCTCTCTCTCTCTCTCTCTCTCTCTCTCTCTCTCTCTGTATGTTGTATTTAGCGAAAACATACAGAAAATATTAAATTATTTAAACTTTAGACACACTATCTGAAGCCTATTGATTTTAAAATGAAAAATTACAGAGGTTACCTAAACAAAAAATACATAATACACCTTTTCAAAGTGGAGGAGAGCAGGATATGATTAACTTGAACAACTTAATAGCTATGAGACACCGCCGCTTACAGTAGGTACATAGAACTTTACACACCCCAGATCTGCTGAAACCTATTAGCATGCACAGAAGACCTTTTTTGCTTTGAACTTATTCATATTATAGATCCTCAAACGAAAATTTTTTATTTATTTAACGTAAGACGTACAGAGGGCGAACCCATTATTATTATTCTTAATTACCAATCTGTATATGAGGTTCTTCAAAATTCTTTTTGGAAGACCCCCGATTCAGATTTATTTTGCCGCTTGACAGCCTAGGATAGCTAAAAATTGCTTTATCTCCTTTCAACACATGCTCAATATATATTTTAATCCTATATGCATATATTATTTCTTTGAACCATATGCGCATTTTAACATATTTTATTATGCCGATATTCCACACGTATACCACCTATATCCTTCACGCACACATTCAAAGCATATTTAACCTTATACGTATACACGTCTGGCCACTCAGTTGTTTCGGATACAGTTCAGTAATTTGCACCAACTCCCCTCCCATAATCACGTTAGTCTGATACGGAGCGTCGACCGTCGACCGGTTCCATTCAGGGGAGATATGTGCAACTTACTGAACTGTATCCGAAACAACTGAGTGGCCGTGTATATTATTTTCTTGAACTACCTACTAGTTTGTAAAACAACCGACGTTAGCGCTGTCGCTCATTTGTCGACGCCTATGCTAGGACGATCATCTCGACGCGCGCCCGATTTCTCTGCACTACCTGGTATATTAGTTAATCATCGAAAGCTATTCAAGCTTAAAATTCTGTAACCTATCTATCCCATAGTACACCTATCTAACCCCCACATTGTTTACCTAGCCGTCACTTATCATATTATTAATTAGATGACCTTCAACAACTGGTGCGCGCCTCCGAAGCCATGACCTCTAATGACCTCTACCTCTGCAGACCTCCAGGGGTAGGGATAGAATTTACTTATGGTATGCCTCAAGGATGCGATTTCAAATGTACAGAATCTCCATAAGAAATAACATGGGATTTTGGCGCAGAAGCCCCATAGCCTATCTACTGCCGAATTATGTTACCTCAGATAATTAAGAAATTAATTCCGAGGAGAAAAGAATTACTTTGGCCGTATTTTCATCGTTAGATCTTGGATAATTTTTCATCTCTCTCGAAAATTAAAAGAATTGTAGCGTATGTTCTGAAGTTTGTCCATAATCTTAGGAATCAAAAAATAAAATTCTTATAAACTACCTTACGTACCAAGAACTCCAACAGGCCTTAATGGTTCTTGTTAAGCGGGTACAAACATGAGCATTTTCAATCTGAAATGTTACAAATTCAAAATGGGACACTTCTTCCCAAGTTATTGAGAAAATTAAATGCATTTATAGACGATGAAGGTCAGCAGGGCTGAAGTCGGAGACCGAGGGAGAGATGGTGTTATTAACACCTTGGTCTATCGGGGTCGCGTGATGGGTTTAGAGGTTCCTAATATCAACTGCAGAACCTGCCGTCAGGCGCCGGAGTCATTCATGCATTTATTATACAGGCCTTAATGGTTCTTGTTAAGCGGGTACAAACATGAGCATTTTCAATCTGAAATGTTACAAATTCAAAATGGGACACTTCTTCCCAAGTTATTGAGAAAATTAAATGCATTTATAGACGATGAAGGTCAGCAGGGCTGAAGTCGGAGACCGAGGGAGAGATGGTGTTATTAACACCTTGGTCTATCGGGGTCGCGTGATGGGTTTAGAGGTTCCTAATATCAACTGCAGAACCTGCCGTCAGGCGCCGGAGTCATTCATGCATTTATTATCTGCTACTGCATGTCCGGTATATGCGACTTCGGCATACATCCACCGACATAACGCGGCTCTACGAGTGCTATACTACCATCTACGGCACTCGTATGAGATAGAATAAATACCAGTGCTGCCTTACATTCCCGGAGATAGCGGGTCCGTTGTCGAAAATGAGAAATGCCGGATTTACTGGAACTACTCTACTACTACTAATGACTGATGGTCGAGATGGTAAAGTACCTGCCTCTCACCCAAAAGTCCCGGGTTCGAATCCCGGTCGTGGCAATGGAAAATACTGTGGGAGGGATTTTTCCATTATACACGGATATTGGATGTGTGTCCCTTGTCTTTAAATGTGTAGCCCCCTCCCGCACAAGGCTCCTAGAGCCTTCTGGGATAAAGGGGGTCGTAATTACATGTGGGGTATTTATTTATTTATTACTCGTTCCCGACCGTCAGGTTAATTCGAGCCAATAAGCCTGACGTAGTCCTCCTCGACCATCAGACCAAAGTGATGCATGTCATCGAGTTCTCATCGCCTTGAAGGAGGAGGAGAAACGGACCAAATACAGAGATCTCCGGTACGAGCTCCAAGTGCTATACCCAGGCTACTCTATCAAGATGGTCGTCCTGATAATCGGTGTACTCGGAGGTATGAAGCCCACGCTGCTCTCCGCATTGAAAACCAGCCTGCCTGCCAAAAATCGAGTGGCTGGCTCATCAAATGCAGAAAGCAGTCATTCTGGGATCCCTCCGTCTACTTAGGGCACATTAATTTGGAATCTACAGTCACTAACCCTGCGGGATGTGGGAAGTAGCTGTAGATTATTCGCTGGCGCTCTCTCCCGTGAGGCGTCGGCGGCCACGGGGAGACTGTCCAGTATCGGGTAACCGCCAAAAAAAAAAATAGTATAATATATTTATGTATCACGTTTCACAAACGTCATATTAGTCACGAGTTTTATTAATCACGAGCGAAGCGTAGCGGAGCTAGTGTTTAATAAAATGAGTGACTAACAAGTTTATAAAACGAGTTGCATACTATATATACTTTTTCCACGACAGCAAATATCTATATAAAAAATTTGGAAATTATTTTATTATTTCATTTACTATCATATCAATAACATGGTAACAGTACAGCCGAGTTATTTTGACAGATTGATGACAATGGACACGTTGGTATTGTTATGATGTAAAAAATTGTACGGAATTGGGGCTAGAAAAATGTATTCACAACTTCTGTCCAGGTACAATTTTTTTCTCATTGTCTTTGTGTGTACTAACACTTTATAGTTATTAAGGTAACAAGGGAGTTATAAGGAAAGACTTTCAGTGTACTTTCCGAGGGCCTCCGACCCGAAGGGAATGTACGCCGACCGAGGGTGTCATAAGTCATTATCTTAAATACTCCCGTGGTGCTTTCAATGTTTAAATTCCAGTGCTCTGTTATTTAATTCGAAAATTTTGCACTTTTTGTCACAAATAGCTGATATGATATTTAATTTATACTGACGTCAATGAAGGTTACTTGTAATTTCTATTTATAATTTACATGATTTATTTTCATGGTAATAACTTAGTTATGAAAATGCATAAATCCCTAGGGCGTTATTATAAATCCCTAGGGTGTTATTTCTTATATAATGTATCTCAAAATAGGGTTATTATTACAAAACAACAGAGTAGTAGGACATTAACAACATTTTATCCTGTAGGTTTATCGGCTCAACTTTTTACGGTCAGCTCTTGTACTATTAACAATGTGTGACTGAAAATCTGGATATAAGTAGGCTTTGTATAAAAACTCCTAATTTTTATTTAGGATATTATTAAATATGTATTATTATATGCTTTTATTTGTGTTTTATTTAGATATTTATGATGTAGGGTAAAAATCCCACATTTTGCCATATTTACTGTAGACTCCATTCGAATAAAGTCGGCATTTATTACCCATATGACGTCATGTGCAGAACCAAATGAATGTAAGACAGGCTACTATCATATCTCATTATTTATTGTATCATGGTTTTCTCATATATGATTTCAGAGACTAATTGATGGTTATCCCATGCTTTTATATCACATATAATAAACCTTATAGTAGACAGTGAGTTTTTGTAATATTAAGTTTATAAATATTTCTTGTAAGGAAATGCAGTTCATTCACTTAAGCAAAAAAAAAAAGAATTTTAAGATAAAACTTTTAAAGAGGCACAATGGCGGAAACCGAAAACTAAACGACACTGTGCGCAGATTTCGCTATTTTTAAGTAGTGTGCGTTGGGGTTTATCCAGTTGCAAAATAACAGAGTAGTAGCACATTAAAATTGTTTACTTTTCGGTTTCCGCCATTGTATGTTTAGCATTGTTTACTTCACATGTCAAATTAGGCCTGTATACAAAACTGCAAAGTGTCAGGTTTATCATATGTGCTATGCAAAGAAGAAAATTAATATTTGAGGACGAAAAACTTCTAGTGTTAATGTTAATTGTTTAGCTTTATACAGGTTGGTCCACATTTTAATACATTAATTTTGAGAGGCGATAGAGAATCGCAAAATAAGGGGACTTTTCTTAATAAACATACCTCGAATAATGCACCATAACTTAGATACAGGGTGTTGAAATTTCATTAAAAAAAAAACTTTATAATTTAATATCTAAGGAAAGACAAAAGCCATCTTTTTCAAATTTGGCACAATGCCTTTCTATGTAAATCTGCATCTACTGTTCAAGCCAAAAATAGTAACAGAAAGGCATTGGCGCAGATATGGGGGTTACATATCCCCTTTCTAGAAATATGTAGTGCGCCACTGGATATTTTTAAAAAAATTATTAATTACTAGATTTCCCATGGCATTCTGAAGAAAAACGTGTTCTTGTAAAATTTTGATAGAACGAGCCGTTTCCGATTTATTTACAGTTAAATACTTTTGTGCAGGCATAATAAAGGAGATAATAGCCCTCCAAATATGATTAAAAATTATGTTTTATTGATATTTAATAAAAAATTAACAAAAAACAGAACGAAAGAAATTCACATATGTATTTACAATAAATTTTCAAAGTGCCATCTTTCGGCTTCAATACACTTTTGACATTTTCTGGAAATGGGGTTGATTGCCGCCAATATTTGAAGTCGATTTTCGCGTAATTGATGGCAAGCTTGACGAATAAATCGGAAACGGCTTCTTCTATCAAAATTTTATAAGAACACATTTTCCTTCAGATTATCATGGACAATTTAGCAGTTTAATAATTTTCACAAAAATATCCAGTGGCGCACTATATATTTCTAAAAAGGGGATATGTAACCCCCCATATCTGCGCCAATGGCTTTCTGTTACTATTTTTGACTTGAATGGTATATGCAGATTTACATAGAAAGGCGGTGTGCCAAATTTGAAAAAGATGGCTTTTGTCTTTCCTTAGATATTAAATTATAAAGTTTTTTTTAATGAAATTTCAACATACATATACACGTATTTAAGTTATGGTGCATTTTTCGAGGTATGTTTATTAAGAAAAGTCCCCTTATTTTGCGATTCTCTATCGCCTCTCAAAATTAATGTATTAAAATCTGGACCACCCTGTATAGAAGCAGTGTATGGTAAAAAACATATTTTGTTTTAAAGTCTCCAATTTATATTCAAAACTTTCGGATTGATTCATACCAAGAGATGACCAATCGGCAATCATGAAATAACCTCCTTCTGGTACTATCGGTTTCATTCCCACATCAGACAAAAATTTTGCCATGAAGTCCCTCTTAGACTCCAATTCCTTAGCCAATGAAACAAAATAACATTCATCGTCGCCTAATCGTTTCAGTTCTTTCTCAAAGCCAATAGCTGCAGCTTCCTAAAAATTTAAAGAAAAAATTCACGCTAAAAACATATCAATAAAACTATTATTAAGAAGTACAAAGAAACAATTTAAAAACAATAGCGATTTCATATTTATTTATATTTATAAATTATTATTTACTAATAAAAGGGTTCTTGTAGGTATTTATAATATAAAATGGGTTGTGGATGTTCATTCAGTTATTTCTAATTTTTTAGCGTTTAAATTTATTACAATCCGTAGCATTAACTCTCATTGTAGATTCCAAATGGCCGGTTTCAAGAACAAGTGTTCAGCACGGGGATTGACAAATCCTGGATGAAGGGTTAACATTGCGTTTCATAGACAACAACACTGTGTTGAGCACAGAGTTCAACACGCGGATTTACGAACACAGTGCTACTACTGTTTAGTAACTTCCTAAACGAATCCGGTTTATTTACGGACTTTTGTCAATAACGGTTGTCGGCTGTCAATTTTAACCTGTAAAAACTAATAGTTCAGTTACATCAGGCAGAAAAAAGAAGCATCTGTCGAAAAAATCCAAATGAAGTAACGTCTCAAAAGTCCCCCGTTGATATCGTGCCTGCGTTTCTTGCAAATATCTCGCTTATTATATGACTGACGGTCGAGACTGTAGCGTACCTGCCAAAAAATCCCAGGTTCGAATCCCGGTCGTGGCAATGGAAAATACTGTGAGAGTGATTTTTCCATTATATACGTATATTGGATGTGTCCCTTGTCTTTAAATGTGTAGCCCCCTCCAGCACAAGGCTCTTCTAGAACCTTCTGGGATAAAGGAGGTCGTAATTACATGTGGTGTTATTATTATTTTCGGTTTCCCGATGCTGGATAGTCTCTCAGTGACCTCCGACACCACACGGAGAGAGCACCAGATAATAATCTACAGCCACTCCCTGCATCCCGCAGGGTTAGTGACTGTAGATTCCAGACTCGTGTGCCCTAAGTAGACAGAGGGAACCCAGGATGACCGCTTTCTGCATTTCTGCATGGTTTTCAATGCGGAGAGCAGCGTGGGCTTTATATCTCCGAGTACACCGATTATCAGGACGACCATCTTGACAGAGTAGCCTGGGTATAGCACTTGGAGCTCGTACCGGAGATCTCTGTATTTGGTCCGTTTCTCCTCCCCCTTCAAGGCGATGTTTGTCTCAGCAGGTGCTGCACCTTGGTCTGATGGTCGAGGAGGACTATGTCAGGCTTATTGGCTCAACTAGCCTGACGGTCGGGAACGAGTAGTTCTAGTAAATATATATATATATATATATATATATATATATATATATATATATATATATATATATATATATATATATATATATATATATATATATATATATATATTGATAAAGGGTATGTTGTGGCCTCCAAAGTAGATACCAAAGATACGTTGTCACCTCATATATAACGTTATGGCCTCCGATTTCGGAGGCGAAAACGAAAATTTGTTCGGAGGCGACAAAGTACCTTCCATACTCACAAATAAATATTTTAGTTCCTATATATAACGCTGGCGCTGATGTCGCATTCAGTATTCAATGAGAGCACGTTGTCACCTCCTGATATATAAAGCTGAATTTTTTGTCACAAGCGTAGCGTTCCCGCCTCCTTAAAAAGGCAACGTCGCAGGACATTTCAGCATATTATGGGCGAGTTGCTTTATTCACGGGTTGATCCACCAGATGTGTTTTATCTCGTTCTAACCTCGGACATAGAACGAGATAAAACACATCTGATGGATCCACCGGTGAATAAAGCAACTCGCCCTATGAGATTGGATAGTGATAATTTAAATATGTCATCAATTATGTCATTTGAACATCCTAAATTATAGTTATTGTTTTATTTACGTGGCATACTGAAAATTTTTGCAGAAAACCGGAATGATACAATATATCAGCTTTGAAATTTTTCATAATTCAAGAAGCTATATTTCAAGATATGATTGGAATAGATATTAAGTATAATATATTATATATTTTTGGAGAAATAAAACAATATAACTTACTTTTAGCTTAAGACGTATAATTTCATGCACATCTGGAGATTCTTTGTAAAATGTAATGTAAGACTAAAAAGTGGGTGAGAACGAGTCAGACTGTACAGGCCAGTACAGGGATATTATCGAAAGATTAACCCCTTATGACATTTTTATTCTTCTAAGAAAATAATGGTAAATACAAAAGTTGTGCGAAATTTTCCCGCGATCTCACCGTACTTATCGAAATTACAATTATACAGGGCGTTCTGGAGATACAAACCTAACTTGTTTTTCTAAATGGAATACCCTGTATGTTTTTATATTTTTGAAATCTACGCATTATCCCGATTCCGACGATATACCAGGTGACCACGAAATGACGCTCGTCTCTATATCTTCTTGGTTTTACAAGATATGAATTTCAAAGTTGGGCACGTCAAATAACAGTTAAATATGCATTATTTTGACCGCTTTTTTACTTTCAGTCGCTTTGAGTTTCACCGGAAATGACACTAACTTTGATTTTTTAAATGGAACACCCTATAGATTTTTGGATTCAGGAGGTCATTTTGGATATATGTAGTTATGGCATATTGAGATAAAAATATTAAAACTGACATTTTTATGAGCAAATTAAATTTTTTACTAGGCCGCCGTAATCCCAAAAAAATATTTTATTTCATCCCGTCCGGAAAGTACAACAGTACAGTATTCATATGAGGCCGGAAAATGAGACATTACGGTATCAGAGCCGGCAAAGTACCGGAAACCACCGGAAACTTATTACGAACCAATCACAAACTGTTATTATACCTTTTGACAGTTGTTTGACATATAAAAATCAACCGTATATTAAAAAATAGTGTCAAATGTCAAATGACATAAGAAAATAACCAAGTGTCAAATTATACAAAAATGCTAATATACAAGAAATGACGGGATGAAATAAAATATCATTCGACACACGTCCGTAAGGTGTTATTCCAGCCTCGTTTAGATATTCTAGACTCGGCTCCTGCCGTCGCCTCGTCCATAATATCTACTCGACTGTAACAAGTCACCTTCCGGACTTGTGACGAAAATTACTATTGTTATGATTCAGTAATTAATAAAAAATACAATTATGACGTTATGCCATATGGCATTTGTGTTAAAAAATCTTAAACATTTCGGAAATCATTTCTCCAAATTAACTATCCTTTTTTAATGGCACCATGGTGGTACACTACGTTATTTCAATAAAGCATTTTATTACCGATTACTTGGTACCAAGGACTTCACTATATCTTTATATTGTAATACATTAATATACATAAGAATAACATTCAACTAGAAATGAAAAAAAGTCAATATTTAACAGTGGATCTTTATCAAGTAGATGCCTTTGATCTCCTGAATCTAAAGATGTAAAAATATATGCAGGGTGTTCCATTTAACAAAGTTAGCATTATTTCCGGTGAAACCAGAGGCGACAAAAAATGTTAAATCTGTTGAATTAATGCATATTTAGCCGTTATTTGAGGTGCCCACATTAGAAATTTATATCTTGTAAAACCAAGAAGAGATAGAGGCAAGTGACATCTTGTGGTCATATTCTTGGTTTTAAAAGATATGAATTTCAAATTTGGACACGTCAAATAACGGCTGAATAATATTTATTAATTCGACCAATTTATCATTTTCCGTTGCTTCCTGTTTCACCGGAAATTATGCTAACATTGGATTTTTAAATGGAACGCCCTGTATATTTTCACATTTTTTATTCAGCAGGTCAGATGCTAGAGATCCACAAATATGAGTTTTTTTTTTCATTTATATCTTTTTGAATGTTATATTATTCTTATGTATTTTTATGTATTATAATATGAACAAATCCATCATGGTGCCATTAAAAAAAAATAGTTATCCTGAAAAAATTATTTTCAAAATATTTCAGATCTTATAACACAAATTTCATATGATATAATACCATAATTGCATTTTTTGATTAATTATTGAAGCAAAATAAAACATATTTTTGAGATCACGGCCGCCTGGATGAAAAATTAAGTTTGCTCATAAAAATGTCTGCCAGTAATATTTTTATCTCAATATGCCATAACTGTATCCAAAATGACTTCCTGAATATAAAAATGTAAAAATATATAGGGTGTTCCATTTAAAAAACCAAAGTTAGTCACATTTCCGGTAAAACCGGAAGTGACAGAAAATGAAAAATCAGTCGACATAATGCATATTTAACCGTTATTTGACGTGCCCTAATTTGAAATTGATATCTTGTCAAAACAAGAAGATATAGGGACGAGCGTCATTTCGTGGTCACCCGGTACATGTATTGTATGTTTGCTCAACTTTTTGCTCAACTTCTTCTAATATAAATTTTTGCAAAATATGTAGAAAAACAGGGTTGCCTTGAAAATTATATTGGTTAGAAATACCATTCTGCATTTTATTTTGTTATTTTATACTAGGTAAATCATGTTTTTACAAAAAAAACATATTTTATGAAAAGGTGTTCCACATGCCACATAACAATCAATAATGCCATTTTTTTATTCGATTGAACAAGAACCATTTTGACTTAAAAATGTAGCCACCAAAACTAGGGCTAGTAAGAGAAATATCAAACTAAAATAGTAATGCTTTTGTTTCTGACCAAACTGATTTGACGCCTCCTAGATTTTCACATAATTAATTGGATCGCGGAGAAAACCGCATGTTTTTGATGTTGAACTGATCATCTGTGCAACGTAACATGTTTCAAAAATTCCTATTTAATTAATAAAATAAAGTAGAAAAATATAAAATTTTCGTGGCAAAATTGATTCTTTTTATTTTGCAGACATTGATATTTGATGTCTATTGGGCAATTAGGCCAAACGGCAAGTATTTTTTCGCCACAAATTGATAATAGCATCTTGTTTCACAGACATAAAAAATATGTCAAAAGTGTGATTACCTCCGAGGTCAGAGACTACCCTTAATTTTGCAATTTAGGTACAATAATCCGGTTTTCTAGCAATAACTGGTATCCTATTCATCCTACGTGAGAAATGGTGGTATACAAAATTGAAGATATTAAAATTCTCTATAAAAGATGCCCTACGCATATTTTTGCTCAGACCAACGGTTTTTTAATACTAACCGCACAAAATTGAAAAATTCGTGACGGTCACAGCGAGCGAAAACCTTTGGTCTGAGCAAAAATATGTAAAGTTTATTGAGAATTTTAATGTCTTCAATTTTGTATACCACTATTTCTCTCGTAGGGTGAATAGGAAGCACCTTATCGTTAAAAAACCAGATTTTAATACATAAATCGCACAATTAAGGGTAGTCGCCGACATCGGGGGTAATCACACTTTTGATATGTTTTTTATGTCTCTGAAACAAGATCATTAAGAAAAAAAAATGTATTATCAATTTGTATTTTTTTGTGGGTTTTTTCGACCTGCCGCCGTATGGACTAAAAAGGTTGGATCAAATATACAATACATATACAGGGTGAATCAGTTTTAATGGGATAAACGCAAACGAATAATAATAATAAAGTTTTGTTATATAAACATATCCTCAAAATTGCTTAGTTTGTGAGATACCAAGTGTTTTTATTTTTTATCTTTGAAACGGGAAAAGATATTTCAGTCAAATTTGGTATATGATAGTTTTGGACAAAACCACATTCATTCTTGTGCTCCTTAACATTAACACAAGATCCAGTGGCATACAAATCGGGGCCATCTGATCCCCTTTTTTAAAAAAGTGGACGCGTCTGGGTTTTTTTAAAGATTTATAATAATTTTTATAATCGTTTGTCAATTCTAAGTAAATTAGGTCTCTACAAGTGTTAACCATAATGTATTTGATTTTGAGTTATTTCCCTATTTGTTATTAGAAATGTATAAAAACTTGAAACCTGGCAAGATGTTGTTTAATGGAAAATTGAATTAAATTGACGACTTATTTTAATTATAAATATAAATGTCTGTTTAGTTTAATCTTTTGACAATAAACTCTTACACCTTAATTGAATTAAAGGTTATTAATAGATTTACGTCAAAGTTGAATACATATTAAATATAATAATGCAATAAATTCCAATAATATAGCATTCTTACAGTTGCTTTAAATATTAATAAGTTGTATCAATTTCAAAAGTCTCGCCAGTTTTCCATTAATGACGTCAAAAACGGACGGTCTCGTTATTGGTTAAAGTCCAAATAAATTCGTTCGTGCACGTGACGTCACAATACTAACCTCAAAAATATGTAATTTTTACGATTTTCAAATATGCTGCTATTATCAAAATTTCTGCTCCTGTACCATGAACTAAAATCTTGTTCAGTGCATTATTAATGAAGTTTTAATTGCCTTAATCTAATAAAATAAGATTGTTTTTGTTGGTTGGAAATCCAATCTATAATTAGCTGCCTATTTTTAATAATCTACAAAATTAAAACTGCAGGGTGTCCCGAAATAACGTGAAAACCTCTTAAGGGTATTTCCTCATCAAGAAATAAATATAATCTCTTATGTACAGTAAAGTCGAGAACGGCCTCCTTGAGCCGCTAGATCTCCTCAAAAGGGGGCACCAAAAAGTGATTTGATTTTTTTTTTTTTTTTTCGAAAGTGACTATAGCTGGCGGAATGAAATTTGGGCACGACTTTGTACTTATGGAAGGTCTTCTTAATAGGTTAACAGGAGTTAAATTATTATGCATATACAGGGTGTCCCGAAATTAGTGGTCATCATTTTACCAGCTTGTTCAAAAATAAGGCAAGAAGTTCCTACAAATATAGCCACAGAAAGGCTTCCTAAAGGAGCTACAACCCTTTAAAAGTGCTTCCTTGATGATGGTTTTTAGTTAATATTTCCGAAACCGGTGAAATTAAAAACATGAAATTTTGGTCAATTACTAATCATTTTATGACCAATAAGGTAGTGTAAAAATGAATCAAAAATTTTATTCAGGGGTGGGTCAAACAGGGAGGGGGTGGAGTAAAATGCCCCACAACTTTTTCGCATGTAAGTTTTTCCAAATTTTGGTAGCAAATTATGGAATACCAGAGTTTTTTCTGCAATAAAGGTATTCTAGTTGTACTTTGATATGGCGCACCGTTTTCGAGTTATTTGAGTTTCTGGAAAACAATAATCACAAAAAAATCACAACGGAACGAGTAGGATGCACAGTTCTCTAGGTACTTAGTATCTAATTAATAATAGAATTATGCTGAAATGATCGCTTCCAGGGCGCTACTGCAAAAAATAATAATAGGACAATTTTATTAGTAATTACTAATTAAATGTAAAGTTTATGTTAATAGGCCTATGACTTTGCTAGAATTAAAACAAAAAATATGAGAAATTAATAGAATTCCACCTGAGATGTGTTTAGCAGTTTTTAATCACATGGAGAAGGTATTGCAGGAGTGTTTTGACCGAAATGGAAGGCGCTTCGACAATATAATTTTTAAAACATAAAATCCGCCTATATTGTGTGAATTTTTGCAGTAATAAATTTATTTTAAAACTTCAAGCAAATTTATTATTAGCCTTTAAAAAGGGAATTCCATTCCTGGACACCATGTATAAACCACAATAGTTGAAATGTTTTAGTGTGTATTTTAAGTCCCTAAAGGAGTAGTTTGTTATTTTCCTTATGTTTTATATCTTAATTCCTCTGGTTCTTATCACCCCCAATCATGATTAGGTACCACGTATCTTGGGCAATGGGAGTCAAAACAACTTCTTTTTAAGAAAATTAACCAGAATTAATCAGAACGGTATAAAACTAGTCAAAAAAATATATTTTTTAACCTTAGTTATTACATTTTCGAAAGCAAATACGTTTCTTAAGCTGTAAAACTTATTAGCAATTTAATAAAAAATAAAATGTAATATATTATATTTTATTAGTAATATATTAAAGTAATATATTAAAGTAATTTATTAAAGTGATATATTAAAATGTAATATATTACATTTTATTTTTTATTAAATTGCTAATAAGTTAGTTTTATAGCTTAAGAAACGTATTTGCTTTCGAAAATGTAATAACTAAGGTTAAAAAAATATATTTTTTTGACTAGTTTTGTACCGTTCTGATTATCTCTTCTTGGGTAATGCGAGTCAAAACAACTTACTTTTAAATTAAGAAAATTATATTTCTTTGTCATGTTTTTAATAAATTTTATAACTAAACAAACGTACTTATAAACAAATATATTTTGTTGACTCAGATTTTTACAGTTCTCCTTAACTGACCACAATTTCCTTGTCCTTCCCTACCTTACAAAAGTCATGTTCCTCATTTATCCCAATTTATTTAATATTTCGATAAGTAATATTTCATGAGTAAAACATTCTGAAACTGAATTTATATTCATATTAAAAACACGCCCTTATAATGCACGGATACAGAGGTGTCTTTGTGACCTCCGATAATGTGACAACACTGTCGGAGCCGACAACGTTATTAACGTGAGCGCTTATATATAGATTTCGGAGGTCACATAGTACTTTATGTGGTTTCCATATATGACCTCCTTAAAAGTCAAATTTCTCTTCCCCTCTTTTGAAATACAGATTCGTGACCCTCTCCTCACCCCATATATGAAATTTTTTTTTCTCTAGTTGAACGGGGAGACCCGGAGGCGAGGTCGCCTCTTCCATGTAGTGGAGGTGACAACATACCGCGTATAAATATATATATATATATATATATATATATAAATATATATATATATATATATATATATATATATATATATATATATATATATATCTATACGCGGTATGTTGTCACCTCCACTACATGGAAGAGGCGACCTCGCCTCCGGGTCTCCCCGTTCAACTAGAGAAAAAAAAATTTCATATATATATATATATATATATATATATATATATATATATATATATATATATATATATATATATATATATATATATATATATATATATATATATATATATATATATATATATATATATATATATATATATATATATATATATATATATATATATATATATATATATATATATATATATATATATATATATATATATATATATATATATATATATATATATATATATACATATAAACCGGCATTATCAGGCCCAAAATTGTATGTCTTTAGAGTATACTAAGCCCGACACCTACTTACGAAGCCCTACTCCGGGCTTGGTAAAAACTTACGTGTATATTTAAGTGGTTAAGCTTGGTAGGGCTAATGGAACGTCCTCCCCAAATTTTTGATGGGCTTGGTAAGGTCGGTATTTCTCTCAAAATATATAGAATTAATTCCGAAAATTTCATATAGAGGGCGCACAACTTGATCAGTATATACAATGATAATATATGACCGATTTAGCGAAGCCCAGTATTTTATTCGTATGATGCGTAGCCCGAAAACTTGCCAACATCGCATCAGGTAAAGTAGCTGTCTCTTCTAATGAAACAATTGAAGTTACCGTGAATAAATTCATTTTATTAAGAAATACACCAATTAAAAAACTGGAAGTAGTCAGTACTATGATAATTTTCACTAATAATTGTCAGGTACAGTTTTGTTTATAAAAATAAAAGCCAATACATTTTTAAAGGGTTCATTTTAGGTGGATTACTCTATAAATAATCACGAAACTCGAACCGTCATTATTTTTAAATTAGTCGTGTAGTGTAATTCGATGTCAATTTTAATTCTCTTTTAATTTATGGTTAAATGCAGTTTATTCAACTGTTAAAGCTGTTCATCCATTTAAGTTTTGCATAAGGAAGCAACTGCATCAAATAAGAGAAAATCAAAGTTAGAATTAGAATATTATGTATTTTTTCTAAACGGTTTTACTGATTAAAAAATTATAAAGTGTTTGGAATTTAAGAATACTATTATCTAAATAGAAAAATACAGTGGGTCCCAGGATCAGGTAACGCACTCTTGTAAACTATTTTATTTTTGATTTGCCGAGAAAAAGTCTTTCTTTGTAAAAAGTTTTGCTTGTCGTAGGAAGCCATAAGCAGCCGTCAAACTGAGATCATTTTACAGGGTATTCTAAAATTGTTTTATGGCATTAGTATTTCTACATGCAGCCAGTCACTTAATTCAAAAAATTTGAATATAATTTTTCTTATTAGATTTTATTTAACATTTTCTTCTTTAAATTTATTTATTTTTTATTTATTTTTTATTTATTTTTTGAAATTAGATTGATTCCTACTTTAATTTTGATTATTGGTTGAGGTTATCAACCTGAGCGAATTGAAGCTGGTATTTATTTATTATTTTATACTTTATTAGTTTCTTTACCTATAACAATTTCATTTTTTTTTATCATGAAAAATGTAATTCTTTAAGTTTTTATTTTTTTTAATAATAATGTAAATAGAATTTTTATATATTTATGTATAAATTTAGTATTTTTTGTTAAAATACGTATATTTTTTATTCATTTATGATTACCTAAAGCTCATGTAGAGACTTCTGTTTCAGGGTCAATAATTTTGGCAGGTATTATATTACAATTGGAAGGTTATGGATTTTTACGTTTAATAATATTATTTATTGAAATTGGAATAAAAATTCATTATTATTTTATTATTATTAGGTTAGTAGGTGGATTTTTGGTTTGTTTGATTTGTATTCGTCAAAGAGATATAAAATCTTTAATTGCTTATTCTTCAGTTGCACATATAGTGATAGTATTAGCAGGTATTATAACTTTAAATATTTGAGGGTTTTGAGGTTCTCTGGTAATGATAAATGCTCATGAATTATGTTCTTCTGGTTTATTTTGTTTAGCTAATATTTCTTGTGAACGAATAGGGAGACGAAGACTTTATTTAAATAAGGGATTTTTAAATTAAATTATACCTAGACTTTTATTGTGATGATTTTTACTTTGTTCTTCTAATATAGCGGCTCCTCCCTCTTTAAATTTAATAGGAGAAATTTTGTTAATTAATAGTTTAATTTCATTTGTTGAATAAGAATATTATTCTTATCTTTAATTTCGTTTTTTAGAGCTGTGTATTCGTTATTTTTATATTCTTTTTCTCAGCATGGTAATTTTTATTCAGGGACATTTTACATTTTCTGTTTATCAAGGAATGTTACGCGAATATTTATTATTATTTTTACATTGAATACCTTTAAATTTATTAATTTTAAAGGGTGAATATTTGGTGTTATGAATTTAATCTAATAGCCCAGGGTCGATCTGAAGATTTATATAGGAAATCTTGAACAAATTAGAGACAAGCTGAAATTTGGTATATAAGTTTGTATTGGGGTCCTTAAAATACCACCAAACCCCACCGGTAATCCGCCGTGCCTGTCACCCCTAAACGACCCCCGAAAGGGGTGAAAATAGGACTTTTTTTAGTTTTTTGGCAATATCTTAAAAACAAAGCTATATACGAAAAAATATGAAGACAGAAAAATTAAATAGTATAAAATTTCCTATAAAATTACGTTTAGCAGATATATTTTAATTTACCAGTGGCGGAGTTATGATATTTTTAATAACTGGGTATTTTGTAAAAATACTCCCTAGCCATTACTTATTGGATTTTGACATTAAATATGCATAACAATATATATGGGTATTTTGGTAAATACATTTAATACATCCTTACGTCAATAAATTAGAAATAAAAAGCATACCAGTGGAGTAGGTACTATATTTCTAATTTCATACATTATTTTGTATTATCTAATAGAACTTTAACATTTTACGTTCCTATTAAATGTAACAAAATAATTATTTTAAATATCCGTGGAATTTCTGTTAGAAATTGAGAGGAATTATTTTTATATTAATAATATTTAGGACATAATACCGCATAGCCCAGCTAGGGTCGATCTGAAGCTTTATAAATAGGAAACCATGAACAAATTAGACACAAGCTGAAATTTGGTTATATAAGTTTATATTGGGGTCCTTAAAATACCACCAAACTCCACCGGTAATCTGCCGTGCCTGTCACCCCTAAACAACCCCCGAAAGGGGTGAAAATCGGACTTTTTTTAGTTTTTTGGCAATGTCTTAAAAACAAAGCTATATACGAAAATATACGAAGACAGAAAAATTAAAGAGCATACAATTTCCTATAAAGTTACGTTTAGCAGATATTATATATATTTTGCTTTACCAGTGGTGGAGTTATCGTATTGTAAATTCCAGTATATTTTAACAAAATACACATTTCCCACAAAATAATTACGTTACATTAATATATTTTACGTCTTTTACACCAAAACAGATTAAAACTATAATAATACATAAAATATGAGTTTTTTTATGTAGTAAGTAGCACAGTTGCTTTTTCTTAAATAAACTAAACAGGTTACGACATGACTGACATGAGCATACACTTTTGCAACCACCTGATGAACAGTTGCAAAAAATTTGTTTAAGGAACCCTTTGGGGTCTATATCTTGATCCATCTGGACTGGAGAGATTCCGGAATCACTAGAAATCCATCCCCAGTCCTGGAGTGGTAAGTTATTATTCAACCAAGCTTGAACCTAAAAGTTAATCATACATGTAAATAAAATATGTATGTAGAGTTGCTGGATGAAATGTCCTATATGCATGGTACTGAGCTGCATTTATGATCGGTGGAAGTGAAGCCAGATTAAAATCTTTATTTAAACTTTGCTTTGCTACATACTGCTGGTAGAGAATGTATCTGACGTTATTCAAATCGGTGCTTGTTCTATTTTTGACGTATATGGAAATAAAAAATGTCGAAATGAAGGTCCTCAATCTGTCTTTGGATATATTTGGATTGTAAAATTCTTCAAGAAGGTCAACCAACTTCTTCTTTTTCACAGTATTGACCAAATTAATTTTTCCCCTGGTAAACAGGCCAGATGTAGTATCACATCCGGAAATGGCGTGCATGGCAATAATAATAATAATAATAATAAACGTCTTTATCGATGGGCGAAGTTTAGTACAAAATACTATTCTTACACTTTATTTATTTATTTATTTAACATTTATTAAAGGTCCCAACTTATGCTGCAACTTTGAAATATTAGTAATTTTATTTGGTTTCGAACTTCTTCCTGGGCGTAGCATATACAAATTTTGTTTAGCGTAATGGAGTCGTATCGAGAATATACGAAGAGAGCATACATACAGGGGCGAATGGCGACGCGGAAAACTACTCAGTTGCCTTGACATGCGGTATATGTCCTTAATATTATTAATATAAAAATAATTCCTCTCAATTCGTAACAGAAATTCACGGATATTTAAAATAATTATTTTGTTACATTTAATAGGCACGTAAAATGTTAAAGTTCTATTAGCTAATACAAACTAATGTATGAAATTAGAATATAGTTCTCCACTGGTATGTTTTTTATTTCAAATTTATTGATGTAAGAATGTATTAAATGTATTTACCAAAATATCCATATACATTGTTATGTATATTTAATGTCAAAATCCAATAAGTAAAGGCTAGAGAATATTTTTACAAAATACCCAATTATTAAAAATATCATAACTCCGCCACTGGTAAAGCAAAATATATCTGCTAAACGCAATTTTATATGAAATTTTATGCCCTTTATTTTTTCTATCTTCATATCTTTTCGTATATAGCTTTGTTTTTAAGATATTGCCAAATAACTAGAAAAAGTCCGATTTTCACCCCTTTCGGGGGTTGTTTAGGGGTGACAGGCACGGCGGATTACCGGTGGGGTTTGGTGGTATTTTAAGGACCCCAATACAAACTTATATACCAAATTTCAGCTTGTCTCTAATTTGTTCATGGTTTGACTGGATCGACCCTGGGCTATAAGTAGTTTATAAAAAATATTGATTTGTGATTTCAAAGATATAGTTTTCTATTTTAGAAAATTATTCTATTTGTAAATTTATTTTAATTTATTTTTATTAATTTTTTTATCACTTTTTTTCTCTTAGGCTACATTTTTTAATCCAAAATTTTAATTTAATTATTGAATTAAATTTATTAACATTAAATTCTTTATCTGTCATTATAACTATCTTATTAGATTGAATGTCGTTATTATTTATAAGATTTGTTTTATTTATTTCTTCTATAGTAATTTATTATAGTCAAGAATATGTTTGTTGATGAAAATTTAAATCGATTTATTTATTTGGTGGTTATATTTGTTTTATCAGTAATATTATTAATAGACCTAACTTAATTTCAATTTTATTAGGCTGAGATGGATTAGGTTTAGTTTCTTATTGTTTGGTAATTTATTACCAAAATGTTAAATCTTTTAATGCTGGGATATTAACAACATTATCTAATCGTATTGGAGATGTTGTTTTACTTATATCTATTGCTTGAATAATAAATTATGGAAGAAGAAATTTTATTTTTTATTTGGATTTAATAAAAGAAGATTTTTCTATAAAATTAATTTCATATATGGTAGTTTTAGCTGCTATAACTAAAAGAGCTCAAATTCCTTTTTCTTCTTGATTACCTGCTGCTATAGCAGCTCCAACTCCAGTTTCTTCTTTAGTTCATTCTTCAACTTTAGTTACAGCTGGGGTTTATTTATTAATTCGTTTTAATTTTTGTTTTTCTTCAAATTTAATATTAATTTTATTATTAATTTCAAGTTTAACTATATTTATATCAGATTTAGGGGCTAATTTTGAATTTGATTTAAAAAAAATTATTGCTTTATCAACATTAAGTCAATTAGGTTTAATAATAAGAATTTTAGCTTTAGGAGAGTATAAATGAGCTTTTTTTCATTTATTAACTCATGTTTTATTTAAAGCTTTATTATTTATATGTGCAGGAAATATTATTCATAATTTAAATAATTGTCAAGATATTCGTTTCATAGGAAAATTAAATAAGCATATACCATTAACTTGCACTTTTTTTAATATCAGAAAATTTTCTTTGTGGGTTACCTTTCTGTCCATGTTGGGTCAAATTATTATTATAATAATTTCATTCAACACTTATGAGTTGAAAATAAGGGTTTCCCAAAATAAGTGTAATATATTAACTCAGTTGGGCTTGGTAAGGTGACGCTATGAAGTGGCTTTACAAGTACTGAAAAATATATGTTTTTTGAATATTAAATAAGGTTACCCCTCTCCTCTAGCAAAATGTATATAAATTGTCCTACGCGCAGTCACGTGAAATACGCACTTCTAAATACAATAGGAAGCCTGGGCTTCTGAGAGCCGGTGATATGTACCAGGCTTGGTATAGGTTGTTGGGTACGTATATGAGGTTGAAGTATTTGCATGATCGTGTAAACGATGTTTGACAGTCGCACGTCTGATATAACACAAACCACAGCTGTAGCAAAAAGTAATTCCTCATCATAATATCCCGTTTTTTTTTGTCAAAAATCAACACTCTTGATATACTAACTGTGTAAGGTAGACTGAACGTTAAATGAATACAGCGACGTTCATTTGTGCAAATTTGCATGCACAAATCAGTTGCGCAAATTGCATGAGCATCTAAACAGATGTACAACGACTCAGTACATTTGTGCAAATTTGCATACACAAGCCAACTGGCACAATTTGCATGACTGTCTAAAAGCGCCTTAACCTTGGAACAACGAATTTACTTGATCAAATGCTATGGAATCGGAAATGTTTCTTATAAATACGCTATTGAAGTTTTCAATTAGAAGTATCCAGATGTTACAGTGATTCACAGTATGTAAATTAATTTATAAATTTGATACCACCGGGGAAGTAAAAATGTGAAAAAAAACAAAAACAATTAAATGAAGATGACGCTGTTACCGGTGTAGTTTTAGACTGTAGATTGTAGAACACCTAAGATGGTCGTTAAATTTAGGTATTAGCAAATCTCATATTCAGAGGATAGCTTAGGCTAGACTCCGCCTGAAATAAAGTCATTTTATTATTATGATTATTAGTATTATTTCGTGCATTCGAACCTAAATTAATTCACAAACTTCAAGTTGGAGATGATGCTCGTCGTTTGGACTTTTGCTTAACGGGGTGAGAGAATTTTAGCAGATAGATCATTTTATCGAAACATTTTATTCGTGGACGAATCTACTTTTAAGACTAATGGGCCATGGGATAGTTTCCTCTCAAAATTGTAGGTACTGGGCTCAGGAAAATCCAATTTTCCGATTTATCACTAACAGTCGAAAGTTTAAAAACGACATATTGCATCATAGAATAAACGGTCCTTATTTTATTGATAGAATTTTGAACCAAGATACTTATTTAGAACTTTTAAATAATTTTGTTTTGGAAATTGGACAATGAAAATTTAAAACGTAGAAGAATAATTTTTCAACAAGACGGATGTCCAGCACATTCTACAATTCGAGTTCGAGTATTTCGGCCGCAACGATTTCGAAGACGACGTAGATTTATTAAAGCAAAAAATTGTAGAAGCTCTTGCAACCATAAATGAAGATGTGACCTCTAATGCATACGAAGAATTTAAAAAAAGATTAGAGAAATGTGTACTTTTTGGAGGTCTACATGTAGAATAGTTCTCAACTTAGTTAAATGAAATGTAATTTTTTTGAAATTAAGTATTTTAAATAATTGGAAACACTTTGCTAAATAAAATGTTCAATAAAGATGTAAAAAAGCAATTCACTTAAAAGTCCATAAATTTTCAAATCTTTAGAATACCCTGTATAATTTATCTTAAGTTTGACGACTGCTTATGACTTCCTATGGCAAGGAAAACTTTTTATAAAGAATAACTTTTAGTAAATATAAGAGAGTTAACAAGAGTGCGGTACCTCATCCGGAGTCACACCTGGTTTGCCCAACTTAATATGATAATATACAGGAAGTCCCATTAGAATGGGTCATTCGCGATGCCATACTTTTGACTCGTCCTGTATGAAATACAAATTATTGCTTCCGGTAACATCAAAAAATTATATTTTATTCCTAATAGATTTTTGTAATATTTTGTGGTTTGAGCAGAAAAAAATCGATTTTTAAAAATTACTCTATTTTATTTGTGTCTCGCCCTGTATACAAACACATATTTGTCACAATATATTATTTGAAGTTAAAGAAATAACATTCATGCAAAAAATTGCAATCGAATCCTTAAATTGCTATAAATATATCGGGTGGTCCAAAAATAACCGGAATTTTCATTTTATCCCATAACTTCTTTATTTTTTCATCGATTTTCAACCTGATGGGCTCGTTTGACAGCTAAAGCCTCCAGCTAAATAATTAATTCTCTGTCAGACACTGATATAATGATCATAAATGTCAAGGCTGACGTATTTAAACTTGAGCAATTTTTAATAACTGATGGAATTTTGTTGAAATGCCGTATTTACAAACGGTTTGCTTTATGATCATGGCTCGTCTTCTGGCAATATTTTAGTGGGCAGTTTTTAAAAATCGGTCAAGGAACTACGGAGCTGCACCAATAAATATAGAGACGTGTTGTAAACGTCTCGGCAGCCATAGTAAAAATCGAAATTTTCATTTTCCTTTATAACTTTTTGATTCCATTACCGATTTTAATTTTTTTCGGGTCACTTAAAACCCAAAGCCTTCCACTACAATCATTAATGTCAGAAATTGACATGAATTATAAATTCAATATGGCAGAAGTGGTCAAATTTACCTAATATTTAAAAGCCGTAAGAATTTTTTAAAATGACAAATTAAATGACTTTTTTTAACTTGAAGCCTATTCTAAGAACATTGTGACGCAGAACACGAAAATTGGTTAAGAACTTATAAAAGTGTATAACGTAGTCATGTACACTGTACACCACAACAACAGTATCAAATTAATTCTTAACAGAGTTACCTATGCAGTTATCGTCATGGTTACAAAACAAATGAACATTGATTCATAACTGTTATTTCAGTCAGCTGTTTTTAAATAAAAAGTGTCTTGTGGTACCTAGTTTTGTTATAATGGTGCTGTCAAATGAAGACAAGATTTTCATTAAGTATCTGTGGGAATTTGTAGAGGTTTTAAAACTAGCATAATTTTTATTGAACATGGAATACGGCTTAATTTTCAACAGTATTGCGAAGTTGTTCCGAGTCAAATGTTACCTTAAATTAGTGATTTCATACTCATGCAAATTAGTCGGTCTTGGTAACTACAATGAAATTTTAGGATGGACACTTGGATTTTTAAGAGAACATGCAGCAAATTTTATTGAACAAGAACACTGGCCTCCTAATAGTCCAGATCTTAATCCCCGTGACAATTACTTTTACATTTACGAGAATGGTTGTATAAGAATGGTCGTCATTTCAATAATTTAGGCGAATTGCGACAAAGAATTTTAGACTGTTGGGAAGAAACTGACCAGCAAATTATTAAATAAGCAATAGACGGTTGGCACAGGCAGGTTCAGCTCGTTGTGAACGCTAATGGAGGTCATGTTCCATTATTTAAGTATTAATTTTGACAATAAGTTATTGTTATTTAGTTAAATGATTCGTAATTAAATTATGTTTCTGGTTCAGCCCGTTATTTAATTAGATTTCATTTATTATTCATATCTTCGTAAGTCCTTAACCGATTTTCGTGATCTATAATACGTTCCAATGTTCTTAGAAGAAAAGGCCTCAAGATAAAAGAAAGCCTAAATTCGCCATTTTAAAAAAATTCTAGAGGCTTTTAAATATTAGGTTAATTTGATTACTTCCGCCATATTGGATTTATGATTCATGTCAATTTCTGAGATTTAATATTGTACTGGAAGGCTTTGGGTTTTAAATGACCCAAAAAAAATTAAAATCGGCAAAGAATCAAAAAAGTTATAAAGGATAATAAAAAATTCCGGTTTTTACCATTGCTGCCGAAATGTTTACAACACGCTTCTACATTTTCTGGTACAGTTCCGTAGTTCCTTGACCGATTTTTAAAAACTACCCACCAAAATATTGGCAGAAGACCAGTCATGACAAACCGTTTGTAAATGCGGCTTTTCAACAAAATTCCAGCAGTTACTAAAAATTGCTCAAGTTTAAATACGTCTGCCTTGACACTTATGGTGAAAATTTTTTGACAGTTCTAACAACTAATTAAATTTCGTTATTTCTTGTCATGTGACACAAATCACCCAATCATTTTAAGATTACAATGATAATTACCATCCAGGGAAATTTTCAATCACTATGACAACAAAATTATTCAACTTTGACGACTTCATAATAACTGCCAAATAAATTTCAAAATGTCATGTTTTGGCAATGCCAATTCTCAATCTATAAACTTTTAATAAATAAATAATTGTTTTGGTGTGTTGCGACATTTTGATTTTATTTTTTCAAAAAATTTTCTGACCGAATATCCCTCAGACATTGACAAATGCCTCATAATTTTATGACAACCTCAAGCAAGTTGCTTTCGATTGTCATAAAATTATCTCGTACATTATCAATGTCTTAGGGATATTATAGCTGATAATATCAGTTTTTGATAGAGAATCAAATAGCTGGAAAATTTATCTGTCAAACGAATCCAAAAAGTTGAAAATCGGTGAAAAAATAAAGAAGTTATAAGATAAAATGAAAATTCTGGTTTTTT